>JAHNEJ010002299.1:0-351092 GCA_022559845.1 Amorphophallus konjac
CGGTTTCGGCCGGGTCCGAAATCGAAACAGTATCGGTTTTGGTTTTGGTTTCGGCCTGAAATCAAATAAAATACTATATTTTTTTTGCAGGGGAGTTGGCGTCCGGTTTCACCCGGTTGGTTTCAGCCGAAATGTATCGGTTTCGGTCGAAACTGTCATCCATGGCTATAAATTGTTGAGTTTTAAAACTGGTTGACTCATGTGACACCCTTTTTAATCGATTTTGGTTTGCAGCTTAAAACCACCAGAAACCAGAATCGGGAATTTTAAAATTGATGATTTTAAAATCAACTTTTTCATGACTTTTAAAACTGGTAATTTTAAAAACTGATGTTTTACATCACGGTGCGTCAAACGACCCCTATAATGGTTTCTCCTTGTTCTGGTCTATTTGGATGATTTCTCAAGTGAAAAAGAGCTATACAAACATATGGATAATTTAGTATCAAATGATAAGCAAAATTAGTTTCATTCTTTGTTTATGCTAAAGGAGAACCAGGATGGTTTTGTCAATAAATGTGGCAATATGGGTTCCCAATGGGTACTATCCACTTTTTAAAAAAAATATGGGTTCCTAATGGTTATCTTCCAGCATTGTTGGGACATCATAAAGCCTGACATCCTTCAAACCATATGAGAGTTTCAGGGAGAGCTCATCTTTGAGGCATCAACAAAACTTTGTTGGTCCTCATATGTAACCAGCGGGTGGGTTACTGAAAGCTTGAGGGACTATAGACCCATTAACCTCCTCAATGGAACTTATAAGATAATCACTAAACTATTGGCTACGAGACTTGAGAGTATTATCGACATAATGGTCAATTGCTACCAGGGAACTTTTATCAGGGGGTGTGTTATTCAAGACAACTTCTCTGTTGCGCATCCATGCTACGAAGACCAAAGGTAGTTGTACTCAAGCTTGATTTTGAGAAGGCCTATGACTGGGTTAGCTGGCAGTGCTTGTTTCAGGTCCTTAACAACATGGAGTTTAATGACAGATGGGTGGGTGGGATGGATCAAGGCTTGCATCCAATCAACCAGGTTTGTCGTCCTCATAAACGGGGAACCTTCTCCGTATTTCCATGGTGGCAAAGTTTTAAGGCAAGGTGACCTGATGTCACCACTCTTTGTTTTGGTATCGTAGATTTTAAGCAGGATGTGGGGGTTCCAGGTTGCCCCCCAGAGACCATCCATCACTCATTTGCAAGATGCTGATAACACTATCTTATTTGTGACAGAGGGATAGTGATGTGGAACAATAGCACCGACCTCGAGTCTAGCGAGGGACACTTGTAGACGAGGCGACGGATCCCACTTTGATGGGCTGAATGGGACTGTCTTGGTGCTGTGGGCATGCGACTATACTGTAGGCTGGGAAGGGTGTGATGGCTCCCGATTTGAAGAGGGGAGTCACAGATCCTTCTTTGAGTGGAATAAAACACTTGTGTAGAGTGAAGAACGGAGATGGTAGCAGTTAATGCCAGATTTTCAACGTGGGACGGGTTTCAAAGGACACTAAAGAGGAGCTATGTTTAAGCATTTGATTCTCAAATAAAGGGGTGAGAAGAGAAGCTAGTGAAGGTAGGTCTCACGTGGGAAAACTTATCATGGGGATTATTCAAATAAAAAGAAAGAGAGCATTCAATGCTGGCTATTGTTTGACCAGTGAGAGAGAGAGAGGAAAAGAGGAAGGAAATAGGGTCGCGCTAGGGTGCGGCCGGAGGAAGAGGATGACGAAGGAGGGGGGACAATGGCTGCGCAGAGAGCGGAAGAGAAGGGTGACGGGCCGACAATGGTGCGTAGGGGTAGGGTGTGGTCACGAACGAGGCAGGAAGGAGGAGAAAGAATAACGGGGAGGGGGGGGGTGTCGCGGTGGCTCGGCTGGGGGTGGCAGTGTGGACTGGCACAGGGGGGCGGCTGGATAGGTCCACATGCGGTGGCATCTGTAGGTTCGTCGCGGGCGTGGGAGGTTCGGTGGGATGACCGTGTCGAGTTGCTGGGCCACATGCTTGCGGCGAGGGAGATGGACGACTGCGAGCAGGCGGGGGACTAGTTGGCGGGCTAAGGGGCGTTGCATTGATGGGGGACATGCGGCCGACAATCTTGGGAGGCTGCACTGGCTGATGGCACATCTAGGGCGCAACCGGCAATACCGGGGCGTGGAGCAGGGCGGCTGCGACATGTGGTCTTGTTCGCGAGGGGAAAGGGCGGTAGATGGTAGTGGAGGAAGGAGGTGGGGAAGATGGGGTTGGGCAGACAAAGGAGAGGAAGAAGGTGAGATCGGGGGGATACGGAGGTGGATTGTAGGCTTCGCACCCTCCCTCTTGTAGGGACACCTCGGGGATTCACATCTCTCTCGTAGAGATTTAGAGGTACCGACGAAAGGGTTTCTTCTCTATTGTTTTTCAAAAAATAGGGTACAGTAGGACAACATATAGTAGATCTAAATCCCCCAATGACCAAACTAACCTTGATAAAGCAAAGATACATACAACACAAAATGACTCGGCCCAAATATGTGTGACCCATTAGACTTCAAATTTAATTAAAAAGTCCCAAAATAATGATAACATACTTTTTTAAAACTCTAAAACAAGACTCAAATAAAATCAAAATACATAATAAAATAAATGACTCGATTATTGTCTTTCGATGTGTCTTCGTCACGAAGTCCGCGATAAAACCTCTTTTTTGATGATGCTGATCCTGCTCCTACATCGGAGAGGAGCAATTGTACACTATCAGGGTGATGTTGGAGCTTCTGCAGGAAGTTTGGTTTGACAAAGTCGGGTTATTGGTGTCATCATGGAGCAGAGAGCTATTACGAGAGCAGCTGCCATTCTAGGTTGGGCGCATTGGCCAGTGTCCTATCACTTATTTGGTGCTTCCTTGACTGCCAACACTTTGCAGCATAGGAAATGACAAATTGTGGTGCAGAGATTTGAGTCTAGATTGATAAGATGGAAAGATAAGTTGCTTTCATATGGGGGTCGAATGGTGCTTATGCAAATCTGTTTTAGATATCCTACCTATCTATTTTCTATCCACTTTCAGGATCCCTATATCTATGGCAAAGAAGCTCCAATCCATTCAATCAAGATTCTTTCGGCATGGAAGTGAGAGAGGAGCGCAGGCCGCATGATATAACTTGGGGAAGGGCCTACAATACAAGGAATAAGGACTGGGACTAAAGAACATCAGTGGCTTTAACCTCGCTCCTTTGAGCAAATGGCTTTGGAGACTCGACACTGAGGAACAGTGGCTATGGAGCACAGTTATCCGGCAGAAGTACTACATCAGAACAAGAATATGGGATTTGACTATCCCACCTCAACACAACATCTTGCAACTATAGAAGGGTATTTTGAAGAGCATTGACATTGCCAGGACAGGGGTTAGAGTGACATTGGGAAATGGCCAACAACGTCAGTTCTGGAGAGACATATGGTGCACTGATTACCCGTTGGGTGAGGTATATTTGCAGTTTCAATTGCAGTGGAGCCCATGGCAGTGATCAACCAGTTGTTCGAGGGGCAGCAATCCAAAGGCACTTGGAGCTCAGCTTTTAGGAGACATTTGTGGGAGGAACGACATCATCCAACTTGGGGAATTGCTAGGTATGCTGCATCACATTGTGCTAGATACAGTCAAGCCAGATGAATGGAGATGGAGGTGGAGATGGGGGTAGAGAAGGGCATTAGTTAGGTCGGCATATCGTGTACTTGGTGATGGTGGGCTGCAACACCCACTAAGGAGGCAAGTAATGGGAACCAACGAGTCCTCTCAAAGTCAAGGTGCTTATGTGGAGAATCTTCCAGGAAGGCTCAACTTATGACAGACTAGCCACCTTCATGGAGGGAATTCAAACTAGTTGTTGTCTTTGCGAGGGGAAGAAAAAAACATTGACCATTTGTTCATTGGATACTCAATTCTCTATTGAGGTTTGGCTCCTCATTTTAAACAAATTTGTTGCCATTGGCAGTCGAAAGACAGTGTCCATCAACTCATGAGGGAGTGGTACATGCGTTGGTCTCGCGATGAAGATGGATGGGTATGGTGGCTTATCCTCCATGTCACACTATGGGCCTCATGGGGAGAGAAATGACAGAATTTTCACGAGAGAAGCCACCATTCTGGAGAGAATAGGGGATTTTATTGGGGATAGGGTAAGAGAGTGGGCAAAGCTTTTGTGTAATGTAGACACTGGAACTACTTCTCCTTTGGCTATGTTGGGGGATAGGGATAATCACACCTTCTTGGTGTGACCTTTTTGTATAGGCGATGTAGGGATATTGTGTGATTTCACATATTATATTTATAAACCCCTCCTTTCTTATTAATATATTCAGTGGTACCATAGTTGTCAAGACGACAAGGCGAACGGAGACGTTCACGGGGTCCCTAAGTGCTTAGGCGACAAGGCGCCCGCTTAGGAACTTTGGCCACTAATTAAAAAGTCCAAAATATATATCTCATAATATATAAAACAAGAATAAAATATATGAAAAAATTACAGAAAATTGCAGAAAATTCAGAAGCATGAAGAAATTGCATCAATTAAATTGCATGACAATTATAGAAAATTAAGTTGCATTAAAAATTATAAAATTTAGAAATAAATGCAAAAAATTAGAAAATTACAAAAGAACATCAAGAAAATTACATAAAATAAATGGGAGACTGTGGGCGAGTTGGACTGGGGACCGTGGGGAGACTATGGGCGACTTGGGCTGGGGACTGAGAGGGGCCCTGGGGGGGGGGAGAGAGAGAGAGGAAGGATTATGGGGGAGTTAGAGAGAGGGGGGACCTCGCGGAGGACTGAGAGGGGCTGTGGGGGGGGAGAGAGAGAGGAGGGACTATGGGGGAGACAGAGAAAGGGGGAACCTCGCGGAGGTGGGGTCTGTGGGGGAGAGTCAGGAGAAAGAGAGAGGGAGAGGACTGAGAGGGGTGATGGGGAGGGAGAGAGAGAGGAGGGACTGGGGGGAGAAAGAGAGTG
The DNA here is from genome assembly GCA_022559845.1 of Amorphophallus konjac. Lineage (NCBI taxonomy): Eukaryota > Viridiplantae > Streptophyta > Magnoliopsida > Alismatales > Araceae > Amorphophallus > Amorphophallus konjac. Next base: position 4,997 of record JAHNEJ010002299.1, read on the forward strand.
GGGGACCTTGCGGAGGACTGAGAGGGGCCGTGGGGGGGGGAGAGAGAGAGAGGAGGGACTGTGGGGGAGACAGAGAGAGGGGGGGATCTCACGGAGGTGGGGTTTGTGGGGGAGAGTCGGGAGACAAAGAGAAAGAGATAGAGAGAGGACTGACAGGGGACGTGGGGGAGAGAGAGAGAGAGGAGGGGGACTGTGGGGGAGACAGAGTTGGGGGACATATCGGAGATGATAAACGCTCCGGCACCGGCGATGGATGTCGTAGCTGCGGAAGATGATGCTCTGGCAGTGGAACCGTGGAAAACGGGATGACGGTCTCTTCTGCAGCGCAAGACAACAACGATGGGCATCGGACGAGACGGTGATCCGCCGGCAGAGGAGCTGACTGATGAGGCGACGACGGAGGAGGGGGACCACGGCGGTGACCTAGGGTTGGAAGTGGGAGGGAAGGGGGATCGAGGGGGGTGAAGGTGAAGAGTTGAATGGGCAGGGGGGGTTGCGATGGGTTTAAAAGGAGGATCCGCATTTTTTAAAAGCCAAAACGGATCAAACTCAGCTCCGGTCGCGGGGTTATGTGGGTCGAGCGATCGGGCGGGCTGCCTTGGCGACCAGCCCACCTAGGCGACCGCCCGGTTCGCCTTTTCAACCAGCAGGAAGGCGGGCCGGCGCCTCGCCCCTTCAACCACGCCTGAATGCCTAGGCACCCGCCTTGACTACCATGAGTGATACCAACTATTTTCCAAAAAAAATAAAAGTATAAATGTGGCAATGAACCTGGCAAGTTGGTCAAGCATTCATGCACTTCATGGTTGTCCACAAGTCACATTATCCTTCTCATATCCATTTGTCATCACCATCATTGTTTTTTTTTGGGGGTGGGGGTTGGGGGTTGATGTGGGTCCTTCGGTCTCCTGGCAGCATGACTGGTAAATGCAGCTGGTTGGTGAGACCCATGGCTTTAGATGCCCACACAAGGTATTTTGGATTCAGCTTCATGATCTGTGCTTTGTATTGCTTGTTTGTCAAGGTTTGTTTGGTGAGTATAAATTTCTATTTGGTTCTTTTTATTTTGTTAGCGAGCTGGCTCACACTTTGACTGAAGGATAATATGGCAAAGCTTAAATCCAGCCTTCACAAATATGGTGGAAAGAGAGAGGAAGAAAAGTGGGGTAGGAGGCGATAAAGAGGGACAAGAAATGTGATGAAATACTATCCACTATCCTCTGTGAGAAATATGGGTACTAAAGGGAACAAGAATTTGTATCGATGATCCTCCTTGCCTATGTACAAAGATGACCCAGTAACATTGGACCTTCAAAAAAATTATACATGGTTAGGACCCTTGGAGACGTATGTAAAATCATACTTTAAACAAGGATAAACCAATAACCATATTGAATGACTCTCCCACTCAGCTGTTACATTTTCTGTTTTTCGTACTGATTCACCAACATAATGGCATAAAAAGGTTTGGAGAAGGTGACAACCCTTTTAGCAAATGCAAAGGCACTATGCTTGTGAAAATATGCACTTTGGATCGCATCTGATCACACGAATTTAGTTCTGACAATATTCCAAGGACACTTTTTCATTGGCTAGGTCAATATAATTGCATCAAGTCTAGTTTTTGAATTCCTTACCAAAACGAAAGTGTCCTCCATCCTAGATTTCCTCACTGCAGCAATCTGGTTCACCTGTGCTACCAAAATCTTCCATACTGAAAGTTTCGTGACTGGTATACTTGGATCAAAACCAGTTCTCCATTATCCATACCATTGGCTATTTGTTTTATTCAATCGATTGATCACAGAAGGCTATAGGTTTGATTTCTTCCTTCCTTACTGTGTTAACCACTTATTATGTAATACTACAAAAATTACTGAATTACCCCTTCACTCCCCTCTCTGGGAAAAGAAAAGAGGGAAGAAGGCTTATAACTGGAGTCTGAATCATATTGGGTGTTGGTCACGATAAAGAATTCTAATTTATATGTCATCTTTAGATCCGTGGTTTGATCTCATTCATACCTGCCTGAGATGTTGGTTTTTGTTTTGATGATAGAAATATTCTCAAAACATGAGGAACATGCATTTTTGTGTACTTCAGTAGTATCCTTTCTGGTTAATGTGTAGATTACTTGTGCAGGAAAAGTAGTTGCAAAGTTCTGTGCAAAATACCTGCACACTGAAGTTCTCAAGAATGGAGCCTATGCAGCTGGTGATTTGGGTACCTCAGTTCAGAAGGCTTTCTTCAGGTTCTTTTTCTTGTCTATTGTTTCTTTCCCCTTAGAACATGGTGACTGCCTTTATCTGCATGTGTCTAGCCAATGGAATAATTAAACATTGATCCATAGTAATTTCTGTACTTCATTATAGGAAAGCCAGAACATGTGTTCTTGAATTCTCAATTTTTTATAAGGCTATATAACAAATGTGAATGGAACACTTAATCATCCAATTGCAGTGTTCGGGAGAGTCAACAATCTATTTGAACTTGCATGTTATGATCATTTTGCATATCTCCTGCTGTCAAGTTTGCCTTTTTACATATATACTTTACTCCCTCTCAAGAGGATAGTAAATTATTAATTATGATAGTAATAAGTGAAGGTGATTGGTGATGGTCATAAATAAAGATATTTGGTGACTGTTGTCTGTCTCTGTTGCTGCAGAATGGATGAGATGATGCTGGGCCAGAGAGGCTGGAGAGAGTTGGCTATCTTGGGGGACAAAATAAACAAGCTTAGTGGCATGATAGAGGGCTTTATATGGTCTCCAAAAGCTGGAAATTCTCATGATCTAGCTGATGATTGGGCCTTTGAGGAGGTGTGCTTTCATGATGTTTCATTCATGTACCACAGATCTTTTCTTGATTATGAACATGAAGTTATCTTTAAATGAATAATACATGCACTGTCAACCTGTGGAAATCAGTGTAACTTTTTGTCTCAACTTTGAGGAAACAATTCGAAGATAAGCTTTTCTTTCAGACAACGTGATTTTCTCAATTTCTCTGATCCTTCAAAATGGTTAAACTTTATAATCTTGAGCATTAGTTTTAGACCTTGAATACTCTTTTTAGGATCAATATTTTACTAAGTCATGAACTTTTAAAACATTTACCTTCCTAAGTAATGGTCTTTCTGCCACGCTAAGTATGAAGGTGGAGTAGGGCTGCTGTCCAATAAAGCTCTTCTGGTTAAATGGTTATGGAGACTGTAAATGGAAGATCAAACTCTCTGGGGATGGATGGTTAGGCATAAATACTTTTGAGTTTTTTTTTCAAGTGGAATGGCTGGTCAATATCCACCAATTGTATGCGATCTATTTGGAAGCACATTTATGAAGGTTTTTTCCTAATTGTTCGGCCAACTTACAGGCGACTGATTTAGGAAGATCCTTGGTGGAACAAAGACCATTCTTGAGAAAGATATCTAAGGCTGTATAATGTTACGTGTTCTGCCAAGCCGAAGGTTGCACAGAATATGGTTCAGACTGACAGCTTGACATACTGAGAAACCTGAATTGAGAGGACCCATGGGAATTCTTACAACTGACATCCATGATATCCAAAGTCAACATGGTGCCAGGAAGGAGAGATAAGAGATGGAGATAGGATCTTGGAGGGAGTTTTGGTGTTAGGTCTGCAATAAGGATTCTCTTAGAGGGAGGCAGAAAGTGCCATGGGTAAAGCAAATGTTGGACAAAAGGTTACCTATAAAATCAAGAACTTCTTTTGGAAAATTGCATGGAGGATTGCAACATGTGACATGTTGAAGAGATATTGTCTCACCCTGTTTGATAAGATGGCATCTATACAAAAGAAATGGAAGGAGCATGGTTGCAGCTTACACCTTTAATGCATTCGATCTATTTATTGTTTATCTTTAATGACATCACAAAATTGATGCTGCTGACCATTTTAAAGTCGGATTTTTCAAACTTGATGTGGTTCAGTAGGAATTTATTTTTGAGTTGGTTCTGAGATGCATATTGATTTCGAGTTGGTTACGGGAAGATGCATGCAATATAATTTTGATTACTTAATGACTTAGCGTACAGATTTTTCTGTTCATCTTGAACGGAAAATTCTTTTCCCACTCATTACAAGCTTCCAATTTATCAGGTGACCCTCGAATAGGTGGATCTGTTGGGCATAGACATGGAGTAATGATATTTTTTTGACTTTATATTGTATTCCTTTGATGCATACTTTTTGTAATGCTAGTTATATAAGTTTCATCTGTAAGATGCTCTTCTCTGATGAAAGGGCAAATTAGGGAAATGCAGATGATTAAGATAATAATATTTTAAATTTGGAGTGTGCACATTCATGTGGTTACAACCTTTTCTTTTACGTTTGTAGTTTGTAATCTCTTTATTATTCTTGTGACCAGGGCCCACATTCAGATTTTGCTGGACCGACATCCGGTTGTACATCATGTGTGGCTATCATTAGAAACAATCAGCTTATTGTTGCAAATGCTGGTGATTCTCGTTGTGTTATCTCAAGAAAGGGTCAGGTATGTCTTTCTGGTGAAACCTTTTCTAATTGGTTCATACACAAATGGATCTTTTTGAGTGGTTGCAACACTTTGTTGTAGGCATATGACTTGTCAAGAGATCATAAGCCAGAACTTGAGGTTGAAAGAGAAAGGATCCTGAAAGCCGGTGGTTTCATCCATGCCGGACGAGTAAATGGAAGTTTAAATTTAGCGAGAGCCATTGGTAAAGATGGTTCTGCTGTTCATTACTTTGCATAAGGTATCATAAGCAACGGTACTGAAGTAAAATTTTGGTTTTCAGGAGACATGGAATTCAAGCAGAACAAGTTTTTACCTGCAGAGAAGCAGATCGTAACAGCTAATCCAGATATAAACATTGTATGTACTCTGCCTTTTCTGTGACTTTAATTGTTGAACTGTTTAAGAAGAATGTCGATCTCTCTATTATCTTGATGCTTTCCTAGTCTGTGCTCCTTATATGCTGTCGGTTGCTACTAGGTGGAACTCTGTGATGATGATGAATTCATTGTTCTAGCATGTGATGGCATTTGGTAAGCTCTGTCACTTTTTATCGCAGGAAGTTTTTTTTTCCCCACTAGAGGCTTGGACTCTAAAACTCTGGTGTTTCTGGTGGGGGGCTGGGGTAGAGCATTTGAAATTCACCCACTACAGTCAACATCTAACATTGCCCATACTTTACCTGCTTACAACAATTTTGTTTGTTAGCATTAATCTGCTTAACCTATAACAAAGATAACCTTAGATGGCTTTCCGAGTCCTAAATTTCTGTGTTTGAAATTTTCAAATTTTCTCAAACTTTAAGAGTTTGGAACACTGTTTGTGACTAGCTAATTATTTCATGTCAATCATATGAAAGGCTTAATGTAGTGATACTATTTTGCTAGTGCTGTGATGTGAATAAACTTTTTGCTCAATTGTCCCATACTTGTTTTGAAGATCTATTTTGAAATTTATTTAATTCATGCTATACACTATGATTCTTGTTGAAGGTAAAAGGCATAGATTACATACATATTTGCAATCAGTTTACTGCAAATGAGAGCAAATGATAAATGAGATAAGAATGAAGAAAATAATTTTTACATGAGCCTTAGTTATTAACAAGTACTTATCCTAGCCACCTATGTTTCTGATTCGAATTTTGGCCAGAAATAGTTCGAGTCTGGCTATCTACACTGATGGGAAGCTTGATTGAGCGCATGGGTGGAAAGGAAATTAAGGGGCAATTCCTACTTAGGGTAAAACATGAGCAGGTGTTGTTATTATTAGATAAAGTCCTCACGGTCCATATTCTTTTTGGAGTAAACCTCTGTGGCAACCAACAGCTGAAGAAAAAAAAATCATCATGAAGGATATCCCTTCTTCGAGAAGAAAGGGTCTTAATTACCCCCGGTAACTCAACAGCACCCCCCTCCCCAACTTAAGATTTTATTAGAGAGATTCGATGGTTGACTTTCATTATACGAGGTTTGTTTTCTGAATGTGTTTCACTTTTGACTAGAAAATTAACTGAAGCATTGGTTCATTGTCTTCAGGGACTGCATGACTAGCCAGCAACTTGTGGATTTCATTCATGAACACATAAATGCGGTATGTAAACAGCACATTTTGATAGTTTTAGTGCATAATTTCTATACAATGGAAGTTTCAACTCGCGGAAAAAAAACTTATGTCATGTCATTGCGAAGTCCTTAATAGTCTTCAACAGCATCAGAAGTGCTAAAATGTAGCTCAGCATTTGAAAATACTTAATGAGAAAAAAATGATTCTCTTAATTGGATGACAATGCCTATTGGATATATATGATCGTGGTTTGCAAGCATAAGAATCTAACTTACGTCTGGTGAATGTGTCCTTGCCTACTGGTATTTGTCCGCGACAGATAGAAATATACCCTTTTCCCATTGTTAATGGTTGCTGCCATGTCATGCCATGCGTCTCGAATGCCCCCTATCGTTCCCAGTGTTGCTCTTCCATGATTTCAGATGCCTACTGGGCTGTTGACAATTTAGCCGGACTTGTTCTTGTGAATGTAGGAAACCTCTCTCTCTGCAGTGTGTGAGAGAGTGCTCGACAGGTGTTTGGCACCATCAACAGCCACTGGAGAAGGCTGCGACAACATGACAATGATCTTGGTGCAGTTCAAGAAACCCAACAGCAATTCCAGTGAAACTGGGCAGCCATGTATGAGCATAACAGATGCCGAATCAAACTGAATCAAGCATGGTGGTTTGAGCTGGTTTCCATTCCAGCGGGGGGCCCCAGTTTTTTGTTAGAAAAGAAAAGAAAGCGGCGGGTTCCTCGTTTCAAGGCTTCTTTGCTGTAGCTCATCTGTAAAAAGTGATTATCACGATTGATTAGGAGGATACCTCTATTTGTCCAGATCTACGAAGTTCTATTGGCACGGGGGTGTCATGAACTCACTGAATAAGCGGTGTACATATGTAGTCTAGCTTGTATGCATGAACATTTCTTTTATGTGCAGGATGATGCTGAGTAACAAATGGAGCACAGGTGTTGTGCTGTGTTCCTGGTTTTAAGCATATGAGATGGTGGGATTTTATCTAATTTTGACTCAATCTTGGATGATATTACTGCTCTACATCTGTCTCGGTTATATTGGGTCAGAAAAACGCCCACTAGCGAAAGGGCTTTTCCTTGATGGCCAAAAATCAAGGACCGATGTTCTTGACGCTTCTTTTGTACAACAATCTTACGTGCTTCCCGGAGTACTTGCTCTCTTTTATTGTTGAAGAATCCAATTTTAAATTGTTGCCATGTCAGCCCTGCCCCAATCTGGATATTGAAAGGGATTAAGGGACAATCTTTCAAAGAAATGAACCAAAGTTTGTCATCTTCACTTTCCCTGTTTGATAACCAGTGGCGGTTGATCTTTCTCTAAGCAGGGTCAAGGAGAGGGGGGGAGGTCTTCCATGGATTCTCGGCTCCACCACCATCCACATTCCCAGTCAGTGTTATTATTCCTCCAGATTTCAATAAATCCTATGAATCGAATTGAGAGTTGTGGCACCATGTGATAACCTTTGTAGATAGGAGGAAGGGAAGGGGGATTGTTCCTTATTAGGTTTCCGGCGCTGACTTATTTCTTTGGCAACAAGAGAAGAGAGTGTGGAAGGAGGGAGAAGAGATGAAAGAGGGGACTTTTTCTTAAGATGTATACATGAAACAGGAGTTTCTTGTTTACACCAACTTTGTAAGTGGCTTGCAGGGGATGGCAACCATTGGAGATGTGAAGATAGTTTTTAGAGAAATGATTCAGAGCTGCTCTATGTGAGATCCCTTTTGTCACTCTGGTAATTTGCTCATGAAGTCGGATGGCCGAGGTGAATGATTTAAATTCAGTATTTTCAAACGCAGGAGAATCGAACAAGTGCCCTCTTTTTGCTGTCCGATTTTCAAATTGGACGGTGGGAAAAAAGCTGCGGGGAAAAAGCATCCAATGTTCAAACTTAGTTTTCATTACACTTTCAGGTCCTCTTTGATTTTCGGGTGAGATATCATGTTCGACTTCAGAGAGTTGAATATGGTACCCGACCCCGGATAAAGAGCATGTGTGTGAGGGAGAGAGTGTGGGCCCCCCACAAATCTCTCTCGTCGGACCCGATATTCCTATTCTAACCCGATAACAAAGCAGGCCTCAAGATATAGTGATCATTAAGTTGCTTTTAGATTATATCTTCACAAGTGTCAAATTTCGGGTGTATGCAAGTGAAAAGAAATGGAAAACTAAAAAAAAAGAGATCTATATATCCAAGGATTACTCCCTCCAATCTTGATATTTATTTTTAACTTCTCATAATCTCAAGACAATCACTACAATGTCTCAGAAAATAAGTAATAAGTCCTTCAAATGATTAGGAAAAATAAAAAAGAGTGTTTATCAAATAAATATGTAATAAGTAAAAATAAAAAATAAATATTAAGATGGGATGGATTAAATTATAAATATGACAAATTCCACAGAGGACAAAAAATATCTAAAGGCAACCGATAGAAACCGGCACTCTAAAAAGATTGCACTCTGGTGGCTCTGCCTTCCCGTGCCGCCCGGTCCCCTTGGCCCCTGAGATTTCATCAGTTCTAATCAGCGGACGTCTGCTTCCAGACTCTCTTCTCAGTTGGCGTCTGCGGAGGCAGGTAAGTGCAAGGCCAGCCTTCATTTTCTCCTCTTCTCGAGCATGTAGTATGTACTATGTATGCTAGTCTAACTCTTACGAGGCTGTTCATATGCTATCCTGCAGAAAGAGACCCAATTGGTACCCATCTCTGCCTCCCCATCCATCGTCTTCCGGTTTTTCTTCCTAGAGCTCAAGCCACATGGAGCTTTGCTCGTCGGGAATCTGCAGCAGTCGAGTGAAGGTTCTTGAAACGGACGCCAAGCTGCCACCTTTAAACTGCTTGGTGTCCACAAGGAGACGAAAGAATGGAGATTTTAAGGTTTTCCCGTCGAGGGTTCTCGTGCGCAAGCGTAATTGTGGGAAATCCCATCTGGATAATCGTTGGTCCCGCGCGAGTAGCCCGCATATGGTAGCTGTGGAGGAGAAAGGGGGCGACTTTGTGAGTTCTGACGACGTTGAGGACGTCCTCAGGTCCGTTTCTGACGCGATTGAGGCCTTTTCCCTCTTCAGGTCCATTGCGCAGCAGCCTGAGGTTGTTCACACCACAGCCTCATGCAATTACATGCTAGAACTCTTGAGGGCGCATGGCAGAGTGGAAGAGATGGCAATTGTATTTGATTTAATGCAGAAACAAATCATAAAGAGGAACTCCGAGACGTTTTTATCAATATTTAAAAGCCTTCATCTCCATGGAGGAATTAGAAGTGCCCCGCTTGCTGTGTCAAGGATGAAGGAAGCGGGGTTTATTTTGAATGCTTTCTCCTACAATGGTCTGATACATGTCCTTCTCCAGTCTGGATACTGTGTAGAAGCTTTGAAAGTCTACAAGAGGATGATATCAGAAGGGATAAAGCCTAGTTTGAAGACTTATTCTGCTCTTATGGTTGCAGCAGGGAGGAGAAGGCAAATTGAAACGGTTATGGAACTTCTGTGCGAGATGGAGGATCTGGGGTTGAGACCAAATGTGTACACATTCACCATATGCATTAGGATCCTTGGGCGAGCAGGCCGCTTTGAAGATGCGTTTAGGCTATTGAGGAGAATGGATGAAGAGGGTTGTAGACCAGATGTCGTGACTTACACTGTGCTTATAGAAGCCCTTTGCATTGCTGGTAGGCTTGATGAGGCCAAGAAGTTATTTTGGAAGATGAAGTCTAGCGATGAAAAACCAGATAAGGTGGCCTATGTCACCCTACTGGACAAATTCGGCGATGCAGGTGATTTCGATTCATTGTGGGTATTTTGGAGAGAAATGGAAGTTGACGGCTACCAAGCTGATGTTGTTGTCTATACTATAGTTATAAATGCTCTATGCAAAGAAGGGAAGATTGAAGAAGCATTTAACATGTCTGATGTCATGAGGAAGGAGGGTGTAAAGCCAAATCTTCACACATATAATACTCTCATTGGGGGGCTTCTTAAAGCTGGTAGATTGGTCGAAGCTCATGATCTCTTCTGTTCCATGGATGCTGAAGGTCCAAAGCCCTCTGCCTATACCTACGTAATATTTATTGACTACTATGGGAAGTCTGGAGAATCTGAAAATGCTCTTGAGATGTTTCAGGAGATGAAGAGACGGGGTATTGTTCCAAATACCGTGGCTTGCAATGCATGTCTGTATGGCCTTGTCAATTCAGGCAGGCTTAGCCAGGCCGAAGATATTTTCTGTGAAATAGGGAGCAGTGGTCTTTCTCCAGATGCCATCACCTATAGCATGATGATCAAATGCTACTGTAAGGCAGGTAGAGAAGATGAAGCTGCCAAGTTGTTCTCCGAAATGGTGGAAAGTGGATGTGAATTAGATGAGATTGCAATCAATTCTTTGATTGACACATTTTACAAAGCAAGGAGAGAGGCTGAAGCCTGGCAATTATTCCAAAGAATGAAAGAAATGAAACTTGTTCCCACTGTTGTGACTTACAATGCACTGTTGGCAGGGTTAGGGAGGGAAGGCAGAATTATGAAAGCGATGCATTTTTTTGAGGAAATGGATCGTCATGGTTGCCCTCCAGACACTGTTACATTTAACATTATGTTAGACAGTTTTTGCAAGAATGGAAAGCTTGATTTGGGCTTGAAAATGCTGTATGAGATGACAGAAAAGGATTGCATGCCTGATGTCCTATCCTACAACACCATGATCCATGGTTTGATCAAGGATGACAGAGTCTACGAAGCATTATGGCTCTTTAATCAGATGAAGAAAGTGTTGTATCCTGACTTTATTACTTTGTGCAGTCTTCTGCCTGGTGTAATAAAACATAAAATGGTGGAGGATGCCGCTTTTATCACCATGAAATATGTGCTTCAACCAGGGGCTCAAACAGATCGATTGTCATGGGAGGGCCTGATGGAAGGTATCTTGGGTCAATCTGGAGTTAGTCTATCGATTATGTTTGCTGAAAGTGTTGCCTCAAGTGGCATTTTCAGAAAAGACTATCTTTTGTGCACTCTAGTTAGGCATCTGTGTAAGCAGAAAAATTCTGTTGATGCTTATAAAATGTTTGAGAAATTCAAGGGTTATGGAATTTCGGTAACTCTAGAAACATACAATCCTATAATTGCTGGTCTTATTGAATCTGATCTATTTGAAATGGCCTGGGATCTTTTTGAGGAGATGAAGAAGTTTGGTTGCACTCCAAATGTTGTTACCTACAATGAGATACTGGATGCAATGGGAAAATCTAAGATGATTGATGAACTATTAGCATTGTACAAAGAGATGAACTGTAGGGGTTGTAAGGCAAACAACATAACCTATAACACAGTCATTGCTGGCCTTATAAGGTCAAAAAGACTAGATCAGGCTCTTGATTTTTATTATGATTTGCTGAGCAGAGAGTTCACTCCCACACCTTGCACTTATGGGCCCTTACTTGATGGCCTCTTGGAATCAGGACAGTTTGATAAGGCAGATCAGCTTTTTGAGGAGATGGAGGAATATGGGTGCAGACCAAATGGTGCAATCTACAACATTCTTATCAATGGATTTGGAAAGGCTGGTGACATTGGAAAGGCTTGTGAATTGTTTGACAAAATGGTTAAAGAGGGAGTTAGACCTGATTTAAAATCTTATACAATTCTTATAGATTCTCTTTTTATGGCAGGAAGGGTGGTTGATGCTCTTCACTGTTTTGAAGAACTGAAGGTGAAAGGATTGGTACCTGATTTAGTTGCATACAATACTGTTATCAATGGTCTTGGAAGATTTCAAATGATAGAGGAGGCCACCAGTCTCCTAAATGACATGCAGAGTAAAGGAATTTCTCCAGATCTATACACGTACAACTCCTTAATTTTTAATCTATGTAAAGTCGGAATGGTGGAAGAAGCAGGAAAGGTGTATGAGGAACTCCAGCTGAAGGGCCTAGAACCCAATGTCTTTACATACAATGCTCTCATTCGAGGGTATGGCACATCTGGGAATACAGACAATGCTTATGCTGTCTATAAAAAGATGATGATTGGGGGCTGCAGACCCAATACAGGGACCTTTGCACAACTGCCTAATCAGTCAGATCATGAACACTAGAATGTGACACCTGGAACCCTGTCCATATTTGTGTTCTGATTCTCACTGTAAATGCCATCTTTTTCCGGGGATCTGATTACTGACAGATACTACACTGACAATCACCAGTTGATATTTTACTGAACTCCTGGTTATAGTCTTTCTAGAGGTCCAGGACATTCCCAACTTTTAGACCTTGTCTGATTTTTTGATTTAATTTATGTTACTTCTCTTCCCCAGATTCAGTGTTTTGTACATTAATGAAAGTCAGGCCTAGTGTCTTTCCTGTAATTGTCAATGTACATTAAGCATCTCTATTTTTTAATACTGGAAGCCCAAACTTCTTTGCAGCCATCTGAATTGAGGAAATGTACCTTTGGTGATAGAGGTAGTGTAATGGGAGATTGGCATTAGATTGCCAGTCAATCAGACAACTGTGATCCGATGAGGTCATCTATGTCCTAAGCTGTCCCCTGATTGGTGGGGTAAGGTTTCAAGGTGACGAGTGCTCGAGCAATGACGACGAGAGTATTGGTGAAAAAAAATTGCATTTTAACATGGATGACTAATGATATGTGGAAGATTATTATACCCAACCTCTTCTTCCATGTTGTTGTATTGCACATTTTTCGTGCCTACAAGCCGTCAGACATAACCATCGTTGATACAGTCCCAGGAGGAATCATTTACTTGAAAGAGAAAGATGACCATTATCTTTGTCCATTACCTAGCTTGCTGCATTTAGAATCCCTTATTAACATCATTGATGACACCTTATAACATGATGAGAATATTGATGAGACTTTCCTTTTATAGTTTCCATTGACCTAATATTCAGAAATTACCCTTTTACTACTTAGAACTTAGAATGTCATAGATGAAGTGTGAATAGTACAGAACAAAGTGGATGATAACCTGAGAGAACGAGAATAAAGCACTCCAGATGTTCCCTCTTTAAACTCCACTGAGATTTCAACTCTGAAAGTGTAAATAGTCTAGAGAAGCAAATGACCCTCAAAATCTCTGTAAATTTGTTGCAATGTATGTGATTGCATCACTGTCTTCCAATTTCAGGGCCATATCAGTGGACATTCTTTCTTCTGCAAAGTCTCTTCTTGTCTCCTCTTGCACGACAAGTAAGCGTCTATGTTGGCAGGTTTACTGATGAACTCATGTTTCTCTTTTACTAGAGAACAGGAGCTTTCTACCTTTCAGTGTCTGCTGATGGGTGCTCATACAAAAGTACTCAAATCCTGCTGTCATAAGATCAACTTTTAAGACTTGTACCATTACTTTGCTTCAGAACGTTCAAAGGGTTCATATTTCATTTTTTTACTCTTCCAAAATCAATGCTTTGAAATTAGTATATCTGTATTATTTGTACATTTCTCTAAACATTTTTCTCTACCACCCTCAACTCCCTATATGCAGGTCTCTAGATGTTTATAAGTTTTTAGTTTCATGGGGAGCTGTGTGAGATTATGTTAAATGACTGAAAAAGGATGTAGGGTTTGGAGGAATGGAGGTGAAGAGAGAAGAAAATGAGTTGGCATGTAATCTGTGCAGTAAGAAAATCTAATATGCAAGAAATGAATGGGGGCAACCAAGAGGAAATTGACATGGTTTAAAGATGTTTGGGTTCTTAGCCCATCTTTGCTTATTGCGTACAGATTAGTACTAGTGGCTGTTTCCACACTTTGAATTAGTAAATAAAATATTATATTTTGTGAAAGTGTACATTTGTTGAACAATTGTGTACATCTTTATGCTAATTGTTTTAGCACGTGCATGATTAATTTCGCAAGTTTAATTTATCAGATAATTTAGAGTTCGTGTACTAGACTTTTTTCTATCGGTCATAGCCAATATTTATTTACATCAACATAAAATATGAACATATTTGATTAATTGTCAAAGATATCCTTAAACCTCTAAGATATTTGTTGTGATATTGAGGATTTTATTTGAATCCGACTGTTGGATTGCCATATGATTGTAATAAGACCATCAGATTTGTTTATGTTCAGAAAAGACACTTATAGCCAAAGGCAGGGTATATTTGAAATGACTATTATTCCCCTTTGGAAATAAGAGTGTGTATTTAGTTTCCATAAGCGTAGGGTATTCTTGTAATTTCCCCATGAATGAGGGTTTATTTTCATTTTTTCTTAAATGAAGGTTTTTTCGCAATTCCGTCGAGTTACAGGGTAAAACTATAATTTTTAAACAGCAAGGACATTTTCATGCAATTTCAGAAATTTTCTGTAATTTTCTTGAGAATTTACGTAATTCCACAAAGATTTGAGGCAGAATTGTAATTTTTAAAATTCTTAGCCCTTTGGAAATAAGAGTGTGTATTTAGTTTCCATAAGCGTAGGGTATTCTTGTAATTTCCCCATGAATGAGGGTTTATTTTCATTTTTTCTTAAATGAAGATTTTTTTGCAATTCCGTCAAGTTACAGGGTAAAACTATAATTTTTAAACAGCAAGGACATTTTCATGCAATTTCAGAAATTTTCTGTAATTTTCTTGAGCATTTACGTAATTCCACAGAGATTTGAGGCAGAATTGTAATTTTTAAAATTCTTAGCACAACAGGTCTCTCTCTCTCTCTCTCTCTCTCTCTCTCTCTCTCTCTCTCTCTCTCTCTCTCTCTCTCTCTCTCTCTCTCTCTCTCTCTCTCTCTCTCTCTCTCTCTCTCTCTCTCTCTCTCTCTCTCTCTCTCTCTCTCTCTCTCTCTCGGGGAATCATAGGGCTTCTTGGTTTTCCTTTGTCTAGTGGGTTCTCTCTCTCTCTCTCTCTCTTGAGCTTGAATGTTGCTATTTGGGTTGGGGAATCATAGGGCTTCTTGGTTTTCCTTTGTCTAGTGGGTTTGAGCTTGAGCTTGAATGTTGCTATTTGGGTTGGGGAATCATAGGGCTTCTTGGTTTTCCTTTGTCTAGTGGGTTCTCATGCATCTGGATGAACATGGTAGTGCAATAGCTCTGTGGGTTATGATTCAGTTATTGCTCACTTGAACAAACATCATACCACTCAGTTCTCCTCACTTGAACAATCGAGTTATGCTCACTTGAACAAAAAGCATATCATCCTATATCCCCAATCTGACGGGCATAAGTTGTGATGTCGTGTTTGTAACACTTAAAACTCTTTGTTTGTGTATTTGTAGCATGGTTTGCCGGCCTGGTCGACCCGGCCGACTCGGTCTCGGCCTGGGTCGGGTCGGATCGGTCCCGTCTCGATCCGACCCGATTCGTCTCGTTCTAAAACACCACTTTATATATATATATATATATATATATAATATATATAAAATAATATAATAAAATAGAAAAACACACATTATATATAAAATATCATATAATATAATATTAAAATAATAGACCGATCCGGTGGCGACCCACGGTCCGGCCGACCCGATCTCGGCCTGGGTCAGGTCGGGTCGTGCGAGTCGGTGCGAGACACATCGGGTCAACAAACCATGATTTGTAGTCGACAAGACAATAGAATTCTATGTACAAACATGTGTACTACCTATTTGTTGCTTTCGCCATTTATTGCATTGCCAATGGAATATATTGTTCCATGTTCTCTTTTGCTCGAGCCTCTTGCATTTCTGCTTTTGTAAGGAATCACTCATAGAAATTTTATTTGAAATGTTGTTGTCATTTTAATAGAAAAAAAAGAGAGAAGTGTATACCAAGTAAATATACATAAAATTTAAAAATTATGTCTACATAAATTTAAAAATTTTGTTATTTTTATCAAATAAGTAGTTAACCGTCTTCGTCAATTTTAAAATTTAAATCAAAAATTAACACAACATAATTTTTTTAGATACAAGTAACTCTAAAAAAAAGTACTCTGAAACACCTTATTAAACTTGATTTAGGAAAGGAAATAGAGTTTAATGGGGTGTATGGTTGCATTCTTTGAATAATTTATGTCTTAAAATTTATTTTGGAAAGAAAATAAAACTTAAACCTTGCTTGATATCCTCTCTCCCATTTTCAAATGAGAAGGTGAGACCTTCACCGCTCCATGGCCGTTTTTCCTTTTTCTTCTTCTAAGAGAGCTGCACCACGTGTCTTTTCCTATTCTTTCCTTTTCCTTCTTTTCTCCGTGGTCGCTGTCTTCCCTCCTTTGGTTCCTCCTCCTTTTCTCCTTTCCTTCTTTTCCCCGACTCAGATTTTAAATTTAAAAGTCCAACCAATCAATCATCTTCTCCTTAAATGACGCATTTTTTAAGAAATCAAAAATAGAAATAGAATAGAAAAGATTATTACACACTCGAGATAATTACACAGTATTTTTTATTTTTTTAAAGATCTTGACCTTCAAACCCCACAACTTGCATGTCCGTGCAAGGAACTCCTCGATGGGATGTCTCGTTTTAGTTGTAGATTTGAGATTGACTCATTGAAGTTACGTGGAAAGATTTCATGTAATTTTGGTTTTAAAAGAATAATTACATACATGACCTTCGTATTTAAATCTCATTTCAATTTATAAACGAATTCTTATGCACCCCTTCTTTATCTATCTTATGTCATTGACCTCCCCGCCCCCCCCTCCTCAATCAAGGTTTGTCGGATCGCTCGTACCGTCCGTCCGTTAGTTGGTTAGGCGGCTTCTGTCTTTCATCGGGATGTCTCAAGATTGAATCCTGTGAAACGCCAATGAATTTTTAAGTTTTTTTGATTGAAAATCTAAAAAAAAAACCGTATGCAATCGGTGGGTTACAAACCTAAACCGCCGTAAAAGAAACAAAGACGTTTAATCAACTTATCTATAAAATGTTTCATATTTAAAATAATATATTAAATATATAAAATGTCTCGGTTGCGTCTCACGGATCGGTCGTCTCGGTCTGTGACTGGGACGGTCCGAGACGGACGATTCAATCCGTCCTAAAACGATTTGACAAATCCTGCTCGAGTCAAACCCGATCCATTTACATCCCTACCCTCAACCCACCTCAACAACAACCAAATAAAAATATCTTGCTTCATTAATGACTTGCCGTCACCTATTATTTGTGTACCATAATTTTTTAAATACATTAAGAAAAAAAAGTCTAATATACGGTTTACCCTCATTTGAGGACTTATATATAAATATCTAGAATAGGGTACTAATCTATAAATATAAATACTACAAGGGTTGAAAACTAAAAGTATCTTAATTATTGATTTATTTCAAAGGTAATTACAATTACACGTATCCCATAATCCCATTATCCCATAATCCCATTTAATCTAATATATTCTAGTTAGACCCCTATATTCTTCATATTGTCAGAGATACCTGTGTAACAACCATATTTCATCGTACATTCATTATTCATACGTACCATTGTCATTACCTACTATCAAGGTTTGCCGTCCCGCCCCGACCCGCACCGACCCGCACGACCCGACCCGACCCAGGCGGGCGCCGGGTCACACGGGGTGTGGGTCGTGGCCGGGACGCATTGGACCGCATGGTCCCGTGCGTCCCGCCGCGTACCGGAGCGAGTCGAGGCGGGCCCAGTGTGGTTCGTGCGGGACGGCCCGTACGTGCCGTGTAACGACCCGAGAATCCGATTACCGGGAAGGCCCGATAACCCGAGACTCGCACCGCCGCCCACGAGCCGGGAGGGCTCGGAAGGGCTAAAAGGAGTGTGGAGGCACAAAGAAATAGGAAATAAAACAGGACAACCAACAACAACAAGCTGAAAGAAAGAACAACGACAGCAACAACAGAGTCCAGTCCAACAGAAAGTACAGTCTAAAGCAGTAAAACGTACCACATGCCAAGTGAACACTCGGCCCGGCAAGCTGGCAACTGAGAACCTCCGCTCCGCACCCTCGAACCACGAGGAAGAACCGCTGCACCTGAAAAGCAGGGAATGAGTCTCCAAAACAAAGACTCAGCAGGGATCCCGCGGAACCCCAACCGGAAACCACGGCGGTAGCGGAAAGGAAAGCTACGACTACAGCAGGAACATCAAACCGGTGGCCGGTCAAAAACTCGGCACTACAGCTACTCCTACTGCCAGAAGGCACACCTCGATCACGAAGTCGAAGCTACCAAACCACGCTAGTACCACCTACCGAAGTAAGAACACACAGCAACCACGCTGTAGAGGCCTGTCCCACAGACACAGCCGACCTGGACACGCTGTCCAAGGTGCAACCCCGACCATCCGATCGCGGGTACCGCACAACAAGACCCAACCTCGGTAAAGCCACTAGCACTAATCTCATGACGCGAAAACCAACACACGCGTCACGGCGAACCAACCGAAACTCAACGGTCAACACGACCGAAACCCGAAGGTCAAAGTCACGGAAACTGACAGTCTGTCACTCCGTACTTGACAGGAGTACCACCCACTAGAAGCACAGCCGGTAGCGTCCCCTGACGTCTTACACCGCACCGCAGGTGAACCGCCTGACGTGATAGGTCCTACCCGAGGCGCGAACACCGTACAAGTAACCACAAACAAGTGACTAGCTGGGGTCACGCCCGTCGACGTGGGTCCAACCGCCCCCAACCACGTGTGCACACACAGACCGCGCGTCCCTGGTCTGGCCCTCTGACCGGTTTTCCCCTCAGCCGGACTCTGGCTGCAAGACGTGGGGCCCGACGGCAACCGGTCCACAGACCGCCTCTAAGGGTAAGCCCGTACACCACTCCCTGGTGCGACCAGCACACGCGTACTGGTAGGCTACGACTAGTGGAGGGTCACTGAAGGAGTAGACTCTCTAGTCAACAGAAAACAACGTCCGAATCCGACGACGTACGGGGACAACCCCGCGTACCGGCCCCGTCGCACGGTGACCACAGTCGGAGAAGAAACAGGACTCACAGTCCACGGCCACGCACGCACCGTGCACTAGAGTCGAGAAAACTCAAGTGACACTAAGCCACTGGACTCTGGGCAGTCCTCTAGACGCACTACACCCAACGGTCCTTGAGTCACAAGACTCGGGGTCAAGACCGTTGCACGCAACAGCACAAGGCCGTCAATCTAGTCCAATCTCTAGGTCTAAAACCACGGTAGCACAAGTACCGAGACAACTCACGAGTTGCCAAGACCACTCCCTCGGGAAGGGAACGCAAAGGACTAAGGCCACCCACACGGGCCACACGGAAAACACAGAAGCACGATTCCCAGGGCAGCACACAAGCCGCCATGTCGATTTCCCATCTTGAAGCAAGCGGGAAACCTCCAGCCCCAGGTCGGATAACTGGACTCGCAGTCCAAGGCCAAGCACATGGCCCACACGGGAATCGCCTTCCAAAGGAAACCCACGACATGCGGGGGAGACCCCACCCCACGCACACCGACACACGGTGACTCGATCGAGCGTAACACAAGAGCCCGGAACACGTGGGGTCACCCGGACCCACCACACCTACGGGCACGCTAATCGAGGTAACACGGTCCCTCCCGACACCCCAAAAAAAGGACACGGAACCCATGGGGTGTCCGGGATACTCACAAGGCCGGAGGTCGACCACTGGGTCCCAACCGGGTCGACCGGAGACCAACACAATGCGAACGGAACGCTAAAGGTCACCCGGACCCTTAAGCTCACGGGCACGCAAAATGAGGTAAACGGAACCTCCAGACACACCAAAACACAGTCACGGAACTCCACTGGGTGTCCAAGGCACACACGGCCCAAGGGGAGCACGATCAGCCGCAGACCGCCCGCCCCGGGCAGCCCGGCTGGTCCCTCCAAGAACGCGCTGTAGGTCCATAGCGCGTTCAAGCAGAACACGCTATGCACCTATAGCGCGACACGACAGATCGCGCTATATCCCTATAGCGCGACTGGACAGATCGCGCTAGGATCACCTAGCGCGACAAGGCAGAACGCGCTAGGAGCCTATAGCGCGACAAGGCAGGTCGCGCTATGTGTAGACACGCCATTCCTGACGTCTCCTGAGTAAATCTCATATTACACTATGATACCCCAAGGTGGCCTTCACATTTTTAATTACTCTGGTGATTTCCTATTTTTATGAATTTTTTTACATTTTTTTGAATTATTCCGTAAAAAATCATGGAAGTGTCCAGGCGCCTGGACACCTCCATCAATGACCAAAAAATAATAAAAAAATCAAAATCCTGGAAGCGTCCAGGCGCCTGGACGCCTCCATCAATGACCAAAAAAATAAAAAAAATCAAAATCATGGAGGCGTCCACATACCTGGACGCCCCCATCAATGCAAAAATAATAAAAATAATATCAATAATCATAAAAAATAAAACAAAAATCAAATAAAAATATATATATTTATGGAGGCGTCCAGGCCCCTGGACGCCTCCATAAAAACAAATAAAAAATATAAAATGCCAGCCCTAGCATAAAAAGACAAATAAAAAATAAAATAATATAATTTTGGAGGCGTCCAGGCCCCTGGACGCCTCCATCAAAACCCTCACGGGCGCCGGCTACCGAACGACGGTTTGTCGTGTGTGAAAAAATCTAAAATATAGAGACGTCCAGTCAACTGGACGCGCCCATTTCTGAATCACGAGGCGCCGCTCACAAAACCACGCGTTGTGCCGAACCGCGTGCGGCCGTCGTCGGTTTTCGGTGGACCTACTTGAGGCGTCCGGGACCCTGGACGCCTCCACAAAAGCATTCCAAAAAAATTAATAAAAATAGAATAAAATATTATTTCGGCCCTGATGGAGGTGTCCAGGGTCCTGGACGCCTCCACCTTCCGGAGCTCTATAAATAGAGGCCCACCCCCTCAGTTCTAGGAGAGCTAAGCAGTGATCCGATAGGCTGCCGGAGCCCAGAGGCTACGGAGTCATTTTTCTAACCCGTGGGGTCTTTTGTAGGTGGAGGTTCTGCCGGCTTCTCGGGTGCCCACGCTCGCGAGAGGAAGATCGTCTTCATCCACCGCGCTTCCCCGTCGTCCCCACGCTGCCGGAGCTCCGCCGGATTTCACCCTCGGCTCATCCAATAAGCCTTTTCTTCCCCTTTTTCTCCATAGTTCTTTACATTCATCATATTGCATCCTCTATCCCCCTTCACAAGGGCGCCTCTTCTCTTATACTTCTTGCATCCATCATCTCATTTTCCTCCTACTCGAGTCCGAGAGGGGTTTAAAAGATAACACCAACCAGGTGTGTGTCTTGCCATCATTTCGTTATTTTTACCGCGAGGATTTGAATACTACACCTCCATCTTTCTAATCCACTTGTCATTTATTTGTCGTTGTTTTGCAAGGGTACCCGAGGAAAGCCCTCTCCGTCGGCCGGCCGGAAGGAGAGGAAGAAGCAACCTGCCATGTCCCGCTCTTGAGGTAGGCGCGATCACTTTCTTATTTTGGGGTCTTTCGGCCCCTGGCGATCACATCTTTTTATCGAGGCCGCGGCGAGTCACTTCCCCAATGGCCGTTTAAATTTCCGTTTCCTATATTCTCTTTATATTTTGTTAAATTCTGCTTATATCATCGAGGCCGCGGCGAGTCACTTCCCCAATGGCCGTTTAAATTTTCGTTCCTATATTCTTTCTATATTATATTATATTTTGCTCATATCATCGAGGCCGCGGCGAGTCACTTCCCCAATGGCCGTTTAAATTTCCGTTCTTATATTCTCTCTATAATCTGTTATATTCTGCTCATATCATCGAGGCCGCGGCGAGTCACTTCCCCAATGGCCGTTTAAATCTCTGTTCTTATATTCTCTTTTATATTCTGCTATATTCTGCTCATATTCTCGAGGCCGCGGCGAGTCACTTCCCCAATGGCCGTTTCAATTCTTGTTATTTAATTTCTGCACCATTCCCGTCCCCCCGAGGCCGCGGCGAGTCACTTCCCGCTATGGCCGTTTGAACCCCATATCTTGCTATATTATACTTGTCCCGCTCGCCCCACCGGAGCAATCTCCCGTGGTGGCCCCTTCTCTCTTCTCTATCATTTCTGTGTTGCAGCAAAACAACAAAACAAACAAAAAAAGAGGAGCCCGCGCGCTCTCCGCATCCTCTTCCTCGCACCATCGAACTCCGAACCGCGTGACGTCGCTCACAGATTGGCAATCACGGTGGGACGTCTACTGCTTCCTCTCGGCTACCCTTGCAAGTTCGGTACCACCCGTGCCTCTCCACCTTGGCGCCCACGCGCGCCCCCGTTGTGCTCACGGCAGCACCGTCAGTTCTGATTGGTTCTTTGTTTATTACATGTTTGTTATTTCTGTTGTTTTCCCACTCCATATATCTGTCAGCATTCCATTGCATACATCCATTCCTCTTTTCTATCCTTTTTTTCATTTTTTTTGAGGATCACCCTTTCCCGGTGAAGGAAGGACTCTCCGTTTGGGAATTCCTCTCAACGGACTAGAATCTCCTACACTGGGACCTCCGTAAGTCCCCGACATCGAAGAATCTCCTCTTCGTTCACTGGGCTGGTTGTACCATTGAAGTTCCCCGAAGTTAGTCATTTCATTCGTGGTGAGACGAGAGACCCTAGCTGACACGGCGGTGAAACAAAAATAAACTAGGGTCCCTATCTTGTGTGAACTTCGGATCTCGCTAAAAACACACAAAAAAAATCATCAAAATCAAAACAAAAAAAAGGGCGTAAAGGCATCCACTTGTTTGATAATCTCTGCTACCTACTTGCTAGTGTATGTTTTTGCGTTCTGGGAGAACTGTGAGCATGTCTCACGAGTCTTCTGAGGAGAACCACCCTAGCCGTGGTTTGACAGCCGACCCGCGAGTCTATGCTATGGACTCGGGTCCTTCTCATGACCCCTCGCATGAGGTGCAGGTTATTGCCGGGGACACGTCCCCGCCACAGGATATCACTTCCTTACTGGGCGTCCTCGCCAACACGGAGCTTACCTCTGAACAGCTCCGGGCCTTCCAGGCCATTCTAAAGGGGAAATCTGTTTCCCCCACGCCCCAGGAGTCAACTCCGGCTATCGCACCTCTCCACGAGTCCGTGCAGGCCATTCCATCTCCTTCATTGGCGCAAGCCATCCAGTCTCCCTCGCTTCAAGGACAAGCGAGCCAACAACCTCCCTCATTCCAATTCCCGTCACAATCTCAAACTCCCGGTGTTCCTCACACACCGTTTCAGCCAGGGCCAACTGTCGGTGGTCCGACAGTTCCCTCTCATTCCGGGTTTCCCCCTCAAGTCTCCGGGAGACAGTTTCTCCCCCAATGGCAAGTGCCACCTTCACCCCCAGAGGAGCTCGCCCAATCGCTCCTCAATAGGTTCAATCGCATGGACGAGCAGTTTCAAAATCTGAGAAAAATGGTGGACGTGAAAGCCACCCCGGAGGTTGCTTTGCCAATCCTCCCCGTCATTCATCTCCCTCCCTCCGAAATGCCCACGTACCGCAGATACAATGGTACCGGCAACCCCTTCATTCACCTCAAGGACTTCATGTATGAGTCCTCCTATTGGCAAAACGATCAGAGGTCCCTGGCATACCTCTTTCGGAGATCATTGGATGGTCCCGCGCTTGAGTGGTTCTATTCTCTGGAGCCCCGCGAGGCCGAGAATTTTGAAATAGTGCAGAGAAGGTTCTTGCAGAAATATAGGGATAGGGTCGGTCCCTCACTCTCCATTACCGACCTAGTGGCCGAAAAGATGAAACCCGACGAGGATTTCGTCCGATATGCTGATAGATGGAGGTCTCTGGCGGAAAGAATAAGGGATACCCTCTCCGAGCCCGAACAAGTGAAGATGATTGTGTCTAATGCAACCCCGCAGTTCAGACACGTCCTCGCCATGAATAAACTTACTACAATGGAGGAACTCTATGAAAGGGCCCGATACATCCAAACCCAGCTAAAAGACTCCCCCATCATGAACATGTTTGAGTCGCCAAAGCCCAAAGTGGTCAGAAAGACAGGCGCTGGTGTCCCGGGCGGAGCCACAGAAGGGGTCGTGACAAATGAGCAAGTCAGTGCGATCAACAATGCCAACTATGCAGTCAACCCAAGGCCTCAACAAATGCCCCGACTACCCCTTCAACCAGGTCCTTTCCCTCTCCGTCCTCCACCCCAAAATAATCCACCCCAGGATAATATGCCTCCATTACGCCAACCCCAGCAACAACAACCACAACCTCAACAACAACAACCACCGCTTCAGTACAACCAAGTTCCACCCCCGGGGAACTATGGTCCCCAACAGCAACAAAGGAGGCCGCTCGGTCCTAAGAGAGCCTACTATCCACCATTGCCAGAAACCTTGGCAGATATTTTTAATGCCCTCATGGCATCAAACCAACTCGCCCTACCCAGAGAAAGGCACGCCTGGCCCCCCAATGTTGATACCTCCAAATACTGCGTCTACCACAGGCAGCCGGGACACACAGTGGATTACTACTTCCATTTTAAAGATTACATCCATGATATGAATGATGAACATCAAATAGATTGGGATGAGATGAGACGGTACGTCGCGGCTCTCAAGGCTAGGAGACCTCCTCAGAGGCCACAGCAGCAGTTACAACAGCAGCAGCAGCAGCAACCACCACAACAACAACAGCCTCAGCAGGCCCCACAACAACAGCCCGCCATGGGCATAATCCAGAATCCACTACCGGAGCACCAACAGCCCAATCATCAGGTTAACCCCATCTCCTCCTTCCCGGAAGTCGGGAGAGAGCAGGTGTGGCACCAGGAAAGTACCTCCATCCTTTATACCTCCAACCCTATCGTCATGCAACCCCCTCACCTTGCCCGGGTAGCACCTCTCTCTCATCAACCCGCATCGGTATCGCCTTCACCATTTCCACTACCATTACGCCCTCTCATCCGCACACCGACCTCCTATCAACCGACACTTTCTACTACGCCTTCACACCCTCTCACCTTCTCCCACTCCCCCACTTTACCATCCACCTCTACCACATTTACCCCTACGCCTTCTAAACCCCTTATCATCCGCCCACCGTACATAACCCCGTCTTTCTCCACCACATCACCACTAATGCCTTCAAAACCACTCATCACCCACCATCCGCCTCAAAACCTTTACCCGTTTCAAACCTTACCTCCACCTCCACCTTCCAAACCCCTTATCCTTCATAATCCGCGCGATATCCCCTCTACCTCCGCCATGCCTCCACCTAACAAACCCCTCATCAGAATCCCTGCTCCCGTCATCACCCCTGCTTCATCAACCATTCCTCCACTACTACCCCTCAAACCCCTGTTAAAACCCACGGCTACCCCCACAGAGGTACAAAAGCCGCAGGCAATGGTGCTCCGGAGTGGAAGGATTTTCCACAGGGTTTTCCCCCACAACAGTCAGAATCCCGAGCAATCTCAGCCAGAGAAGGATGATGCAGAACAACCAGAAAGAGCTATCCCTGGAACACAGTATGATCTACTGAAACACTTGGACAAGACGCCTGCCCGGATCTCCATCCTAGAGCTACTTCAAAGATCCACATCTCACCAGGCGGCCTTGATGGAATATCTTCAAAAGGTCATGGTTAATGAAGACCTCCCCGTGGAGAAGATTTCGACCGTCCTAACCCCAACAGACACACAACCAGTAATCATGTTTCACAACTACGAGCTCGCTCCCAAGGAATCTCGGAAATATGCATTGTGCATTTCAATAAAAATTAATGGGGTATCCATAAACCCGTGTCTTGTCGACACGGGTGCGTCCATAAATGTGATCTCCATGAGCACTCTTCAGTTGTGTGGGGTTGACGAGGAACAAATAAGACCTTCCTCGATCACGGTCACGGCCTATGACAATAGCAAAAGGCCGCCGCAGGGGATGATTATTCTGAAGGCAGAACTAGGCCCCATGGCAATTCCCACGGAATTCCATGTCCTCGACATGGACCCCACATTCAAGGCTATACTGGGTCGTCCTTACATTGAAGCCATGGACGCTGTGCCTTCCACCAACCATCAGTGCCTGAAGTTTCCTTACAACGGGAGAATTATTAAAGTGGTCAGTACACCTGTCCTTCACACAGTGGATGCTATCAACACCTCTCTGCCCTCTGTTTGGCCGTCTCATCGGCCCATATTGTCACTGCTGGACGTGCGTGATCCATCTCGCATGCCACTAGCACCAAAAGAGCCGGTCAGGGCAACCACAACATCGTGTCTCCCTTTTCACTCCAAAGGTTGGGAGATTATGAGGAACATCGGCTATCAATAAGGAAAAGGGCTGGGCGCACAGTTACAGGGAATGCTCAAACCGCCAAAGGAAATTAGGCCGAACCGCAGGTTTGGCCTAGGCTTCAAAGGACCATTCAAGGCGGATTGGAAGCCCCTCACGTGGACTCTATCAAACCACTTCAACAGAGGACCCGTTGTTCAGATGGGAGATCACCCACGAGAAGCATATGGGGAATCACATGCTGTACATTTGGCTGAAAAATGTCCGAGGATCACCAAAAGAGGCAAGATCAAAGATCCGGAATGCGAGTGGGACAAATGGTTCGACATATGGGACATTTCCGTTGCACTGGAAAGGATGTTCTCATCTCCACAGCTTGAAAGACCACCATTGATCTCCGAAATACCAGAGAATATTACCACTCTTGCCAAGGTTCCAAACTATCCTCGTCCTCGCCAGAAGGACTCTGTCATCGACAGATCTTCATCCGTCCTCAACATTGCCATCGACGGTTCATTAGCCGCCATTCTCTCCATCCACTCGTCTCAGCCTTTGCTGATATCTTCTTCCTGGGCCAGACAATTGTCTGATGATCTTCCCAGGTCCCCTTCTTTGCTTACATACCTACGCGGGCTTTTCAACCCGCGCCAGATCTTCAACCATGATCTGCTCTACGAGCCCCACAATCCTCTAGCCATAACCACTTTCCTCTCTCCTCCAATCTCTTTTCACTGCTTTGTCATTAAAAATGAAAACGAAAAAAAAAAACGTCAATTTTCAAACTCTCCAACAACACATCTTCGTTGAGGAAACCTCCTACATCTCCCACGGGTGCGTACCGCCTTGCGGACCACCCGTCCAAGGTCCGATGAGCGACCTTTTTCTACCCCTCCTCTGAGGGGTCTTCTCCTGTACATTCTACACCATCCTCCTCATCTTCCTCTTCGTCTGTAAATATTGTCAGTCAATCTAGGAATGATAGGCCAAGGGTAGTACCTAGGAAGAAATCCAAGGGTAGACAGATCCCTCGTCGATTCCTTCTGGATTTGGCCGCCAGGTGTCAGGCCCTTCTTGCCATCCCCCAGTTGTTAGAAAATCCCATCCAGCTACCCGAAATAGAATGCGAGGGCGACTGTGCATCTGATGAAGGGTATGGAGTCTACGAGATCACGAATGAAGAATGCCCCACTGAAGATGAGGGTGAAGAATATGAGGATGCGGCGGGCGCATACGCTAGCGGAATGAGGAGATTCGACGAGCCGTCAACCGCCGTAGAAGAATCCACCAAAGAAGTCAACTTGGGGACTGAGGAAGACCCTAGGATCATCCTCATAAGTGACAACCTACCACCCTCTGAAGAAGAGGCATTAATTGAGGTCCTCAAGGAATATAAGGACACGTTTGCATGGAGCTACGAGGATATGCCGGGTTTGGATTCAACCTTGGTCGAACACCGTTTAACCCTAAAACCAGGGTCCATCTCGGTAAAATAAAGGTTAAGGCGTTTCCACCCTCAGATGGCTTTGAAAATGAAAGAAGAGGTCGATAAGCTCCACAAAGCCAGGTTCATTAGAGTCGTTCTTTATCCTCAATGGGTGGCGAACATTGTCCCGGTCATGAAGAAAGATGGGAAAGTCAGGATTTGCATCGACTTCCGGGACCTTAACCGCGCGTGTCCAAAGGATGATTTTCCCTTACCTCACATTGATGTGTTGATTGATAACACGGCAGGTTTTGAAACCCTCTCTTTCATGGATGGATTTTCAGGATACAATCAAATTCGTTTGGCAGAAGAGGATCAGGAAAAGACGTCATTCACTACCCCTTGGGGAACATATTGTTACGTGGTCATGCCGTTTGGGTTAAAGAATGCTGGAGCTACTTACCAAAGAGCGATGATGGCCATTGTAGATTCGGATTAAAATCCACACTTAAGAAAAATATTATAAGAATAACAAACAATAATCAATAAATAAGGTGGAGAAAAATATGCACGAGGTGCACAAGGGGAGTGTGTGTGATCGCCAGAGACACGAGAGTCTCAAAGAGGAGATTGATATGGGGAGATGATCGCAAAATACCTCTTGAAACGCGGGGATGTGAGTGCTTCCTTTCTCTTCAAGATCGGCCGGCCGACGAAGAGAGTTCTTCAATTAATTACCCTTGCAAAAAAAGACAAACACCAATAAAAAATATGGATTAGAATATGGTGAGTGTAGCATCAAATTCAATAAAAATATATGAGCATGAAAGCATGTGCAAGAACACACCTTAAGGGGATTGCCCTTAAACCCCTATGCAAAAGGGTATGGGAGATATGATGTGAATGATATGAAAAATATGAATAAAAATAGGGGGGAAAGAGTGCAAGAGTTGCACTAAGGAGAGATCTCAATATGATAGTTGAGGAAAATCAATGACAATGATGCATGCATGACTTAATGAAAAATACAAATAAGGGGAGATAAGATAGAAAAATCTTGTTTGGGTGGTTTCTTTGGCTTGAATGCTCGATGGGAGGAAGCCTTCAAAGGATGAAGCTTGATGTGAAGAAGCCTTCCCTTAGCCAAGCACCTTCGGTTCCTGTAAAAAGAAAAGAAGACAACAGAAGAAAAGAGGGAGGAAACAGAAGTAGAAGAAGAAAAATAAGAAGAAGAAGAATAGAGGATACGGAAGAAGAAGAAGAAGAATCAGAAGAAGAAATAGAAAAAGAAGGAGACACGTAGAAGACAGAAGAAAGGGGAAAGAAGAAAAAAGAAGAAGAACGCAGGGGAGAATAAAAATTATCGGAACCAACCCCTTAACAGAGGCGAGAGTCTCTATTAATAGGTTAGGAAAAGGTGATAAGAAGGGAAGAGATTAAAGGAGGAATGGATAAGAACAGCAAGAGCCCAAATAGAGGAGGAGTCTAACGAGGCAAGGACTCTCTGCTGTGAAGCCAGAAGGTGAAACACGCCTTAGGTCAGGGCGTTAATTTAAGAATTGACGACCTACCCTAGGGCGTTTCTCAAAAACACGCCCTCCACAAGGGCGTTTCTCAAGACCAAATTTTTAGAAATGAAAACTCCCCATATTTGAAACATGAAAAACACGCCTCAATCAAAGCCGCGTTTCAAAAACACGCCCCTGGGAAGGGCGTTAATTTCAAGAGCTCAAATGGGGAAGTCGGTCAAACCAAAAGAATTGACGCCCTCCAGTGTGGTCGTCCTTCCTTAAGAAACGCCCTAGGACAAGTCGTTTTTTTTTAAGAGAAACACGCCCTTACCCAAGTCGTGAATTCATAAAATAGATAGAATGGGGAGAAATAGATAAAATGGGAAAGAAACGCCCTAGACCAGGGCGTGTTTCAAAGACAAACGCCTCTGATGAGGGCGTGAATTCAGAACATAGAGATAAATGTCCAAAAAAATCCAGAAAAATAGGAAAAAGGAGAGAAATGAGGGAAAAATAGGAGAAATTCAAGAAAAGTGGGAAAAACCACTCAAATAAGCTGATTTGAGGGTCAAATGGGGCATCGCAGAGCGATATGAAATATACTCAAAATAATGTCAATTTTGGCGTGTCTACAGCTGCCCCGCCTTGGCGTCTGCTTTGCAAGGAAGCGTAGCAAACTGAAAAGTAGATGTCAAGGTGTGATGAGACACGCAATCAACATCACTTGATGAGAATCAAATCAAAAGCACGAGATGAAGCAAATCTCGGGAAATCCAACGAAATCAACAATGTTTGGATAAAAGGGGAGATGTGCACGCGGTGCACGAAGGAGATAAAATAAAATGATCAACTTCCAGCGCGGTGGAAGTACCCCAGGTCACAAACCTGTAGATTTCACCATTGGGGAGCGGTTACCAGCCAATGTGGACGTGCTGCAGCCAAGGTGGATCAAGGGGAAAGTTGGACAATAAGATGATAAAAATCCAAACAAGGAGCTCTCGAGAAAAGACCCAAAACA
Source organism: Amorphophallus konjac (assembly GCA_022559845.1). Classification (NCBI taxonomy): domain Eukaryota; kingdom Viridiplantae; phylum Streptophyta; class Magnoliopsida; order Alismatales; family Araceae; genus Amorphophallus; species Amorphophallus konjac. The sequence continues at coordinate 35,237 of JAHNEJ010002299.1, forward strand.
GCGACAAAACGAACTGAGGACTCAATTCGGCAATGAAAATCTCATATCGGGAAAGATTAAGATCAATTCAACTCTCAACATCAGCTTATCAGAATGATTTTTCAACAATTGTTTCAAAGTCCTACATGAATGCATGCTGGGCTAAAGGAAAAAAATTAAATCAAATAAAAATATAATATAATCAAGGATAATATTGTTAAACTGCCCAGACTGGGTCAAGAAACCAATTCTACGAGCTGATACTAAGCCGAAGCCCGTTTATCCGCGCACCAACTCGTAAAAAGGGAACCATCGTCCCCAGTCTTGGACGGCTCAACGGCCTATCCGTATGACTAAGACTCCTCTGGAATCATCATTGTTTTTGATGAAGGGGAACTCAAATCTCAGATTTACCAAAGCCACAAGGTCCTTGATATAATCTAGTAACATATGTAACATATAGTAGAATGCATACAGGGAGATGATGATATCAATAAGCATGGGAACTGAGAAATGAGCTGCAAGCACCGTGGGACTTTGATGATGATGCCCAGTCGGCGGGACCAAGAGCTTCTTATCCTACGCTCAAAAATTCATTAGCCAAGATATAAAAGATAACAAACAATGAAGAAGGCATTTAAGCATAGCAATCATCAAAGCATCAATTATAACATGTATATGGCATGAATAGCATAAGTCAAATCATGGCATAGCAAAGCATCATTGTTTGTTGTTTGTCATGAGGATGACAATCTAGCTAATCAAGTTTTGGAGTTAAATAATCAAGATCTGATATAATGCCCATCGGCAGAGTAATCAGGGAATGATAATGCCCCTTGGCAAAGTGATCAAGTGAATCAGCAGGAGTTGATTGAAAGATTTGGAGATGAATAATCAGAATGATATTCAAGAGATAATCAGGAGATATAACAATCAAAATGATATAGGGAGATGATAATCAAAATGCCCAGGGTGGCATGTCATGAAAATATCGGGAAAGAATCAATAGATTGATAGCAATGAGTGGAGAGAGGACTCATCCCGTGCTCCTGATCCTTGGAAAGTTATTCCTGCAAAACACCATCAGAAAATACAATGCAAAATTTTTGGATTTTGGAAATATGTAAATTTTTTATGAGATTTTGGAAATATTCAAATTTTTGTGGAATTTTGGAAATATTCAAATTTTTGTGGAGATTTTGAAAATATTCAAATTTTTGTGGAATTTTGGAAATATTCAATTTTTTTTTTTTTTTTGTGGAGATTTTGGAAATATTCAAATTTTTGTGGAGATTTTGGAAATATTCAAATTTTTGTGGGATTTTGGAAATATTCAAATTTTTGTGGAATTTTGGAAATATTGTTAATGCAGCATCAAAGGGTGTTCTGAACCATTGGCTAGGGGTCCTCGTTTCCTCCCTTTTTGCTTAAAACTGCCCAAAGCCGGGCGTGCATTGAAAGGGTGGCGCCCTATAACTGACTGCCCTTGATTAACGATGCCCCTACCAAGGCCATACCCGAGAAACATTCGGTCTTGGAGGGAGAAGAGAAGAATAATTGGGGACAAACTTAAAGCAGGATGGGAGATATCAGGATTTGATTTCCTTCCAAGGTTTTAACCCTCAAAGAGGTAGTCTGTTGCGCCGGGGCTTTGTGCCTTTGATTTTTAGACCCTTGACATGCATACGACCAGGGTTTTCCCTGCGGGGACTTTGCCACTCTTGTCATGCCATAATTCACAATTTTGCTTTTGTCGAGATTTTGACTTGATTTTCATAATAGCCCTTTTGGCGAGATGTATATCATGAAAACTCATATTGATTTTGGGTCAAGACTGCCCCTATTTGAGACTCCTCTCGTATTGGGGATTACCAGACTTGGTCATCTCATCCGTCAACCTCTTGCCCCTGCATTCGGCCGAGTAAAGAAGATGAAAGACTTTCAGATATACTCATGGCATGGCCAAAGTAGCAACGGTGTTTTAACCAAAGGAGCCGGCTAAGGACGCCGTGAAGTGTGTGGAATGCCCAACCGAGGGTTGCTCTTAAGCAAGCGGGGAGAGAATGTTGAATTCCCAGTGCGGGGTTCTTATTAACCAAAGGTGCTGCATAGCAAGCCTAAAGACTCTTTTGAGAATGATTTCATTAAACAAAAGCCTAAGATAAAGGTTTAAAACACCATTCTTAATCTTGTTAAGAAGCACTTCATTTTGAGAATCATGCGTGAAGAAATGAGAAAATGCATCATTAAAATGCATACTTACGCCAAAATGTTACCTTGCAACCTTTATAGAAGCAGCTGCTGCTAGAGGTGAAGTTGATCATCATGGGATAGTCCTCTTAGGCAGTCAAAAAGGATTGGAAGCAAAGGGTTTGAAAGTGGCTTAACAAGAAGGAGTGGTGCCAAGACCAGACTCAGACGAATAAGGAGAAAAGGGAAAAGAGGCGAGGGCTAGAACTCCCTTGCTAAGGCGCGGAGACCCTGATCACATGGAACAGTCTACAGAAGAAGCGGAAAATTAGGAGGTGGAGTGAGGACTAAAGCCTCGGAAGCAGTGGGAGAAAGGGCAGATGCCCAAGGCAGTGGATGTGGAAGAAGTTGGGTCGGACCCAGGATTAGGAGGAATCAGAAGAAGAAATTGGTATATGGAAAGAGGCGGATCCGGAGGGTCCGGAGGCAGAGGAGAATCATGATAGGAGGAATCATCCGGAGGCTCCGGAGGGATAACGAAAGAAGGGACGCGATGCCCTGGGGAGAAATAGGGAAAAAGATGATGAAAAAAATGACGGAAAAGGAAGAAGAGAATAAAAGATATGGAGTCCCGGAGGAGCAAAAAGATGAATTGAAGGAAATATGGAAGGTCCGGAGGTTCCGGAGGAATGAAATCAGGAGGGTCGCGATGCCCTAGGAGATGATAGAGAGAATAAGATGGAGAATCCGGAGGTTCCGGAGGAATAAAATCAGGAAGGAGAAGGTGGAAAGGGGCGTCGTGCCCGAGGGAAAAGTCCGGAGGTTCCGGGAGAATGACAAAAGAAGGGACGCGATGCCCGAGGAAAAGATGGAGAGAATCCGGAGGTTCCGGAGGGAGCAAATGGAAAGGGGCGCGATGCCCGAGAGATAAGTCCGGAGGTTCCGGAGGAATAGAATCAGAAAGGGCGAGATGCCCAAAGAGGAGGGATAAAATTCCTGGAGGTTCCAGGGAGATAGCAGGAAAGGGGGCGCGATACCCTAAGGGGAGTGGACAAAAAGATGAATATGAATAAGATGGGAAATGCGAAATATCCGGCGGTACCGGAAGGCGGTGAAGATACGGGTTTGGAAACCCGGGAAGCATGAGGTGCAAATGCATGTAATGGGATGGATGCGATGAATGCATGAAATGCAAAGAATATGCAACAACATGCATGAGATGCAAGGAATATGGGGAATATGAAGGGCGAGAGGATGAGATCCTCCTCTTAACCCTGGGAATGGCCCATGAAGAAGAAGTGATAGAGATGGACGAATAGAAAGTGGAACAAATAAGGGATGGCCCCTTAGCATCAAGGTAACTGCCCCTCCATGGCAGTGAACATGTGCGGCCAATTGGCCCAATAAAGGAAGCTTCAATAAATGACAACCCCTTTGGAAAGCGAAGATCAATAAAGTGAGAGAGTCGTAGAGTTGGAACGGGAAGCATTATGTTGCCCATTGAATGTGGTATATATGGAAAGTTGAGCAAAATGGGCACTCGCCCCTTGTAAGGAGTAATGAATTCGGAATTCGAAAATTGGAACAAGGGGTGCCCTGCCCGACCCTTAAACGGCATCAATGCCCGGCATGGCGGCGACTTGACTTCTTCGGCCGTGATTGGCACAATAACCCGGATTGGCATCCGGCAAATGAATTCTTGCATCTCGAATGGCACGGCCGTGGCCAAAATTTTCTTGCCCGGCTCTTGCTTATCCTTGGCGCAAGTAGCTGCAGAAGCACGCCCCTTCCGAGTAACAAAGGGAGGTGAGGCGGAGGCGGAAGGCTCCGTGGATGGTGGAGTTATAATGGAAAGTGTTGGCAAATGGGTGAATGGGGGCGGAGGTTCAAACACGTCGAGCTTCTCCCCTTGCTCGGAAGCAGTCGGGATGGGCTCGGGTGCAAAAAGGGGTGGATCCTGCTCAGGATTAGCCATGGGTAAGGGTAAAGGGTTCAATGGTGAAATAGGCAAAGTGGGTTTTAAAGGGATAATGGAAGGTCGAGGTGGAGGTAATGGGAGGTTAATTGGGGAAGGTTCAACGGTGGGCTCAATGGAGGCCGATGGTATGGAGGTTAAGGGTTTAATGGGCGGAGGTTTGATGGAAGACTCAGGGGAGGTTGATGGTGTGAAGTTTGATGGTATAACTGGTGGAGGTGTAATGTAAGCAGCGTCAGGGATAGGAGGAGACTCACAATGTGCCGGTGTGGGCGATTGGAATATCGACCCATCGTCGTAACACCAACTGGTCTCATAAACAGGGGTTGAATTAGGAGTGGTTTCCTCCTGAGCAGGGGGTTCATCGAATGAAAATGGGGAAAGCGGAAAGTTAAGGAAACTCGGAAGGGGTGCCTGCGGAGCTTCATCATCATCGTATACTGCCTCGGATACTTCGAGTGTCGGCTCTTGCTCACTTGAACCGCCGACGCCGTAATCATCCCTCCTGTCTTTCCATTCTCTCTCCATCTTTGTAATCTCGTCCAAAGCGGCATGGAGAGGATTGACTGGAATAGGAGGAGCCGTGACCCTCTTTATTTGTTCCTCCATCAAAGTAATCTTATCAAGCAGAGTTTGCTGGAGGGGAGTAACTTGGGCAACAGAAGGTTGGCATGGCATTGAAGGAGGAGGGGTCGTATAAAAAGGCCGTGGAGGGGAGTTGACGGGACGACCCGTAAAAGAACCCGGACGGAACGGATTGCAAGGAGTAAATGGGCCTCGGGGCCGTGTTGGAGGAGGAATAGAAGGAGGCGGGTGTCGGACCACCCGAGTAGAATGAACAGGAGGAGATGGGTAATGGGCTACCCGAATATGATTGGAAGGAGGAGGTGGGTGATGGGCCACCCGAATAGAATTGGAGGGAGATGGGTGATGGGCCACCCGAATAGAATTGGAATGAGGGAGAGATGCATGAGATGTACCCTCAACGGCAGCCTTAAGGGCTTGGATCTGTTGAGGGGTAAGATGATCTAATGCATGCAAGATTTGAGAGACCTTCTCATCATTGGGAGGAGACGGTCCCGTAGGAATAGTGGCTCGAACTTGAGTAGGGGGACCATGAGGATGGACATTGCCCATGGGTCGGGCATGACCATGAGAATAAGGACGTGGTCCCTTGAAAGAATGGTGAGAATGATGATGATTAACATGTTGGAATTGAGGATATGAAGTGCTAGGTTGTGCATCCTCATTAATTGAATTGAACATGTTTCTATCATGGTAAGCCATTATATAATCAAAGTTCTCAATAATTGCAAAGAAGCACACAAGTTGGAATGGTTACCGTGATTTTGATTTGTTTAATCCTTGGTGAATTAATGAACTTTAATAAAGTTTAATGGAAGGTTTACACAAGGGGGGGGAGGAACCTAGTTTCAATATGAGTTGAACTCCAATGCCAACTAGGAACTCTCACTCACCACGTATTAGGCCAACTATATCGGGACTTCAAAGGGTACAACCTGCCCGGCGTCCGTGAGGGAATCCACGGGTGCGGGGACTTACGGAGGCTTGGTTTAGGAATTTCCAATCCAAAGAGACGGAATGCTCAATGGAGGGTCGTTCCTTCACCAAGGGGGTGTGTGGATCCTAATGAAGAGAGAGGAGGTCTCCCAAACCAATGCAAAGAATGAATGCAATAGGGGAAACAGGCCAACCACAATAATATGATCAATCAACAAAGATAAGCATGAAATATCATGAAAACTCACCCGGAAACCCACAGTAAAAACACGCCCTGGCAGGGGGCGCTACTAACAAGAGAAACGACAGCGGCACTGTCGTGAACCAACGTGGGGGCCCAGGGGCAGAGTAAAACACGCCTTATGGAGAGGCGCTACCAATAAAAGGACGCCCTATTCAACGGGCGTCAAATCAAAAGACACGCCCTAATGTGGGGCGCTAATAAAGTAAAAGACGCCCTGTAGCAGGGCGTGAATTCACATGCATCAATATAAAGCAAGAACACCCAGAAATGTGCTGGAAAACGCCCTATCAGAGGGCGTGAAATAGGAAGCAGACGCCCTTGCTTAGGGCGTTAAATCAAGAAAAACGCCTCTTCCAGAGGCGTGAATTCACTTTCCCCAGAAAAACTTCGCGGCCGGCAGTATCAACACCCAATCACACAATCATGGCAATCAATAGAATAAGCATGCTCATCAATTTTATTTAAAAAAAAAGGACTTTCTAAACAAAAACCTATCAAACTAACAAATCACAAGTGGGAGAGTACAATGCAAGTGGAGGGTGCCCGAGGGGCACAAAAGGAGACGCACCGAGGGTGCAATAGGGGAGACGGCACGCGCGGGTGCCTAAGGGGAAAGGGTAATGAAAGAAGAACACAAAGGGTCCCACCGTGATCGCCAATTTGTAGATTCGGATTAAAATCCACACTTAAGAAAAATATTATAAGAATAACAAACAATAATCAATAAATAAGGTGGAGAAAAATATGCACGAGGTGCACAAGGGGAGTGTGTGTGATCGCCAGAGACACGAGAGTCTCAAAGAGGAGATTGATATGGGGAGATGATCGCAAAATACCTCTTGAAACGCGGGGATGTGAGTGCTTCCTTTCTCTTCAAGATCGGCCGGCCGACGAAGAGAGTTCTTCAATTAATTACCCTTGCAAAAAAAGACAAACACCAATAAAAAATATGGATTAGAATATGGTGAGTGTAGCATCAAATTCAATAAAAATATATGAGCATGAAAGCATGTGCAAGAACACACCTTAAGGGGATTGCCCTTAAACCCCTATGCAAAAGGGTATGGGAGATATGATGTGAATGATATGAAAAATATGAATAAAAATAGGGGGGAAAGAGTGCAAGAGTTGCACTAAGGAGAGATCTCAATATGATAGTTGAGGAAAATCAATGACAATGATGCATGCATGACTTAATGAAAAATACAAATAAGGGGAGATAAGATAGAAAAATCTTGTTTGGGTGGTTTCTTTGGCTTGAATGCTCGATGGGAGGAAGCCTTCAAAGGATGAAGCTTGATGTGAAGAAGCCTTCCCTTAGCCAAGCACCTTCGGTTCCTGTAAAAAGAAAAGAAGACAACAGAAGAAAAGAGGGAGGAAACAGAAGTAGAAGAAGAAAAATAAGAAGAAGAAGAATAGAGGATACGGAAGAAGAAGAAGAAGAATCAGAAGAAGAAATAGAAAAAGAAGGAGACACGTAGAAGACAGAAGAAAGGGGAAAGAAGAAAAAAGAAGAAGAACGCAGGGGAGAATAAAAATTATCGGAACCAACCCCTTAACAGAGGCGAGAGTCTCTATTAATAGGTTAGGAAAAGGTGATAAGAAGGGAAGAGATTAAAGGAGGAATGGATAAGAACAGCAAGAGCCCAAATAGAGGAGGAGTCTAACGAGGCAAGGACTCTCTGCTGTGAAGCCAGAAGGTGAAACACGCCTTAGGTCAGGGCGTTAATTTAAGAATTGACGACCTACCCTAGGGCGTTTCTCAAAAACACGCCCTCCACAAGGGCGTTTCTCAAGACCAAATTTTTAGAAATGAAAACTCCCCATATTTGAAACATGAAAAACACGCCTCAATCAAAGCCGCGTTTCAAAAACACGCCCCTGGGAAGGGCGTTAATTTCAAGAGCTCAAATGGGGAAGTCGGTCAAACCAAAAGAATTGACGCCCTCCAGTGTGGTCGTCCTTCCTTAAGAAACGCCCTAGGACAAGTCGTTTTTTTTTAAGAGAAACACGCCCTTACCCAAGTCGTGAATTCATAAAATAGATAGAATGGGGAGAAATAGATAAAATGGGAAAGAAACGCCCTAGACCAGGGCGTGTTTCAAAGACAAACGCCTCTGATGAGGGCGTGAATTCAGAACATAGAGATAAATGTCCAAAAAAATCCAGAAAAATAGGAAAAAGGAGAGAAATGAGGGAAAAATAGGAGAAATTCAAGAAAAGTGGGAAAAACCACTCAAATAAGCTGATTTGAGGGTCAAATGGGGCATCGCAGAGCGATATGAAATATACTCAAAATAATGTCAATTTTGGCGTGTCTACAGCCATATTTCATGACATGATGCACATATATTTGGAAGTGTATGTGGATGACTTATTGGTGAAATCAAGGACCAGGATGGAACATCCAGAAGTTTTGGCTAAGGTCTTGCAAAGGTCAAGAGAATTCCAATTAAAAATGAACCCGAAAAAGTGTGTGTTTGGTGTGTCGTCAGGTAAATTGCTGGGGTTCATTGTGAGTAAAAGAGGGATCGAGATAGATCCCGACAAAGCCAAGGCTATCAGGGATATGCCGCCTCCCAAGAATTTGAGGGAAGTCCGAGGTTTAATCGACAGGCTACAGTTTATTCGTCGGTTTGTGTCTCAACATTCACAAAGGTGTAGACCTCTCTACGAGTTGACCAAGCCAGGAGTAGAATTCCACTGGAATTCTAAATGTCAGAAAGCTTTTGAAGGTTTGAAGGAATATCTGGCTAGTCCACCCGTTCTCATTCCACCTAAACCAGAAAAACCTCTGATCCTTTACATCTCAGTCTTGGATGACTCCGTGGGAGCCGTCCTCGCACAAGCTGATGAAGAAGGCAAGGAACGGGCAACCTATTACTTGTCCAAACTTCTCAATCCCTGTGAGCAGAAGTACACCGGCATGGAGAAAACCTGTGCTGCCCTCGTTTGGGTAGTGCAGAAATTGAAGCACTACTTCTTGGCTCACGAAGTCCACTTGATTGCTCGAATGAATCCTATCAAATTCCTTCTGGAGAAAGCCGTCCTTACGGATAGGCTAGCACGCTGGCAAAGTTTTCTCTCTCAGTTCGACATCACCTACATCCAGCAAAAGGCGATTAAAGGTTATGCCATAGCCGAGCATCTCGCTCACCACCCTCTTCCCAAGTTCGATCCCGTCCAATCAGAGTTTCCAGATGAGGAACTAATGTCCATCAACCAATCAGATGAGCCAATGTGGACGCTATATTTTGATGGAGCTCTGAATTCTCAAGGGAGAGGAATCGGCATCGCCCTCCTGTCGCCGGAAGGCCTCACATTCCCATTGGCATACCAGCTCAAATTTCCAGTCACCAACAATATAGCCGAATATGAAGCTCTTCTAGCTGGCCTAGGACTCGCTCATTCTTTTCGTATCACTGAGTTGCGAGTCGTAGGTGATAGTCAACTCATCCTTCGCCAGGTACTCACTAAGTATCGCACTCGCGATCCCAAACTCAAGCCATACCAAGAACTCACTGCTGCCTTTGCCAAACTGTTCACAAAACTGATCTTTGTTCATATCCCTCGTCATCAGAATATTCTCGCCGATGCCCTCGCCTCATTGGCATCATCCATAAGGTTCCCTCTAGGAAGATGGTTTAAGTCCATTTCCATCTACAAACTTCACGCCCATGCAGTCGATGATGCTTCCTACGTAAACATCAAAGACAGGATAGCAAGGAAGATCCTGCAGGAAGATATCCTTGAGAAGAGGGAGCTCATGTTGGCAGAGGCCGAAGAAGAACTGGCTGATGAAGAGAAACCATGGTTCTATGAAATTGTCAAATATTGCCAAGATCAGTCTTATCCTGAAGGGGCCACCACAGAGGACAAGAAAGCCATAAGAAGGGTGGCTCAGAAATACACATTGATTGGAGGTCTACTCTATAGAAGGAGCCTTACTGGTATTCTGTTAAGATGTCTTGGTGACGATGAGGTTTGGACATGTGTAGAAGAGACGCACTCGGGTGTGTGCGGTGGCCACGTGAATAGTCAGATGCTCGCCAAGAAGATCATTCGTCAAGGCTTTTATTGGCCCACTATGGAAGAGGATTGTGCTGTCTATGTCCGTAGGTGTGTCAAGTGTCAACTTCACGCCGATAAAATCCATTCACCATCTTCCTCACTTCATCCAATATCCTCCCCATGGCCTTTCTCCATGTGGGCATTCGACATCATTGGTCCCTTAGGTGATCCCAATTCCCTCACCAAGCAGAAATCTTTCATCCTTACTGCGACGGAATACTTCACCAAATGGGCCGAAGCCGAAGCTTACGCGGAGATCAAGGCGTCAACAGTCTGCAAGTTCATCATGAAGAACATTCTCGCCAGATTCGGCGTCCCAAGCACGATCATCACCGACAATGGGCCACAATTCATTTCTCAGGACCTACAGGACCTCTGCAAAAGGTACGCAATTGCGTTGCATCATTCATCGCCTTATTACCCACAAGGTAACGGTCAAGCGGAGGCCACCAATAAAACATTGCTCAAAATCATCAAAAAAACCTGCGAGTCTAGTAAGTTTTCAGACTGGCCAGAAAAGCTTATCGAAGCCCTATGGGCCTATCGCACTTCAATCCGTACCCCCACCGGGCAGACTCCATTTGCCCTCACTTATGGTATGGAAGCGGTAGTCCCATACGAGACTCTGATCCCTTCTCTCAGGGTACAATTGGATGAGGAATTTCCCCTCGACGATCGTCGTAATTCACTCCTCGCCCAGTTGGAACTCTTGGATGAGAAGCGGCTGGCCGCCGCCGAACACGCGCGTGTGTATCAAAATAGACTCGCTCGCTTTTACCAAAAGAAAGTCGTTGAGAGAAAATTCAAAGTCGGTGAGATGGTCGTAAAAAGAATTTTTGTCAAACCTGGAGGGCCGCGTTCTAAGCTCCAACCCAATTGGGAAGGACCATTTGTAATTCAAGCCGTGTACCCTGGCAACGCCTACAAGCTAATCAACGCCGAAGGGACCGAGTTATCCCACCCTTGGAATGGGCTTTATCTTAAAAAATACTACCCTTAGCACAAAACAAAAAAAATGAATGATGAAAAGATAAAAACATCAAAAACAAGGAAATATTGAAAACCACTAAAAATATGGAAAATTCAAAATGCCGATGCCTGGCAGGCACCATGTAGTTAAGTCCCTGCATCTAACCCTCATGTTAGGATAGGGCCCATTAAGGCTTGGTAGGCACCGGGTCTTGGTTTGCCAGAACCGTGGAGACCCCTGTCCGGCCACGTCGGCCTATGCTCGCTCGAAGGAAGCTAACATGTGTTCACTTATGTATTTTATTCAAAAAAGTTGGTAGCATCACCTACGGTAGGGCCACACCTAGAAGATCTCCGGAAGCTGTAATCTTTATTCTTTTCTCTTCGACCAAATGAGACAGTCGGCGCCCTTAAAACGCTGAGCATGAGAAACCGAAACTCAAACCCCAAAGGCAAGAGTAGCACCCATTTCCTCGAGCATCGATCAGAGCACGAGAAGAGGGCAGTGTCCCCGCAGGCATACGAAGAGGGAGCCCACCAACGTCAAACGACTATATCTCCCTCACAGAAAGAAATACAAAATCAAAATCAAGAGAAAAGTCTGGTCGTGACCGTGCCAGGTACGATAAACGGAACCCCTCAAAGCAAAAGTCTGAATCCACAAAGGGGGGCCGTGGAATGTAAATGTTCGAGATTTGGTCCGAAGTTGTCCGAAAGGAAAGAGTTAATGGGCCCTTATTCGCTCGCCGGGTTAACGGCTTTGCCGGTCCTCTCAGGAGGTTTATCCCCTACGCTCTTCCTTCTCCCTCTAAAGATCAAGGTTCGATGGAGTTTCTGAAAGGTGAAAACTACCCAGGGTCTGCGACCTTATTTTAATATACACATTTTGGTTGCCTACTTTGAAAAGCAAAAGCTATCGCTGCGAAGGAGTCTCTGTGTTTCTGGCTGGTCAAGACCCCTGTTTACCACCTTGATGTCTTCTTGTTTAACCTCGGGCTTAGGCCAATGCAAGCGCGTCACCTATGGGTGCGACGGCGTCTGATTCCGGGTCAGCGTCGCGCGGTTGGTCGTTAGGGTTCCAGGGTGTTCCATCTTATACCATCTAGAGTTGTGAGGAAACAGACCCGGGTCGGGCAAATCATCTACCTCAAACACCTTTTGGGTGAATCCCTGTGGTCGGAACCAACTGGGAGCCTAAGCATGGCATGACGGTATTGTCATCAGGATAAGTCTTAGCCGGCGGGATCGTCATTCGAGGGGTCTAGAGGCCCAAATCAACCTAGATGTGCACTTAAGATACCTGGGAGGTTAGTAAGAAACCCCTGTCTCACGTAGGTTAGGTGCCATTTGGGTGCTTGCCGGGCGTTAGCAATAAAAAATTGAAATGATAAAAGTACAAAAAAATGGAAAAGAGAAATGTACATATTTGCAAACAAAAAAAAGCTTTTTATGATGAAACAAAAAAAATATCAAATATAAAAAAAAAGAAAACAAATCAATTTTGCATAATTACATTTGCGTGCAGCATCTCACTTTTTAATATCGCTTGCATTCGTGTGCTTGCCTGTCGCATTTATCATCACCGCATCTTTCCCTTGCCTTCGTTAAATAAAGGCTTGGCCCCTTGACCAGTTATCAAGGACAGTCACAGTGACCATTTGCTTATTGAGCAAGGGGCCAAGTCAGAACAGAAATTCTGATTTGTTTGTTTCAGTGATATGTGCAGGGATTCAGGTAACTGAAGCAAAGGTGAAAAACAAACAAACCAAACCTTGTGTTTTATTCAAAAAAAAAAAACCAAAAAAATTACATCAAGTTCCGCCCTCTCTCTCTGCATTACTCGTCCCACTACTCTCCGGGCAAAACACTCTCAAAGGTGCTACCCAACTACGAAAAGTGGTACCCATGCCGCTCTGTACTCCTCTTCCTATTCCCACATCCCGGCGTTGATCCACGAAAGCAGTAGAGAAGCTACCAACACGAAAGCCACGCTCTCGTGCTTTTCGGTAGCGCTCCTCACCATCTCTCAGCCACTGTTCAGCAAGACCAAGGCCGATTCAGAGTTCGAATAGTTGGGCCTCCATGGCCCTTCGCTCCTCCCTTTCAGCCAAACTGTTGGCTCTTTCTCTCTCTGCGTTTCTTTCCCTCTCTGCCCGTTCTCTCTCACGGTCTTCCCTCTCTAACTGGAGAGTGATCCTCAGTTCCATAGCATCCCTAGATGAGTCGTCATCAGGATGACGCCGCAGTTCCCTCTCCAGTTCTGCTATCCTAGCCTCCTTATGCGTAGCTTGGGCAAGCGCTTCTTCCGTCTCCTTTTCCTGCCGAGTGTACCATCTCAGATACGCGATAAGGCGTAAACAAAGAGAACTCAACACTAAAACTTTTACCTGTATACGGAGCATTCCTTCTGCCTCCGCAGCACGCTGCGTGGCGTGAGCAAGTTGCTCATGAAGCGAGTTAAGTTCTGAGGTGGGAATCCACAAGTTGGAAGAGGCACCACCTACTCCCATCGCTGGGGAGGCTGCGCCAATCTAGGCATGCTGCGACCATGTGAATTAGCAGCCAACATCTGGAATCTGGGGTTTTAACTAGGAACGTACTGTACACCTACCAAGGCGCTCGTAACTCCGCGGGCATCGCCCAACTGTTGTTCCATCTCTGCCAAGCGAGTTCGTAAATTCGCTATCATGGCATCCCGGACATCCTGCAGCCTTACAAGTCAGCATTTTTACCAAAAAAAAACCAAGAAAAGGAGAAAGAAGAGAAGAGAAAAAGGGGAAACCTACCTCCACAAGTCCCCGGGGTTGGAAACGTTCTGCGTACTTTGTCCTATATAGACGCAAGTAGTCCTCGCTGTCCCGCGCCTGTGATTCTACAATCGTGCCACCCCGTTGCCAGTCCTCATACTGTTCGGGGAATCGCACGCGCCAGTCAATGCAAGTCGCCGGTCCCCGCGTCTTTCTCCCGACACGAGGTGGCGCAGCTGAATCCACCCATTCTTGAGCCAGTCCTAAAGTCCTCATAACTAATCGTAGCCCAAGCGGCTCGATTTCATTCAGGCAGTGCATCCATAGTTCCCGTCCGAACCGGGCACGACTTGCTAGAACCCACGGCTGGTTGGCATCGACCATGTCTGAGTAGGGTCTCCAGTTTACCATCGCCATAGGGAACTCCTGTAGCTCCCGCCTTAACACCATCAGTTGGTAGGTTAGGGGTGCCGCACTCATGACGGGTTCCCACCGCCTGGCTAGCGGCACCATCACGGGTCGCCAATGTCGAGCTCTCCCCATAGGGAGGTAATAATAGCTCCATAACTGCTCGGCGCAGGTCATCAGCACCTTGCGAAAACAACAAAAAAAATACAAAACAAGCAAAATCAAAAAAATACCTGGATGAATGGTGTGAAACCACTCACAGTCATCTCACGATCCGTTTCTTGGAATAGGCCTGCAAACAAGTGTGCCAGCATGGCGGCTCCCCAGGCATAATACCCTACTCTTTCAAGGTCTGACAGCAGCTCCAGGAAGCAACATTGGATACCATCCCCTTTCGAGCTCAGTACCAATCTCCCCAAAAGGAAGAGGAGAAATCTCCTCAAATCTATGTTACATCTTTCCCAGTTTCCGAAATCTGTGCAGTACACGGCACGGCATCCTATTTCCATCCTTTCCATGAACTCTTCTGAGGATTCGTCGTCCCGCCAACGAGTGTCGGTGAGCCCTAATGCATCCATGAGGGACGCCCTAGCTACCGACCTGTTCTTCCGACCATCTAGGTCCAAACCCAGTAACTTCTGGGCACCTTCTTTGTAGTCCGCGTAAGTGACTCCGGTCACTGCCTCACCTTCTACCTTCAGGCTTGTGATCCGGACCACATCCTCCAAGCTGGGCACCATGTGCCCCCAGGGCATCAGGAATGTTCGGCTCACTGGGTCCCATCTCTCACACAAGGCTTGGATCAGGACTAGGTCAAGTTGGATCGGCTCGATCCGAAGGAAGGTACCAAATCCCATCACGTCTAGCCTCGCCTTCTGAAAATCTGGGAGGCCCCTGTACGCTGCTACTACCAACTCCCATAAGATTTGTGATTTCATCACAACCTACACATACAAGGAATGGGGGTGAGGTTTGGTCAGAAGAAAGGAAGAAAAAATGAGAAAAGGGCAAGAAAACTTGGCTTACGAGTTGTGAGTGGGCCCTTTCGCTGAAGTGCCCTTCAAAGTCTGAAAGTCTCCTGGAACTACTACCACTGGACCTGCTTCTCTTCGAGGAATGGGAAGATTCGCCCTCCATCCAACTCTCAGAATTTTGAACTCCTCCTCTCCCGTAAGAACTTGTGCTCCTCGAGTTATTCCTCGATATACCTGGGAAGATAAAAGGGACAAGAATTTATAGAAATGGAAGGAGTGCGGGCCAAGATTGCCTCCATCACCTGTCGATGATAGCCCTCGCAATAAGACACCGGCCAAGCGGCCCCATGTGTCGCTTCACCGCTCGCACAGGGTGATTGACTGGACGAAGAATAGGACGAATAGCCCCTATGTTGTCTAGGGATACCCTATCATGTTTTGGAGGACGCCCGCAAAATTTGGCACAACATCCGGGAAAAGGAACTAGGGCCGTCAGTATTGACTTCGACGGCAGATTCCCGTGGAAAATGGTCACAACAAGACGTGATTCTCCGCTCGAGGCGGAGTCTCGACAGATCCGTCACATGGGAACAGTGCAAAGGAGAAGAAGTGTAGGGAAGAAGGAACGCACAAGAGGATAAACAAGCATCAGAAAATCAAATCACTCCATTCATAATTCTACATAAGCTGTCATAAGCACTACAATCATAAAGAGGTGACGGGTCCACTAGCCCGCCAATCCTCACCATCACTCGTCTCTCTGGGCACTCTCCTCCTCTCCCCCGAGGTGAGGGTCCCTCCGAAGCCTCCGAGATCCCCGTGCAGTAGCACCTGCCTCGCCTCTGGGCGCCTGCTCCGCAGCAGTGACTCGCTGCTCCTCCCCTGGCGTGGCGAAGAAGCCACTGACGGCAAAGCGACGGGACTGGCGGAGTCGCTCCCCGAACTCTCGCGCTCTCTCGTAGCGCGTCTCCATCCCTCCTAGCCTCTGCACGACGGCCTGAAGGCCCAGCTGGAGCTCCCTCACTTGGGCCTCCAAGGCCCTCCTCTCGGTCAGATCCCGCTGTCGCTCGGACCTTCTCTCGGCCTTCTCTCTCTCTACCTCTCTCCTCATCATCTGCAGAAGAACCCTTAACTCCAGGATGTCTGGAGAAGGTCTCTCCTCACCACGATGCCGCAGCTCCGCTACAGTCGCCACCCAGGCGTCACGCTCCTCTTCCGCCCGGGTCGCACGGGCCACCGCACCGGCAAGTTGCTCCCGGAGGGAAGCAATCTCGAGAAAAGGGGCCGAGGAACTGGAAGATGTGCCACCAATCATCCCCGCCGTCACTGTCTGCTGGGCACGCTGGAACAAAATAAACAACGGCCGTCAGTGAAACTCCAAAATCTGAAGTTAAAAGGGCGGCACGTAACTTACCAGGAGCGACAGCTCATGTTGAGCGACGGCCAGTTGCCGCCTAGTCTCTGACAGCTGGGCGCGCGAGCCGCCGATGCCACGCGTGTCCCCAGCTTGGGGAAGCCCCGCGTAACTCTCTCTCTGCCGCCGCAGGAAGTCGGCACTGTCCTGCACCAGTACACCCCCTTGCTGTCCAGGGAGACGTACGGGCCAGTCCTCGAGCCTCGCCTTGCCGCGACTCTCCTTCCTGACGCGGCTCGGCTCGTCCGCACTCGCCCACTCATCGGCCAGGCCCAGCGTCCTTGCCATGTCCTGCACCAAGAAAGGGGTCCCATATCAGTCAAAAGGAACGCGTCCCCTGTCTAGGACGCGTCCATCATTTGAGTGCAACACTCTCCGAACCCTTTCCTCCTCGCCCGACTCGCTTCAAAACCCAAAATGAATTAAAAGAGGAAGAGATCGGAGGACCTACCGGACCGTGTTCACCTCCTCCCACGCCATCGGGCCCCTCGGGTCCCTCGGGGGCCCGAAGCGGCCCTTCCTCCTCCATGGACGCCGTTCCGTGCTCGGGCGCGTCCCTCCTTGGGCGAGGAGTTCCTCGTCCCTCTCCACCTTCACCACGGTCGGGCCCACCGAACTCCATCGATCAAAAGAGGAGGAAGACGAAAAAGGGGCAAGCGCGTTTCGGCGGGAGGCGGGCTCGTTTGCGGGTAAGGCACGGGAGAAGAAAGGACCACCCGTCGCTTTAAATTTAAAATCAAGGATTAAGACGCGTCCTCGCGCCTGGACGCGCCCAAAAGGGGGGAAAGGAAACAAAATCCCCCCGTGCAAAACATAGTTCCCCGCTGTTCAGGGCAAGGTCTCGCGGAGCGTGCCTCAAGGGACAACTCAGTGCAAAAAAAAAGAAAGTGTGGGAGAGAGAGAAGTACACACAACACAAAAGCCATTTCCATTTCATATAATAGCCGAAAGTACATCATACAGTGAGAAGGGTGACGTACAAGCAACTCTCTAACTCTCACCGTCACCCTCCTGGTCATCTCCTTCCTCCCTCCTCTGACGGAGATCCCTAGGGGGCCTCCGCGACCTCTGTGAACCCTGGGAAGCCGTGCTCGCCTCGCCCTGCGGTGGCACTCCAGCCTCGAAGGCGCGACGACGCTCCTCGGCCGAAGAAACCAGGTAGCTGCCCATGGAAAAAGAACCAGACTGACGAAGTCGCGCCCCGCGTTCCTTCGCCCTCTGGTAGCGCTCCTCGCTCTCCCGAAGCCTCCCCTCCGCCGTGCCAAGACTCAATCGGAGCTCCAGCAGCTGGGCCTCTAGAGCCCTCCTCTCGGTCTGATCCCGCTGTCGCTCCTCCCTCTCTCTCTCCCTATCCCTCTCCCTCTCTCTCTCCACTCTCTCCCTATCCCTCTCCCTCTCCTCTCTCTCCCTCATCGCCTCTCTCCTCGACAGCTCGAGGGCGATCCGTAGATCCACTACGTCGCGAGGAAGCTCCTCAGCCTCCCGTCGCCGCTCCTCCTCTAGCTCCGCAATCCGGGCGTCACGCTCTGCCACCCGGGCATCGCGCTCCTGCTCAGCACGAACAGCACGCACCAGGGCCTCTCGGATCTCGGCCACCTGTCGAGGCACGCATGCACCGTAAGAGAACAGTGATAGAAGGAAAGTAGCTAGAAAAGGGTCGCGGCCAAGCAAGCACTCACTCGAGCCTCGCGGTCACGCTCGGCCTCCTCAGCCCGAGCCACCGCGTACGCCAGCTGCTCCTGGAGGGCAGAAACCTCCGGAGGAGGGCCCCGCGAACTGGAACCCGCTCCACCAGCCATCGCTGTTGCCGCTGTCTGGTGGGCCCGCTGAAACACGGGGCAAACGTCAGTCAAAGGCTAAGCATCAAAAATCCAGGTCCCAAAAAATGCATTGCATAAACTCACCAGGATCTCCAACTCCTGTCGGATGGCCACCAACTGTCGTCTGGCGTCCGCCAACTGGGCCCGCAGGTCGGCGATCATGGTATCACGAGCATCCTGCATTACACATAAGTTAGTATCCCATGCATATACATATAGAAAGGTGGAGCAGTTTCATTTCACTTACCCCTGCCATACCACCCAAGGAGAGGCGGTCCCCGTACGTAGCTCGGTACCGTCTCATGTAGTCTGTGCTGTCCTG
The DNA here is from genome assembly GCA_022559845.1 of Amorphophallus konjac. NCBI lineage: Eukaryota > Viridiplantae > Streptophyta > Magnoliopsida > Alismatales > Araceae > Amorphophallus > Amorphophallus konjac. The sequence goes on from JAHNEJ010002299.1 coordinate 53,871, forward strand.
TACATGGGACACCATTGGGACCCCGCCCTGCTGCCAGTCCTGGTACTGTGCTGGGAAGCGCGTACGCCAGTCCACAATCTTCGCCTTCCCCTTGGTCTTCCGCCCAATGCGGGCCGGCGCATCTACGTCTACCCACTCCTGGGCCAGCCCCAACGTCCTCATGACCAGTCTAAGCCGCAGCGGCTCAATCTCGTTCAGGCAATGGACCCACACGTCCCGCCTGAAGCGAGGAAGACCCGCTACAACCCAGGGCTGGCCAGCATCGCCCATGCCCAGGTAGGGCCTCCACACCACCTGCATCACCATACATACATCATGTTAGTTACCATTCAGTCACATGCATAAACACAAAAAAATCATACGCATCATACCATGGCCTCGGGATACTCGCTCAGCTCCCGACGAAGTGATGCCAGCTGGTAGCCGTGGGGTGCTGCAACCACGACCGGCCTCCACTGCCGCGCCAGAGGCACGGCCCTCCTGTTCCCATGCCTAGCCCTCCCCATCGGGAAATAGTAATAGCTCCACACCTGCATCCATCATACATCATTAGTACAATAATTGCATATTTAACTGTGGGAATGCATAAATAAAATGTTTACCTGGAGGAAAGGTGCGAAGCCGCTGACTGTCGTCTCCTTCTCCGAAGTCTGGGAGAGATCAGCAATCAAATGGGCAAGCAGAGCCGCCCCCCACGCATAGTGTCCCACTCTGTCCAGATCCGCCAAGATCCCGAGGAAACGGCAGTGGATGCCATCCCCTTTCGTCCCCAGCAGAAGGCGGCCCAGGAAGAAGAAAAGAAACCTCCGAAGGTCTAGATCCACCAGCTCCCTCTCGCTCGGATCCTGGGTGAAAGCTGCACGAGCATCCCCCTCCAGTCGAGCCAAGAACTCCGCCCCAGTCTCGCTAACCCGCTGACGCGGGTCAACGAATCCGAGCGCCTCCATGATCTCCACTCGGCCGACTACCCTGCTGTCTCTATCAGTCACGCTCGTCTCTAACCACAGCAGGTCCAGGGCACTCTCTCGGTAGTCGGGGTAGGTAACCCCGCTGACTGCCTCTCCGTCAACTCGTAGCCCGGTGATCCGAGCAACGTCCTCCAGCGTCGGCACCATGTGCCCCCAGGGCATCAGAAACGCCCGGCTCGGTGCGTGCCACCGCTCCCTCAGTGCCTGGATAAGAGGAAGGTCGAGCCGGAAGGGCTCGATCCTAAGGAAAGCTCCAAAGCCCATGGCGTCCACACGCGCCCTCTGGAAATCCGGCAGCCCACGGTATGCTGCCACCACCAAGGACCAGCTGATCCGGCCCTTCATCACGCCCTGCAAACCACAAAACCAACAAAGAACACATCAGCATCATGAACAGTAATAAACAATAACACTGTATATATATACTACCTATTCTCTTTATTTTATTTTTACTTCTTTTAAAAAAAATAAAAAAAATAAAATAAAAAAAAATAAAAATATTTCTATTTTCTTGTGGAGGCGTCCAACGCCCTGGACGCCCCCTCCCAATTTCTTTTTTTTCTTTTTTAGAAAAAACCCAAAAATGGCCAAAACAAAAATTATTAATAATATATATATTTTTATGGAGGCGTCCAGGGCCTAGGACGCCTCCTTATTTTTAATATTATTTTATTTCATTTTATTATTTACGAAAATTAATTAATAAATAAAAAAAGAAAAAGAAAACATGGAGGCGTCCAGGTCCCTGGACGCCTCCTTCTCTCACTACCCGCCTCTCTCTCACAGCCTCTCGCACACCCGTTTTAGCCTATTGAACCACAGAGTGAGGATTCCGAGGTACTTACCGGGTCGTGATCGTCCTCTCCCGCGTCACCAGCATCCGCAGCAGCCTCCGCGGCCAGGAGAGGCACCTCCATCCCCTCCTCCGCAGCAATCTCCTCTGCTGCAGCCTCCTCGGCATCATCCCTCAACCTCCTCGCACGACGAGCCAGTCGTTTTCGCTTCCCTGGAACCTGGCTCGATCCTCCTCGCTCCATGGGGACTAAGAATAGGTCGTCTGGGTGACTGGGTCGTCAGATTGAACAGTAAATGAGCAAAAGGGGGGGGGGCAACCCTTATAAATAGGAATTAGCTTCTTTGGGGCGTCCAGGCGCCTGGACGCCCCCTTAATTTTTATTTATTTCAAAATTCAAAAAATTTTGGGGCGTCCAGGCGCCTGGACGCCCCCAAAACAAAAAAAATCAAACAAAATAAAAAAAATAAAAGTTGGGGCGTCCAGGACCCTGGACGCCCCCAAAACAAAAAAATAAAATAAAAATAAAATAAAAATTAGGGGCGTCCAGGCCCCTGGACGCCCCCATAATAAAAAATTTTCAAACAAAAAAAATATAATATATTTATATAAGAATATGTATATAATCCAAACAAAATAAAAAACACAAAGAAAAAGAAAAACCATAAAAAAAGATAATAATTAAGGGGATGGGGGTCCGAAACATCCAAATGCCAAATTTTATTCCATCAGAAAAGCAGAGTGAACTACATCAGGGGCTTAGGCGCTTTAGGCCTTAACTTCCCCAGTTCGGTTACATAAGCCCTCCACGGCTCGCATTCTTCCACCACGTGCGCTAAGGCCTTTCCCGCAACACTTGTCTTCCAGGGAGCTTTAATGGCCTTCGCTTCCTTCGCGTCTGCTTCAGTGCCCAACTCCCTTTTCTTCAAAGGAACAATGTCAGTCGGCGGCGGGAACGAATGGCGTGGGATGCCAATCTGGAGGCAGCACCGATGCGCGTTGTAAAGAACAAACTCGGTCGCGCCGATCAGTTGAAGATCGACTTCGGGAGAAGGCCTCATGAGAAGATCAAGCGAAAGCAAACATGCCGGTGCGCAAGTAAAGAAGCCTTGTGTCACGGTGCGGAAGTGAGACCGCCAGTCTTCACGTTTCTTCAGCCACGGAACGCGATTCACTACAGTACCACCAAAGCCTAACACGTCGGCTATGTGGTGAAGCGGGCTTTGTTGGAAGAGCTTCGAAGCAGTTGGCATCCCCTCGCGGTGGTCGAATTTGAAGTGCAAATCAAGCCAGCAATTCAAGACAAGTGCGCAACCAAAAGGAGGCTTACCCATACTCGAGGCGGTAAGGCCGCTGTATAGATAGGCAAGGACGGCGGGTCCCACCCTCTTTCCACGCCAGATCCCGCAGATAGCACTCAGCTGGTCTTCCTCCACTATGTTGTCGGTATAAGGGAACAAGAGAGCACCCGCCAGACAGATAGTGAACCCCTTCATGATTCCCTCCAAATAGTCATCGTCTGGTAACCCTCTCAGGGCGTCCATGACCCACTCCGCGAGCTTTTGAAGATCGATCCCCTTTTGAGTACGGACCTTTCTGGCTGCGTCGGGCGGCATGAAGCTTCCAAGAACGCTTTCAGAAGTCCCCCGTGTCAGCATCCGCATAGCCTTCACCTTCCCGTCACTCTTGAATTTCTTCAATCCGAGCAGAAGTTCCACCTCCTCGAGGAGGATGGTCACCTCGAAGGTCGGGAAGATAAAAGTGTGGGTCTGGGGATGCCAGACCTCCACTAGCGCGCCCATAGCCGCCCAGTCCATACGAATCTTCTCGTAATGCTTGGCGTGAATAAGGAGCCCCTGCAGATGCCACTTCGAGAGTATGGCCCTCATGCCAATGGAGATATTAGAAGTCAGCTTTGAAAGCCATGGCAGCTTGGAAAACTTCCTCGGGCCTGGGAAGAGTGGATATGGCTGGGAGAGGAAAGAAGAAGAAATGAAGGAAGTAAGAAGAAGGTTCACGTGCAGAAATTTGAAAAGAGTCGGCTTACCATATGCGACATGATCGTCCCACTCAGATGACCCTCGAGGTCGGAAAGTCGCCTAATCTCGCTGCTAGGCTTGCTCCTCTTCATAACGCGGGAAGACTCTCCTTCCATCCTGAAGATCTCTAGATTCTCCTCTCCTTCCTCTCCTGAGCTTCCAAAACCCACCTTGGTGCATTTGAATGAACTAGCCTAAGGGGAGTTCTTATAGGAAGGGAAGGGTGCTACAGGACAGAACATGTCACATCAGTGGTCATTGTCAAGATTTTGTCTGGATCTCCTTTGAACTGTGGTGCGATTCTGCTACCTTTTGATGTTGCTAACCTTTGCTGGCCTGTGCAGGTTTTACTAACGGACGTCTTTGTCCTATCTCCTGTCCCACCTTTCATTGGTTGGTCCCACCATGTCATGCATCATAGTATATGATACCTACGCTACTAGAACATGTCAAGGACCTTGCGGCCCGAACGAATCTGGGATTTGAGTTCCCCTTCAACAAAAACGGTGATGATCCCGGAAGAGTTTGGGTTGTACGGATAGGCCGTCAACTTGTGGTAGCATGGGGACGACGGTTCCATTCAGTGAGTTGGTGCGCGGATAAACGGGCCCCAGCCCAGTATCAGCTCACCGAGTCGGTATCCTGACCCGTTCTTCACAAGTTGACAATATTATCCTTGGCTATTTTCTATTTTAGTTTGTTTTAAATTTTTCTTTGAACCCAGCATGCATTCATATAGGACTTTGATTTATTGCGGAAGATCATTCAAGTGATTCGATTGTGAAAGCCGTTGTGCTCCAATTCCCACAAATATGAGATATTCCACTCCGAATGAAATACTGAGTTTCCTTGAGACGGCCCCGGCGCTGCTCTTCCAAAGGAGACCCTTGTTTGGACAGACCCTCAGATATTCCTTTACCTTTTTTGACCCACCTTGGCCGCAGCACTTCCACATTGGCTGGTAACCGCTCCCCAAAGGTGAAACCTCCGGTTTATGACCCAGGTACTTCCACACCGAGAAGTTGGTCTCCTTTTGTTTCGTGCCTGAGCGCACATCTCACCCTCCCTTATTTGATCTCCGTCCAAGCAATCGTCAATATTTGAAAGACCTTCTTCAAGGTCGCCTCATTGAAACTCCAGGAAAGATTCCAAACAGTAACGTCAAAAGCGTGTCTCATCACACCTTGGCATCAACTTATCAGTCCACTCCCACTTCATTTCACTCCACTTCGATACCATTCCACTACGTGTCGCTCCCTTGCAAAGCAGATGCCAAGGCGGGGCAGCTGTAGACACGCCATTCCTGACGTCTCCTGAGTAAATCTCATATTACACTATGATACCCCAAGGCGGCCTTCACATTTTTAATTACTCTGGTGATTTCCTATTTTTATGAATTTTTTTACATTTTTTTGAATTATTCCGTAAAAAATCATGGAAGTGTCCAGACGCCTGGACACCTCCATCAATGACCAAAAAATAATAAAAAAATCAAAATCATGGAAGCGTCCAGGCGCCTGGACGCCTCCATCAATGACCAAAAAAATAAAAAAAATCAAAATCATGGAGGCGTCCACATACCTGGACGCCTCCATCAATGCAAAAATAATAAAAATAATATCAATAATCATAAAAAATAAAACAAAAATCAAATAAAAATATATATATTTATGGAGGCGTCCAGGCCCCTGGACGCCTCCATAAAAACAAATAAAAAATATAAAATGCCAGCCCTAGCATAAAAAGACAAATAAAAAATAAAATAATATAATTTTGGAGGCGTCCAGGCCCCTGGACGCCTCCATCAAAACCCTCACGGGCGCCGGCCACCGAACGACGGTTTGTCGTGTGTGAAAAAATCTAAAATATAGAGACGTCCAGTCAACTGGACGCGCCCATTTCTGAATCACGAGGCGCCGCTCACAAAACCACGCGTTGTGCCGAACCGCGTGCGGCCGTCGTCGGTTTTCGGTGGACCTACTTGAGGCGTCCGGGACCCTGGACGCCTCCACAAAAGTATTCCAAAAAAATCAATAAAAATAGAATAAAATATTATTTCGGCCCTGATGGAGGTGTCCAGGGTCCTGGACGCCTCCACCTTCCGGAGCTCTATAAATAGAGGCCCACCCCCTCAGTTCTAGGAGAGCTAAGCAGTGATCCGATAGGCTGCCGGAGCCCAGAGGCTACGGAGTCATTTTTCTAACCCGTGGGGTCTTTTGTAGGTGGAGGTTCTGCCGGCTTCTCGGGTGCCCACGCTCGCGAGAGGAAGATCGTCTTCATCCACCGCGCTTCCCCGTCGTCCCCACGCTGCCGGAGCTCCGCCGGATTTCACCCTCGGCTCATCCAATAAGCCTTTTCTTCCCCTTTTTCTCCATAGTTCTTTACATTCATCATATTGCATCCTCTATCCCCCTTCACAAGGGCACCTCTTCTCTTATACTTCTTGCATCCATCATCTCATTTTCCTCCTACTCGAGTCCGAGAGGGGTTTAAAAGATAACACCAACCAGGTGTGTGTCTTGCCATCATTTCGTTGTTTTTACCGCGAGGATTTGAATACTACATCTCCATCTTTCTAATCCACTTGTCATTTATTTGTCGTTGTTTTGCAAGGGTACCCGAGGAAAGCCCTCTCCGTCGGCCGACCGGAAGGAGAGGAAGAAGCAACCCGCCATGTCCCGCTCTTGAGGTAGGCGCGATCACTTTCTTATTTTGGGGTCTTTCGGCCCCTGGCGATCACATCTTTTCATCGAGGCCGCGGCGAGTCACTTCCCCAATGGCCGTTTAAATTTCCGTTTCCTATATTCTCTTTATATTTTGTTAAATTCTGCTTATATCATCGAGGCCGCGGCGAGTCACTTCCCCAATGGCCGTTTAAATTTTCGTTCCTATATTCTTTCTATATTATATTATATTTTGCTCATATCATCGAGGCCGCGGCGAGTCACTTCCCCAATGGCCGTTTAAATTTCCGTTCTTATATTCTCTCTATAATCTGTTATATTCTGCTCATATCATCGAGGCCGCGGCGAGTCACTTCCCCAATGGCCGTTTAAATCTCTGTTCTTATATTCTCTTTTATATTCTGCTATATTCTGCTCATATTCTCGAGGCCGCGGCGAGTCACTTCCCCAATGGCCGTTTCAATTCTTGTTATTTAATTTCTGCACCATTCCCGTCCCCCCGAGGCCGCGGCGAGTCACTTCCCGCTATGGCCGTTTGAACCCCATATCTTGCTATATTATACTTGTCCCGCTCGCCCCACCGGAGCAATCTCCCGTGGTGGCCCCTTCTCTCTTCTCTATCATTTCTGTGTTGCAGCAAAACAACAAAACAAACAAAAAAAGAGGAGCCCGCGCGCTCTCCGCATCCTCTTCCTCGCACCATCGAACTCCGAACCGCGTGACGTCGCTCACACTATGTTTCCATAGCGCGACAGTCCAGAACGCGCCGTTGCCCTATAGCGCGACAGGAACCGCCAAACTGTTCATCTTCTCCGATGAACGCGCCCTATCGGGGTAGCGCGACGAACAAGAACGTGCTACTGAAGTATAGCGCGTTCTCAGTCCGCGGTGAAAAACGGTAGAAACCGCGGGAAAAGCCATGCCACGCCCCGTTCACCCCCAGGTGAAGGGGAAACAAAAGGGGAAACCTTCCCCAAGCCCCTAGGCATGCATCTAAACCCCTGGATCGCCCAAAAACACCATAGAACGGGAGATCCGGCTCACACCCCAAAATCATACATTTTGCCCAAAACGCCCCGTTTAGCCCGCTCGGCTCACCACGGCCTACGAAACTCGCGAGAAAGGAAGTACACGGGCTGAGGGTCCATCACCCTACCTCCACCGAAGATTACGCGCACCGTGGACGCCGATCCACGAAGAAAAGGCCGTTGAAGCCTCGTCGTTCCACGAACTCACGGCCGAGCTTCCACGCGCCTCCACCGCCTCGATCCTCATCCATCCTCGCCCGTGCCTCGCCCGCGCCGTCCCCGCCTCGCCCATGCTCCGCCCCGTCGGCCGTCGGAGAGAGAGGGAGAGAGGAGAGAGCGTGAGAAGAGAGAGGGAGAGAAATGAGAAATGAGAGGGGGAGAGAGAAAAGGTTTATATATAGGAAAATCTGGAAATTCAAAAAAATCCAGAAAAATAGAAAATCACCCCCTCGCGATCGTCGGGGCGCACCGATCGCAACGGTACCACTCGCGCCCTGGTGAACGGCCCGGTTCACCCGCAACGAGGTTCCGAAGGGAAAGCCGAAACCCACGCCGGGAATCTAAAAACACACGCGGAAAAAGCCGCGGAACGCCTCCGGGCCTCCGAAACGACTCCGGATCGCGCCGATCCGAACACGAAAGATGTCCGAAATGAAATTTCAGACACAACGGAACTAGACACTCCGAGAAACCAGATCCGGGACCCACGAACGAGGATCCGAAAAATTTGGGGCATTACAGCCCTCCCCCCCTTAAAGGAATTTCGTCCTCGAAATTCAGGACCAAGCACGAAGTCCCAGGGGAAGAACACTGAACCAACTGACACGCTGTCAGAGCCCCAGCATAGAAAACTTTGATTCTCACAAAACACCGATCCTGAGGGACACAGCCAGACTCACAATCACAAGCAACGCCTCGCTCCTCGCGCCGAGCACACTGGCCAACAGAGCAGACATATACCAAAGGACACAGTCTGGCATCACCTCAGACAACGCGAGAACCAACATGGCACCACAGCCACAATCTCGCTCACTGAGGAATCACGACCCTCGACACGAGCAACAACTACCGATTCATCCAATGGTCGGCAGACAAATCGCACATCAGCTTCGCAGCCAGCTGACAGGTCGCACACCCTCCTCAAGGGAGCAACCAAAACAGAGCCTCCACCAGCTCAAGCAGTCATCTCCGCAGACCGCAACCAGAACATCGGCTCAACACCAAGAAACACCCCACACATGGCAAGCCGAAAGCCGGACATAACACTGTGCCAACTCTCGTCAGAAGACAAACTCCGACAAAGTCCAGATCCCATCCGGAAAGGCACATCACAGAAACTACCACCAAAGGTCTCGCTAGCACACGGCTCTCGCTACGCTCGAGCCCCAACAACCAGCATCATCTGTCTCTGAAAAGACCATCCACTGGTCACCAACTGCTCGCCAACTCGACCCTCTCGGGGAGCACGACGAAACCAAATGACAGAACATGGCGTCTTCAGTCATCCTCACGGGACTCAGACTTATAGGGAACCACCCCATGCTAGTCACCCAACCAGGGATAACCTTACGACACCAATGTCCTATCAGGGACCACCAAGCCGACGCCAATCTCACAAAAGGCCTCCGCCCACAGGCGTCACTCATCCATCTGGTCTCATCAAATCCTTCGATCAATCCAAGTGGACACCTGCCAATCCCGATTCCGCCCTTACCACAGAGCCACGGGACACCACCTGAACAGAGCTCACGGGTCCCTAAGCAACGAACATTCCATCGTCACAATCCGACAAGACCGTAGAACCAACAGGAACCCACAGCCTGGCAGAGACCACATCCTCAAAGCACGATCTCATCCGAGGACACGACTGGGAACACAAGTCGGACACCAAGCCACCGACTCCGACCATCACGTCCTCGACCACCGTCAGGCGACATCCTCAACAACCCCATTCAGGTCCAACACCGACGCCTGACACGGCTTCCAACACAGGAACAGGGTACTCATGCGGCGCACTAGCCAGCACTTTTCCTAACACTCCATCCTGCCAGTGCCAACAACCATAATACCTCGAGCAATGACACGGCAACAACACGTTTCACACCGAGGAACCCATCCTCCGATGCTCAACGCAAACTCAGGAATCCGCCCATAGCAACCAACGCTACGATCCTGAACTAGTGGGTCACAAGCCCACCACGCTTCCGCTGCGCACTCAGATCCGCGCGCACAGCCGAGAAAGCAAACACCGCCCAACCAGCACTCGTTCTTCCGGAACAGCACCAGCACCCTCACACGACAAGGGAATGGGCACAACTTCTCATAGGCAACCACCCTGCCAAGACAAGGAGCACGTCTCGCACAGACTTCATGGCACAAAAGGCCAACCAATCCGAACACAATGCAAGACGACGAACCTTAGCCCAACACGATCTCTCCAACCAAAGGGGAGACCAACGCACTTCCGACCAACGGAAGAACTCCACGCTCGACCTGACCTCAAACCTCGCGCACGCTGGAAACAGCACCATCCAGCACCAAGGAAAAACATCACTTCCATCAGGTCAGCGCCTCCGACACACTCGACGAGTGTCACGTCGGACCACGATCACGGCACCTCTCGATGCACCACCGTTGCAATTCCTCAACTGCAACACGCCACGCAAAGAGCCGCAACACGAGCCATAACAACAACCGCCGATGCTCACCCTCGAGTCCCGAAACTCACCGCGGAGCCTTCACATCTCAAGCCAACTCCAGAGCGAACACAACCCATCCACTGACATAAGCGCAGGAGCAAAGACTTAACGGGACATCTCTGCCAAATCCTGCCTCGAAATCAGCAGAACAATCAGGGCCGACACGTCATTTCTGACGCCACAGAGCGAGACAAGAACATCAGGCTCGACGAAGCAGCAGCCCACCGAGAAGACATTCCGCTCACCGGAGCACACTTCTCGATCAGAACACCTCAGGGGCTGGACAAACCTCAAGCTGGAGTGGCCAAAACCGACAGCAGCTCCCTCAGAGCACGCTCACGGCCACTTAACCACGAACAGTCCTCTCCAGCCACCTAACCACGCCGTAAATTCCTCGAACGCAGCACCGCGAACTCACGCCTGCCAGCAACCTCTGCCCAACGCAGCACAACCAGGGCCACCACCGATGAGGGAGAAGGCTCTCGACCTCAATCCTTAGACCCCAAGATGGCACAAAAGTCGCGGACAGCAACCACCTTCACAGCGCCGCACAGCGCACTCAAGCTCTCAAGCGAGAAACAAGGCGGAAAGCGAACACAAAACCCTAAGCCAGTTGCCGACTGTACTGGACCTTATGGACTCTGATCACTGTAATATTTCGAATTCCTATGAACGCCCACAACCACCGCTCTGATACCAGCTGTAACGACCCGAGAATCCGATTACCGGGAAGGCCCGATAACCCGAGACTCGCACCGCCGCCCACGAGCCGGGAGGGCTCGGAAGGGCTAAAAGGAGTGTGGAGGCACAAAGAAATAGGAAATAAAGCAGGACAACCAACAACAACAAGCTGAAAGAAAGAACAACGACAGCAACAACAGAGTCCAGTCCAACAGAAAGTACAGTCTAAAGCAGTAAAACGTACCACATGCCAAGTGAACACTCGGCCCGGCAAGCTGGCAACTGAGAACCTCCGCTCCGCACCCTCGAACCACGAGGAAGAACCGCTGCACCTGAAAAGCAGGGAATGAGTCTCCAAAACAGAGACTCAGCAGGGATCCCGCGGAACCCCAACCGGAAACCACGGCGGTAGCGGAAAGGAAAGCTACGACTACAGCAGGAACAGCAAACCGGTGGTCGGTCAAAAACTCGGCACTACAGCTACTCTTACTGTCAGAAGGCACACCTCGATCACGAAGTCGAAGCTACCAAACCACGCTAGTACCACCTACCGAAGTAAGAACACACAGCAACCACCCTGTAGAGGCCTGTCCCACAGACACAGCCGACCTGGACACGCTGTCCAAGGTGCAACCCCGACCATCCGATCGCGGATACCGCACAACAAGACCCAACCTCGGTAAAGCCACTAGCACTAATCTCATGACGCGAAAACCAACACACGCGTCACGGCGAACCAACCGAAACTCAACGGTCAACACGACCGAAACCCGAAGGTCAAAGTCACGGAAACTGACAGTCTGTCACTCCGTACTCGACAGGAGTACCACCCACTAGAAGCACAGCCGGTAGCGTCCCCTGACGTCTTACACCGCACCGCAGGTGAACCGCCTGACGTGATAGGTCCTACCCGAGGCGCGAACACCGTACAAGTAACCACAAACAAGTGACTAGCTGGGGTCACGCCCGTCGACGTGGGTCCAACCGCCCCCAACCACGTGTGCACACACAGACCGCGCGTCCCTGGTCTGGCCCTCTGACCGGTTTTCCCCTCAGCCGGACTCTGGCTGCAAGACGTGGGGCCCGACGGCAACCGGTCCACAAACCGCCTCTAAGGGTAAGCCCGTACACCACTCCCTGGTGCGACCAGCACACGCGTACTGGTAGGCTACGACTAGTGGAGGGTCACTGAAGGAGTAGACTCTCTAGTCAACAGAAAATAACGTCCGAATCCGACGACGTACGGGGACAACCCCGCGTACCGGCCCCGTCGCACGGTGACCACAGTCGGAGAAGAAACAGGACTCACAGTCCACGGCCACGCACGCACCGTGCACTAGAGTCGAGAAAACTCAAGTGACACTAAGCCACTGGACTCTGGGCAGTCCTCTAGACGCACTACACCCAACGGTCCTTGAGTCACAAGACTCGGGGTCAAGACCGTTGCACGCAACAGCACAAGGCCGTCAATCTAGTCCAATCTCTAGGTCTAAAACCACGGTAGCACAAGTACCGAGACAACTCACGAGTCGCCAAGACCACTCCCTCGGGAAGGGAACGCAAAGGACTAAGGCCACCCACACGGGCCACACGGTAAACACAGAAGCACGATTCCCAGGGCAGCACACAAGCCGCCATGTCGATTTCCCATCTTGAAGCAAGCGGGAAACCTCTAGCCCCAGGCCGGATAACTGGACTCGCAGTCCAAGGCCAAGCACATGGCCCACACGGGAATCGCCTTCCAAAGGAAACCCACGACATGCGGGGGAGACCCCACCGCACGCACACCGACACACGGTGACTCGATCGAGCGTAACACAAGAGCCCGGAACACGTGGGGTCACCCGGACCCACCACACCTACGGGCACGCTAATGAGGTAACAGGGTGTAATATCCCGGACCTTTCGGATCCTTCTTCGTGGGTCCCGGATCTGGTTCTCGGAGCGTCCAGTTCCGTTGTGTCCGAAATTTCGTTTCGGACATCTTTCATGTTCGGATCGGCGCGATCCGGAGTCGTTTCGGAGGCCCGGAGGCGTTCCGCGGCTTTTCCGCGTGTGTTTTCCGATTCCCGGTGTGTGTTTCGGCTTTTCCTTCGGAAGCTCGCTGCAGGCGAACCGGGCGGTTCCCCCAGGCACGAGTGGTACCGTTGCGATCGGTGCGTTCCGAGGATTCCAGAAATGTATTTTTCTATTTTTCGGTATTTTTCCAAAAATTCGGATTTTCTATATAGCCCTAATTCTTTCCTTTTTCTTTTTCTCCTTTCTCTTTCTTCTTCTTCCTCCTTCCTTCCCCAACAGTGACCGCCCTCCTCTCTCTCCCTCTCTCCCATTCGGACGCGGCGAGCCCCTCTCCGGCTACGGACGGCGGCGGGGCGACGGCGCGGACGCGTGGGCGACGGTGAGGCGATCTCGTGGGCGTGCGGCGAGCGTGGGAAGCGTGGGGAGTTCGTGAAGCTTCGAGCATTCTTCGTGATTCGTGATCGATTCGGCGGAGCATTCGCTCCATTGAGGTAGGGTGACGTTCCTTAGCCTCATGCCGATCTTTTCCGTGATTTATAGGCCGCGGGGAGGCCGAGAGGGGATCGTTTGAGTGTTTTTGGGTTTTTCCATGATTTGGGGAGAGCTCGCCCGATCTATGGATTCAATGCATGGATTCGTGTTTTGAGGGCCTAGAATCATGCTAGGGGTCCCCAGGGGTCTTCCCCTTTGTTTTCCCCCTCTCCTATGGAGGTATGGGGGCGTGGTTGGGTTTTTTGGGCGTTCTTACCGTTTTCGGCCGCGGACTGAGAACGCGCTATACTCCAGTAGCGCGTTCTTGAGTGTCGCGCTGCCCCGACCGAGCGCGTTCATCGGAGAAGATGAACAATTTGGCGGTTCGTGTCGCGCTATGGGATCCTAGCGCGATCATCATTGTCGCGCTAGGAGGACCTAGCGCGATGGTCCTTGTCGCGCTAGGGTTCCCTAGCGCGATAGTCCGTGTCGCGCTATGGGGCCATAGCGCAACAACCCTTGTTGCGTTAGGGGACCCTAGCGCGACATGCCCTGTCGCGCTAGGTATCCCTAGCGCGATTTGGTTCGTTGTTGGGTGTTCCCCTTGGGCCGTGTGTGCGTCCCGGGCACCCCGTGGAGTTCCGTGACCGTGTCTTTGGTGTCCGGAAGTCCCGTTTGCCTCGGTCAGGCGTTTGACCGTGGGCAGTGCGTCTGTTTCTCTTCCGACCGTGGTTACCGTGCGACGGAGCTAGTACGTGGGGTGATTCCCACCCGTTGTCGGTTCGGACGTTGTTTTCCGTTGACTCGAGAGTCTACTCCTTCAGTGACCCTCCACTAGTCGTAGCCCACCAGTACGAGATGCTGGTCTCACCTGGGAGTGGTGTACGGGCACCCACCTTTCGAGACGGTTTGTGGACCGGTTCCCGTAGGCCCCTCGTCGGTAGCCAGAGTCCGGCTACGGGGGGAAAACCGGTCAGAGGACCAGACCTAGTGACGCAAGGTCTGTGTGTGCACACGTGGTTGGGGGCGGTTGGACCCACGTCGACGGGCGTGACCCCAGCTAGTTACTTGTTTGTGGTTACTTGTACGGTGTTTGCGCCTCGGGTAGGACCTACCACGTCACGCGGTTCACCTGCGGTGCGGGGTAAGACGTCAGGGGACGCTACCGGCTGTGCTTCTAGTGGGTGGTACTCCTGTCGAGTACGGAGTGTCAGACTGTCAGTCGTGTGTTTCCGACCTTCGGGTTTTACGGTTCGACCGTTGATTTCGGTCTTCTCGTACCGTGGCACGTGTGTCGGTTTGCGTGCCGTAGGGTCTAGTTCTGTAGAGTGCAGGGCTTTCCTTTCCGATGTACTTTCCTACCGCTAGAGTAGTGGTTTCTCGTTTTACGAGGTAGGGTTCGAGTGATCCCTACTGAGTCTTGTTCCGAGACTCATTCCCTGCGTGTTTTCACCGTGTTTCAGGTGAGACGCCACCTTCGGGGAGCGCGTCAGGAGCGCAGCGTGGTGCGGGTGCCCAGAGGTAGTGGCAGAGGTCAGAGCCGGGGTATGTCCCGTGTAGCTGTACTTTTCTTTCTTGTCACTGTACTAGTCGTGGACTGTTCTTGCTATTGTTGTTCTTTATTGTGGACCATGTAAAATGTTAATTTATTTCCTGCTTAATATTATAACTGTTTAATTTTTGCAATTATCTGTGATGCTTGTGTAGTTTCCACACCATCCTTTTAACCCTTCCGAGTCTTCGAGCTCGTGGGTGGCGGTACGAGTCTCGGGTTATCGGGCCTTCCTGGTAATCGGATTCTCGGGTCGTTACACACGGTCCCTCCCGACACCCCAAAAACAAGGACACGGAACCCATGGGGTGTCCGGGATACTCACAAGGCCGGAGGTCGACCACTGGGTCCCAACCGGAGACCAACTCAATGCGAACGGAACGCTAAAGGTAACCCGGACCCTTAAGCTCACGGGCACGCAAAACGAGGTAAACGGAACCACCAGACACCCCAAAACACGGTCACGGAACTCCACTGGGTGTCCAAGGCACACACGGCCCAAGGGGAGCACGATCAGCCGCAGACCTCCCACCCCGGGCAGCCCGGCTGGTCCCTCCAAGAACGCGCTGTAGGTCCATAGCGCGTTCAAGCAGAACGCGCTATGCACCTATAGCGCGACACGACAGATCGCGCTATATCCCTATAGCGCGACTGCACAGATCGCGCTAGGATCACCTAGCGCGACAAGGCAGAACGCGCTAGGAGCCTATAGCGCGACAAGGCAGGTCGCGCTATGTTTCCATAGCGCGACAGTCCAGAACGCGCCGTTGCCCTATAGCGCGACAGGAACCGCCAAACTGTTCATCTTCTCCGATGAACGCGCCCTATCGGGGCAGCGCGACGAACAAGAACGCGCTACTGAAGTATAGCGCGTTCTCAGTCCGCGGTGAAAAACGGTAGAAACCGCGGGAAAAGCCATGCCACGCCCCGTTCACCCCCAGGTGAAGGGGAAACAAAAGGGGAAACCTTCCCCAAGCCCCTATGCATGCATCTAAACCCCTGGATCACCCAAAAACACCATAGAACGGGAGATCCGGCTCACACCCCAAAATCATACATTTTGCCCAAAACGCCCCGTTTAGCCCGCTCGGCTCACCACGGCCTACGAAACTCGCGGGAAAGGAAGTACACGGGCTGAGGGTCCATCACCCTACCTCCACCGAAGATTACGCGCACCGTGGACGCCGATCCACGAAGAAAACGCCGTTGAAGCCTCGCCGTTCCACGAACTCACGGCCGAGCTTCCACGCGCCTCCACCGCCTCGATCCTCATCCATCCTCGCCCGTGCCTCGCCCGCGCCGTCCCCGCCTCGCCCATGCTCCGCCCCGTCGGCCGCCGGAGAGAGAGGGAGAGAGGAGAGAGCGTGAGAAGAGAGAGGGAGAGAAATGAGAAATGAGAGGGAGAGAGAGAAAAGGTTTATATATAGGAAAATCTGGAAATTCGAAAAAATCCAGAAAAATAGAAAATCACACCCTCGCGATCCTCGAGCGCACCGATCGCAACAG
The DNA here is from genome assembly GCA_022559845.1 of Amorphophallus konjac. Classification (NCBI taxonomy): domain Eukaryota; kingdom Viridiplantae; phylum Streptophyta; class Magnoliopsida; order Alismatales; family Araceae; genus Amorphophallus; species Amorphophallus konjac. Next base: position 70,311 of record JAHNEJ010002299.1, read on the forward strand.
TACCACTTGCGCCCTGGTGAACGGCCCGGTTCACCCGCAACGAGGTTCCGAATGGAAAGCCGAAACCCACGCCGGGAATCGGAAAACACACGCGGAAAAAGCCGCGGAACGCCTCCGGGCCTCCGAAACGACTCCGGATCGCGCCGATCCGAACACGAAAGATGTCCGAAACGAAATTTCAGACACAACGGAACTGGACACTCCGAGAAACCAGATCCGGGACCCACGAACGAGGATCCGAAAAATCTGGGGCATTACATGCCGGGTCGCCCATTTAGAGGGCCGGGGTGCGGGCGGGTCTGGCATCCGCAGCGGCTTGAAGGCGGTGGCCGGCACCGGACGGCAGCGACGACCGGCGATCAGAGGTAGGTGCCCTAAATTTTTGTGTTAGGGTGAGGAGGGGGGTGGGGGAGGTTGAGGATCGTGTAGATCTACCACCGCGGGGGTGGGGGAGGGTGAGGGTGGGCGTCTGCGGCCGTCGCGGGCACCGTGAGAGGGGGAGGGGGGCGTCTGCGGGCGTCGGAGGGGGGAGGGGGGACGTCTGCGGGCGGCGGGCGTCGGAGGGGGGAGGGGGGGGCGTGCGGCGGGCGTCTACGGGCGGCGGGTGTCGCGGGCACGGAGGGGGGAGGGGGGGCGTGCGGCGGGTGTCTGCGGGCGGCACCGTCGGAGGGGGGAGGGGGGTGTCTGCGGGCGTCGGGGAGGGGGGACGTCTGCGGGCGGCGGGCGTCGCGGGCACGGAGGGGGGAGGGGGGGCGTGCGGCGGGCGTCTGCGGGCGGCACCGTCGGAGGGGGGAGGGGGGCGTCTGCGGGCGTCGGGGAGGGGGAGGGGGGGTGTCTGCGGGCGTCGCGGGCCGGGCACCGTGAGAGGGGGGAGGGGGGGCCGTCTGCACCGTGAGGGGGGAGGGTGAGATGGGGAGGGGGGGCGTCTGCATCGCCGCCGCCAGCTCCGGTGGGGGGCGGGGAGGGTGGGGGGGGTAGTTTATTTCTTTTTGGTTTTTTTAATTAAAAAATGTAGGAAAATATTTTATTATATTATTTAATAATATTATGAATGTATTATTTAATTCATGTTATATAAATAAGATAATTTTTGTTTAATTTATGTTATATAAATATCATTTTGATTATGTATTATTTAATTTATTTTGTAGAATTAATATAAATAATATGTAATTCATGTTGTAGAAATAAATTTATTTTTTGATGTGTTATTCAATTCATGTTTAAATATTAGATTTAATATAAATGTAATATTAAATATTAAATTTAGTATTATATGTTGTAGAAATATTGATATTAATATCAATATTAGTTGTAGATGTAAAATATCAATATTAGTTAATTGAATTGCATAATGTAATTTAATTTAATGTAAATATAAATTTAGTGTTGAATATTTTATAAATAATTTTAACGTTAATTTATATGTACAATGTAAATTATTTAGAGATGTTTATAATTTATATGTGTCATGTAATTTAATTAGAGATGTAATTTTAAATATCTAATTAGTGATAAATAATTTTAAATTTAATGTATATGTATTAATTATAAATAGTAACCTTATTTGTATGTTATAGAAATAATGATATTATTTTGAACTAAATTATATGAAGATGTATTAAATATTGAATTTAGTCTTGCATGATACGCAAATAATAAAATTATGTTCATTGTTAGTTGTAGATGGGAAATAATATAATTTCATATTTTGAATTTCTTACTTTTAGGAGATAACACTCTATGGCTCCTAAGGAACGAACAAATGATATTGGGTGGTCACACGGAGTTTTGTTGGATGGCAACCGTAGGTGTTGGCGTTGTAACTATTGTAAAATAGAACACCGGGGAGGAGGGGTGTCTCGGTTGAAGAAGCATTTGGCAGGAGGAGCCGGGGCAGGATACTCTGAGGTTGCTGGGTGTACCCATGTGCCTAGAGATGTGAAACTTGCAATGGCTAGGCACCTGCGGGAGAAGAGAGCTGAGATGCAAGAAAAGGAAAAAAAGAATAAAAGGGATCAAGCGGCAGTGAGCGGAATAGCAAGCGGCAGCAACGAGGAGGAATGTGCATGGACACCCAGTGACGAAGACGAACAAGCACGTACTGAGCAGGCTAATGTGTATGTCACTGTTAACGATCCATACGAAGCCGAGTTTCGTGAGGCAGTACGTCAGAGCAGGGAATAGTCAAGACATCCCGAGGAGACTAGAGTCCGTAGTCGCGAGGCGGCGACGACCGGAGCATCAGGGAGTGGTTGTTCATCTACGACTCGACAACCACGAGGCATATGGAGTTTATTGACTGGTGACTCGGGGACGCAAAGAAAAAGGACACAATCGATCAACATTGAAGATGTGGAGCCCGGTGCACTATCCCGAGAGCTTGGCAAGCAAACGAGGATGGACGATGCATATGGCCAGAATGGACCTAAATGGAAACTTGGTCAGGTTGTTGCAAAATGGTGGCACCACGCGGGTCTGCCTTTCAATGCAGCCAATAGCCCTTACTACAAGTCAATGTTTCAGGAAGCACAGGTCCTTGGGCTACACGTGCAACCACCTACAGCGAGAGAATTGGCTGGCGTATATCTTGATGAACAAGTTGCTGAGATCAAGAGTTACATTGACTCATTCAAGCAGAAATGGATAAAGTACGGAGTCACACTGATGTGTGATGGATGGTCAGGTACCACAAAATCTAGCATGATCAACTTACTTGTTTATTGTGACAGACAGGTATTCTTTCACAAATCAGTGGATGCATCTAGTCAAATTCACAGTCACCAATATATTTTGTCATTGATGGAGCAAGTGGTGACTGAGATTGGGGAGGAGTACATTGTGCAAGTGGTGACTGACAATGGGTCGAACTATAAGAAGGCTGGGGAGGAGCTAATGAAGAAAAAATGGCACATTTTCTGGACCCCTTGTGCAGCACATTGTGTAGATCTGATGCTGAAGGAGATTGGGCAACTTCGTATGGTAAAATCTGTGGTTGAGGTGGCACAAAAAATCACGAAATATATCTACAACCACACACTTGTATTGGCATGGATGAGGGAGCATTGTGGCGGCGAACTGTTGAGGCATGGCATCACATGATTTGCCACCAACTACATCGCATTGCAGAGCCTATTGAAGCACAAGGATGGGTTGAAGTAAATGTTTAGAGGTGAGACCTGGCTGAGTTCCTCTTTTACTGCTTCACGTGAAGGGGCGGAGGTCGAGGGGATTGTCAACACCTCGAATTTTTGGGAACGAGTGAAGGTATTAGTGTCATTGATAGAGCCACTGTATGAGGTTCTACGATGCGTGGATGGGGATAGAGTACCAACCATGGGGTTGGTGTACAGCAAAATAGAAGCAGCCAAGCGGAAGATCCTTACAACGTCCAAAAAATATGGACCCACCATTCTAGAGATTGTGGAGGACAGATGGGACAGACAAATGAGCCGCGATCTTCACATGGCTGGTAAACACTTACATTCTCGTCCAATCAATGCGCTGTGATTTTCAGTTGATACTAATATGTAATTCATTGTCTTACGATTGCAGCGTACTATCTACATCCGGCATTCCAATATGCTCGGGCCCTTGCTTATGACGATACGTTGATAGAATCGGTCAACATTGTGGTAGACCGATTGTCTTTCACCCCAACAGATGCTGTTGATGCGTTGAATGAGGTATACTTGGATATTTTAACATTGACAATATTAAATGAAATATACACTTCATATTTTTTGATATTGCAGATGAAAACATTTAGAGAGGGAATTGGTTCATTTGCGACACCTAATGCCATGGTCAGTCGTGATAGACTCGACCCAGGTAATGTCTCTTCACAATGTACCTTCTATATCTCGAGAAGTAATTTTAACATTTAATTATTATATTGTATGTGATCTGTCTTAAACACAGCTAAGTGGTGGCTAAATTACGGCACAAGTGCACCCGTATTAAGGAAGATCGCAATGAGAATTCTATCGCAAACATCCTCGTCGAGTGGGTGTGAGCGGAATTGGTCGACGTTCTCCTTCTTGCATACTAAGCTGAGGAATAGGCTAACACACCGCAGGCTAGATAAAATGGTGTATGTTCATTACAACATGAGGCTAAAGGTCCGGCATGTACAAATGGATACACGGAGAGGAGAGGGAGATTACGACCCAACGGATGCTGTGTACTTGCGAGACGATGATGACCCTATGGTAGCATGGGTTGCAAGAGTGACAACCGAGCGTGGTGAGGCAGAATTGGACGAGGAGGCTGAAGAACCTGGCGAGACACCACGGCCTAATACTTTTCTCGCATCAGCTGTACAAGAGGCAGTCAGGGAGGGAGATGGCACCCATGTGCATTTGGGTGGTGACGACTCAGCAACGGGACGTGATGATGAAATTAATTTAGATGAAGACCTCATCATTGGGGGTGGAGACACATCGTATGCGTACGATGATACAGCATGGGAGCGATTGATCCAACCCCCATTAATTGAGCGTCAAGAGCCACCTCAGGTGAATTAATACATGAAAATCGAATCACAAATGTCATTAGATAGCGTAGTCATATATTGATGTATGATAGCAATATATTGCAGGTCGGTCCGACAAATGACAACATTGCGGGAGAACAGTGGTCCCGAGTTGCTGCACCGCGGCATTCAATATCTGTGAAACCAAGAAGGTTGTCCACTTTAAGAGAGGCTAGGGGGAGTTCCTCATTTAGAGAGGTGAAATTATATTGTCATTTCTACATTTGTTAATATATAATTCATTGGTAATTGAATATATTCTTCTTTCAATTGTGTAGTCTTCGATAGCATCGAAACAACCATCTCAGTCTACTGCGCCCCGACGCTCAACATCTAAGGCTAAGGCACCCAATCAGTCGTCTCAAGTATACGTATAGACTTACACAATAGAAAGTAAGATGAAAATTTATCTAAGCAGGCTTCTGCTTCTCAGGCATCTAGAGGGACACAACATGCAGCAGGTATGCCGCCCCCTGCTCCACAGAAGAAAAAATCATCATGGACCACATTATTCACCAACAAGAAGGACAAGGGACCACCATTAAATCCGATAGATATTGCAGACATGGAGACATTAGATCCCAATGCAGATGACGACACTCCCGAGCCCTCTGTTGAGCCCCGCATTAGTGAGAGTCATGACTCCGATGCTGATAGTATACCGACAAGGTCTTCATCCCATGGAGGTGGTGGTTCTCAAGGTGGCCAACGGAGTCCTCGTGAAAATACTAGTGCTGGTGGCAGAGAGTACATTAGTGGTCATAGTAGAGGTCGTGGGGGCCGTCAACATGGCGCATGGACAGAGGAGCAGCACTTCACACATGCCACGCAAGATGAGGATCACGGTGCTCCACCGGCAGGGACGAGGCGGACAGTTGATCATTGGGATCCCTACTATGGAAGTTCGGTTGCAGACAGTACAAGCTATCAAGACATGTTGTTTGATTTTGAGAGGATGAGCACACATGACTCCCAGGGATCTGGAAGCTCGTATGGACGGTCATGGCTGCAGCAGCCGATGTATCATGGCGACTCAGATAACAGTAGTTCATTTTTCCCATCGTATCCATATCCTTATGCCGCAGCTACGTCAGTAGAGGTCGTGTACGCACAAGGTTCGCAGCAGTATGAATACTACGTACGCATGTACTGGGAGAACTATTCAGGTTCAATGCGCTATGAAGACTATCTGTCCTATCTGCGGACCACATTTAATGTCAGATTATTTGGAGATGGGCACTGGCCCAGTTTGGGTCCATAGTCTTTATTAGTATGTATCATTTGGTTATATTTATAACTAACTAATAATTAATTGTAGATTTCTTCATATATAGAGTTCTGTACTTGTCATTGAAATTACTAATATAAACTTTTACATCATTTGCAGGTCATCATGGACGGACGGCGTCACCCTGCGTGGGAGCATGGATACTATGTTGAGGGTGATGGACATGTGCACTGTAGATACTGGGAACATCGCGTCACCGGCATACACAGGTTTGCGGAGCACCTTGCGGGAGTGGGACGGGATGTTCGTGCATGTGACCGAGTTCCGGGAGATGTCCGACATTCCTTTCGGACACAGTTACAGGATAGATACGGTTCTCGTAACACACCGATGACATCTTCTTCTACCTCCCGGGTACCTCCACCACGAGCACAGGGCGGAGCAGGATCTTCCTCCACGTCCAGAGTTCGAGCAGCACCAGCACCAGTCGCACATGATAGAATTGAAGCTATAGATGTAGTGAGGACTTTTTTTACAGATTTTCATGTACCCTCCACCGCAACACACGACCCATCATTTGTGCATATGGTTACATATTTTCAGTCCCACCCACATGTACCTCCACCCACTAGGATAGAGTTAGATTATACGGGTGATCAGTCTCATGTATCTCATGATGAGTTTTGGGATTCAGGCTTCACTGATGACGAGGATTAATGAGTTTTGGGATTCGGGCTTCACTGATGATGAGGATTAATGAGTTTTGGGATTCGGGCTTCACAGATGATGAGGATTAGTGAATTTTTTTATTTTATACTTCATGTATGAATGTCATTATTATGTCACTGTTTACTTTTACATATTTAGTAATTGAAATATATTTTTATGTATTATATATAATAGGATGTTTAATTAAACAGTGTAATATGTAATTTTTATATAATTAATTATGTATAATTTAGTATGGATCTGTTATTATAAATAAATTCTAAATTCTAATATTTTTAAATATATATAACATTTAATCTTTCAAAATAAATTTATTAAAAATTTAAAAAAAATCAAAAAAATATCCGTCGAGAGCCCAATGGGGCGGACCGGGTCGCTGTGCGACCCGCACGACCCGACCCGACCCGCTTCGAGACCGGGTCGGCCGGGTCGGGCGGGTCGACAAACCCTGCCTACTATTTCATTTAATTTAATTTTAAGTAGATTAAGATGAAAAAATAAAACTATTCTTATCGAATCTTTTTAATAATTAAGATAATGATATATATACTCCAACAATCTTTCGTATTACATTGTATATTCTTTTAATTATATTTTACATGTTTAATAGAATATTATATTAATTTTGAGGGTGTTGGAACATGAGAGATATCATTGAATAATATTTTTCAATATGAGGGTACATATGATAATATCAATAATACGATGGTAGAGTGTAGAATATGAAACATCAGAGGAAAATATATGTAATTATGTGATCTCATATTCTCATTATTATTCTATACTTAATAAATAGTTTAAATATTTTAAGTTCAAATGAGTAAATTAGTAATAGTGTTAAATGTTAATGGGGAGGGTATGATCGTCAATTCGACGGGCAAACATGCATTATCCCATGACATGCCGACCACGCTATCCTCATGAGGGAAGGAGCCATCGCCCCCCCTCCCCCCTTGGGCATTTCGCTCTCTTCCTCCTCCTCCCTCTTCGCGCGCTGACGCCCTCGCGAAACCTTGGATCCTCTCTCCCATGGCGTCCACGAACGCTCTAACCAGTCAGATGCCGGCCGTGGGCATGGCAGTAAGCGACCGGAGAGGGCCCAGTAGCTCCGTCTCCTTCTGTGAGTGTTCATCATTTCCGCCTCCATCGGTGCTATAGGGTTTGTTTTCTGCTTCTGCGAGCATGTTCGGTGGTTTCGGCGGGCGCCGCGCGGTGGTTGCGTCGCTTGTGCGTTGGTTTTGTTTAGTCGATCGCTGGTTCTGGTTGCGAGTTCCTGTGTTAATTGCGACATTCGCGTTTCGGCTTGTTGAAAGAAGGCAGCTTTTGAACCACGTACGGTGCTTCTGTATAAAGTTCCGGGCTTTGAAGGTGCGGCTGAGTGGTGGCTTTGCTCGTTCGTTGTGATTGTTCAGTTAGGTGCTTGTTCTGGTTGTGAGTTCCTCTGTTGACTACGCCGTCTGGGTTTAGGGTTGAATTATAGGATGCCGCTGTTAAAAATCACTGCAGAGGGTTTCTGCTTCTGTAAACATTCGGGTTTTCTAGGCGCTGTGCTGTGACTACAATTCTCGTTCATCGAGATTGCTTATTCAAGTGCCTGTTCTGCTTACGGATTTCTATGTTATTGTTTGCATTACTGGTTTGAAGGTTGCATCTACAGAAGGCAGAAACTGGAATCACATGCAGTGTTTTGCCCATCATTTTTTCACATTTTGGGTTCCTCTAATTAATTGGTGCTTTGTATGTGCTTTCTGTTTTCCAGTTGAGTTCTCTGACATGTGGCTGAGAGTAGCGGAGCGAGCATTTTCTTTCTAAGTATTATTCTTAGTGTGATTTCATATTGCATATGTGGATGTGATCTTTTTGTGTGTGTGTCTCGTTTGCTGGCATTTACAGGATACGCTACGTTGGTGTATGTCATTTGTGCGTGCTTTGGGAAGAGTGCCTCTGCTTTGTTGTTCTTCGCATATTTTTCATGGAGTACATGCAAGAAACTTGTTACTCAGATAGAGGGAGAAAATATGAAAGTTGCTCTTTATGGATGTAGGACATAAGAATTGTGCTTCAAATGTAGTCGTAAAAGACATGATCATGTTGTTGGGCCATTTTTGTAAAGCTGCAAAATGATGTGCATCCTCACTTTCTTGCCTCAACTTAGCAGATTGTCTGGCAAATAGTTGAACGATCAGCAAGACAGCAGTTTTGCTTCACATGTAAACTATTTGTCAAATATGCTTGAATTCTATGTGTTTCTTTAACTTTATGTTTCCTCATTTAGTTTTAAGGACTAGCATGTGGATAGGTAAGTTTTAGCCTTTTGCAACCTGACAACGTATGACTTTATGTTTTCACGTGTCCTTCAGGCAATGAACTTAGAACAAACAATATAACGAGAGATTCACGATTTTTGTCATGGTCTTCTTGCAAAAATGGGAAGACAGTTAGACGTCTCCGAGTTTATGGTTTGTTTGGTGGAAAAAAGGACAAGAGTGATAATGGTGATGATGGTTTATTAAAGGTGAGGATGCCTTTCTGTATGATTCCTAATTAAAGGCTCTATATAAGTGGTTCAGTCCATGCCTTCTGTAAAATATTGAAATATGGCGTTTTTGAGTTCTAAAGTCACCTTATCTTTTATTCTTTGAGGTTGACAACATGAGCCTGTTCTGCTTGGTTAATCTAGGTCACTATACCATTTTGGATTATGCTAGCCTTAGGATGTAAATTTCTTTCATTTTTGCTTTTGTTTAAGCAAATGGATGCTACAGATCTCTATCTGTGTGCAGTCTTATTTATTCTTTTGGGTTTTGCTGTCAGCTTGAAACCAAGTGTCGTGCAGTATCACTTATATTGAAAGATATTTATTCCTTGACATGGTACATGTTTTTTTTCTTGGATTTGTAAATTTTACAAATTCATTCTGCTGGCATCTGATTTTTTAGTTAGATCTGTATTGTCTGGTTGCTTTCAGTCATTTAATAATGTAGTTGGACAAGCAATGTGTTCCTCAAGAGTTTTCATATACCCTTCCCCATCTGGGGGTGGTATCTTTTTTTACATGCCACTAGACTGTCTACTCTTGTCCATCCTCTACCTAGTTTGCAATCAAAGATTGATAATGGAAAAACTGCAAATGTGATGAGCTACTTAGGTAGCATTCCGATGATGTTCCCTTCTTCTTTTCTGTACTGGCTTCATATCCTGAAATATGTTAAACTTTTCTAGTGACCCGTGAAAAGCACTACTAGAATGCATTTTTGTCATCATTTTCCTTTTAACCTTGTAGAACAGTAGCTACCTTTTGCTAGATGGGGCAGGTTATTTTTACAATGCAAAGGGCCCATGTACAAAATACAGTAAGGTTGTAGAACATTTATTTCGACATATGGTTATCTTTCGATATTCAGAGAACAGACCAATAACGCATTCCTGTTTTGCTTACATTTAATTGTTTCTTCTATCAAGTGTGGTAAAATAATCACTTCTTCATGTTGATAAAAGTAATTAAATCACCTTTGACCTTTCCTGAGGATTAAGGCTTTGCATGCTCTACATTGTCTTGATGTCTTTTCTTTGTTCCCATCTCTATTGTGCTCAAATGGTATTCTCTCATCCATGGTCTTCAAAACTGGTACCGGTTTTGGTACCAGAATCGGTACAAACCAGCCGGTACCGGTTGGTACGGTCCCGGTTCACCCTCCACCCTATGCCGCCACCAGCTGCTGCTCTGGCCACCGCAGACGCGGCCTGCATCGTCGTCACTGGCTGCCGCTTCTCCAATTGTCGCCATCTGCAAGTAGGGCCACCGCTAAGGCACCAATCCCCTGCGGCTAGCTAGGGCACCAAGGTCCTCCCTTTCAGGTGGAGAAGAAGGGTCGATCAGGTTCATTCTAGACCCGATCACTCAACCTATTACCTCAAGCTAACCTGATCCAGCCCAATAACCCGGACCGTTTAACTTAAGTGCACTAGGTAGTGGGTACCTTCTGCTTTCTCTCCTCCACTGTGCCTGTACTGGCCGGTACCAGGATCCAAGGCCCGAACCATACCGGCCAAGGCCGGTACCAATGCTGTGGCGACCCGAGATCCGGATACCGGGAAAGGAACCCGATACCATGCGAATCCGGGCCCGCCGCCCACGAGCCGAGGCTCGGAAGGGCTAAAAAGGAGTGTGGAGGTACAAAGAAATAGCAAATAAAGTAGGACAATTCAACAATTAACATAAATAAATAAACAACTACAACAGAGTCTAGTCTAACAGAAAGTACAGTCTAAAGCAGTAAAACGTATCACATGCCAAGTGAACACTCGGCCCGGCGAGCTGGCAACTAAGAATCTCCGCGCAGCACCCTCGAACATTGAGGAAGAACCGCCGCACCTGAAACGTAGGGGTGAGCATCCTGTCACTGGCCCAGTAGGGATCTCGCGGAACCCCAACCGAGAACAACGGCGGCACGGAAAGCAGCAACTACAGCAAGAACAACAGTAACAGCAGGAACGGCAAATCGGTGGCCGGTAAAACTCGGCGCTATAGCTACTCTTACTGTATCAGAAAACATGACCCAGTCTCCTAGTCGGGGGACAACCAAGCCACGAACCTGACATCCCGATCCCACGGTCGGGAGACGACCAGAACACGAACCGCCCTAGCCACGCTACTAGGAAAACGATCACCCGTCGAGAACTTGACGCCGTCTAGGGGAAAGCCCTCGGTGACACTCACCGGGACTCCTAGACCTCGGCATCGGGAAAACATCCGAGAATTGCACGCAAAATCACGTCTCGCAGACGTGAAGCGAAACTCGACTCACGAGGAAACTCACGTTACGTGACGGGAGCACTGCCCACTAGAAGAACGACCAGATGCGTCCCCTGACGTCTTACATCGCGCCACAAGTGTCTAGCTACCACGCCCCGGGCGCCAGACTCAGACACACAGTAACCAGTACCACAAAACAAAGACTAGCTGAGGTCGCGCTCGTCAGCGCGGGCCCGAAGCCCTCAGCCCCGTATGCACACTCAGACCATACGCCCTAGGCCTGTCCTCTAGCTGGTAATTCTCCCTAAGCCCGGACTCGGCTGTACGTGGGGGCCCTACGGTAACCAGCCTACTCACCGTCTCTCTCGGGTCATCCGCTCCACCACTCCCGGGTGGGTCAGCACCGCGTGCCGTAAGAAGACTACGACTAGTGGGAGGTCACTAAACGTGAACACGGAAATCCACTCACGCACCCATCGCGAGTAACACGGAATAACAGGCGGCACGACGCCACCAGACTCTAGATAGTCCACTAGACCTAATGAACCCAACGGTCCTTGAGTCGCGAGACTCGAGGTCAAGACCGTCATACAGGGACAACTCCACGTCGTCAATCTGCTCTATGCCTAGGTCAGAAACTACGGTAGCACGAATACCGAGGTAGTTCACAAGTCACCAAGGAAATCCCTTGTCTCAGGGACACCTGGAGACCTCCAGCCCCAGGTTGGTTGACTGGGCTCACAGTCTAAGGCCACACACATGGTCCACTCGGAAACCACCTTCCGGAGAAACCACAACGTGCGGGGAAGCCTCACCGCACTCACACCGATACACGGTGACTCGATCTAGTAAGAATACGGAAGCCCGGAACACCTGGGGTCATCTAAATCCACCAAGCCCACGGGCACGTTTATCGAGGTAACACGGTAGCTCCAGACACCTCAAAAACACGGTCCCGAAATCCACGGGGTGTCCGGGACACTTACGAGGCCGAAGGTCAACCACTGGGTCACAACCGAGTCGACCGGAGACCAATGCAACACAATCGGAACGCTAGAGGGTCACTCGGACCCTTAAACCCACGGGGACACTATTCGAGGTAAAGCGACACCTCCGGACACCCAAAAACACGGTAACGGTACTCACGGGGTGCTCGAGATACTCACGACCAAGGGAGGCATGATCAGCCATAGACTATCCACCCTGGGCCGCCCGACTGGTCACCTCCCAGAACGCGCTATCTTTGCATAGCGCGTTCAAACAGAACGCGCTATAGGTCCCTAGCGCGACAAGATCAGATCGCGCTATGACCCTATAGCGCGACAGGGACAGAACGCGCTACGACCCTATAGCGCGACATGACCCGTCTTGATGTTCATCTTCCCCGATGAACGCGCTCTGTCGGGACGACGCGTTCTCCAAGAACGCGCCCGTCTTGGCTAGCGCCTTCTCAGTCCGCGCCCGAAAACGGCGGAAACCGCGGAGAAATCCATTCCACGCCCCGTTCACCCCCAGGTGAAGGGGAAACAAAAGGGGAAGCCTCCCCCAAGCCCCTAGGCATGCATCTAAACCCCTGAGTCGGCCAAAAACGTCGTAAAACGGGAGATCTGGCTCACACCCCAAAAACATGCATTTTTCCCAAATCGTCCAAATAAGCCCGCTCGGCTCACCACGGCCTACAAAACTCGCGGGAAATGAAGTACACGAGTTGAGGGTCTATCTCCCTACCTCCACCGAAGATTTGACGCGCCGTGGACGCCGATCCACGAAGAAACGCCGCTTAAACCCTCGCCGGTTCACGAACTCGCGGTCGAGCTTCACCGCGCCTCCACCGCCTCAATCCTCACCCATCTTCGCCCGTGCCTCGCCCGCGCTCCGCTCCGTCGGCCGCCGGAGAGAGAGAGGGAGAGAGGAGAGAGCGTGAGAAGAGAGAGGGAGGGAAGAGAGAAATGAGAGGTGGGGAGAGAGAGAGAAAGAGGTTAATATATATAGAAAAATATGAAAATTTCAGAAATTCAGAAAATTACGAAAAATTACTTCCGCGATCCTCGAGAGGAGCACAACGCGTCGGTACTGTCCCGGAGTCGGAGAACGTCACGGTTCGCCCTGCACAGAGTTCCGAAGGCGCATCTGGGAAAAACACGTGTAAAGTACAAAATACACTCCGAGATCTACAAAAATGATCCGAAAAATATCCGAAAAACCCAGGGCATTACAAATGCATACTGGGCGGTACTGCAGATTGTGCTCTCATTATCAGCAAAAACTTGTTTAAGATGGATCGAACAACTCTACATTATTTGAGTTGAAAAGCTGATAATCATCCTCTGCTACCTAAACCATTGAGGTTGTCTCTCGGCATCGGTGAGATCCTGAGCATGAGGTCATGATTCATCATCCACACTTGATTGCTGTCTCCTGACTCATAATTATTCAGTAGGGTGAACTTGTAGAAGAATTTCTGCTAGAATAGATTGGATTTTTACCATTTGAGAGAAAATAAATCAGCAAAAAGAGAATGCTCGTCCAGGAAACATGATATGATGGGAGTTAAACAATCCTGGTGGAAATTTTCACAATTTTTTATTGAGAAAATTGACAATTGGCAGGATTTGTGATTTGTGACTGTTAGTCAGTTTGCCCTTTGCCCGTTGGTCCACCAATCCATGTGGATGACCTCCCGTCCTTGATGAAAGAACAAACAATGAAATGTGTTTTGACAAAATAATTTTATGTTTTGGTTAGTGGATGGGTGATCTTTAAAATGCATGACTTAAATGTAGTAAATGCTAACAGTGACAATCTTATTGCTACTATCCTTAAAGTAAAAGAAGGAAAAGAAAGCTGTATTATTAATCCTGGGGAGTGGCTTTTAGATGTATCTGCTGTGACTTTCTACTCTTTTCACATCATTCTCTGAGATGAGTTCACCAGAAGGACGAAAAGAAATGGCCAAATTTCCTTGTAATGCTTCTCCCTTTTTCCTTAGCGATGATGCCACTTTGGGTTTGGTGTTACGTATTTTTGGCCAAGCTTACGTCATGCTTATGCATTAATTATTTTTATCATAGGCAGGACAAGGGGGTAACTTGCAAAATCTTTATGAAACTGTTAAGAAGGCACAGATGGTTGTCCAAGTTGAAGCAGTCCGTGTGCAGAAAGAACTTGCCGAGTAGGTGTTTCCTTTCTTTGTTTATTGTGTTGATGCTATCCTTGTATTACTTTTTTATTCTATGTTGGAATCTTCAATGTGGCTTCACAAGCCTTCTGTTTACAGGGCCGAGTTTGATGGATACTGTGAAGGTGAATTGATCAAGGTACATGAGTGCGTGAATTCATTACTATTGATATAGACCTAATCATGGTAGGGTATGACTTGACTCAGCTGCTGGCTCAGGTCCTTTTTGAAGACATGCATTGATACTTTTTAGAACCTTTTATTGATATTTCATTTGCACGTTCAAGCTGAATAGTTGAAATTTGAGTTACTCTTTTTTGATTTTGGATTATTTAATCTTTCCTTGATTACCTCTTTATTACTAGTTCTCCTTCTCTGGAATCTCTTTAATGCTTTATATTTGTGAATAGTTAGTGTACTGCCTAGATCTTTGATTGAGGGTGACAAACTTTTTGTGATTGATATTTGGTGGTAACACTGAAAACAGAACATGGTTGTCAAGTGAAGATATTATAAACACTTTTCTACCTGGCTTGACATAATGATGGCTATGAGAGTATTTTCAAGGAAGTGGATTAGACCACGTATCTATTAAATTGGAAAAAAAAGGTGCACTAATGATTGCTATGGGAGTTGAATCACCCGATGTCAGTTTTCCATTTGCCACTGCCAAATAGTCATGTAGTGTAGAAGTTCATGTTGAAAATATATTGTACTGAATCATTAACATGTTTCAGCATTTTGAATTATTGTGTAAGAAGGCAAAATGATTCCCACGCACATAGTGGAACCTGGAGTCTTCTATATGACATGTTGATTATTTGCAAAGTTACGAATATCTGTGAATATATGCTGGCTTGTAGCTAGCATATTCTTCAGAGCATTCTAATATTCACATGCTGCCTCTAGTTATCTAGTATTGTTATGCCATATTTAATATATAACCCCTTCAAATTTTATGGCCATGCTGCCTGGAGAATGTAGTGTTGACGAAGAACACCATTCATGTTACCTATTAAACACCAATTTGCTTCTAGACTTTGTAGGGCTTGCTGTATGTTGATACATATTCCTGAAACTATGGATGGTAATGAGATCACATACATTTTTTTTCTAAAGAACTGCAGCTAGGACACAGCTACTTTTACAGCATGCTCTGTCTGTGTCATCGCATTCTGCTCATTTTGATTATTTTGTGATGGAGATGAATTTAGCATTCATCTCAGCCCATAGAAATGTATCCCTCACCAGTATAATTATTGCCCACTAAAAAGTTGGGCATTATGTAGCAAATAACAGTGTTTCAAGTCTCTAATCATGGGTATTTTTTTCTTTTAAAAATTCATGATTGAAAAGAAATGACATGTTTGGGGAAAAAATGAAAGGGCTAGATGTGAAGATCAATGGATATCATTCACCTTCTTAAGGAATGACATAATCTCAACCCTCTCAAGGAGGAGGATTCAATATGGAAAATAAGTCTTCCAGCATTTCTATGCGCTATCCGGAGGGAAAGAAATACCAGGTTTTAAAAGAAGAATTCCGCCATCCTATTCTCATTATGAAGTCATGTATCAGTTTTTTGCAGGACTGGAATGCGTGCTATTCTTGTCATAAAATTGTGAATGCTATTATCATTAATAGATTGTGTCAGTGGAGCTGTGCTTTTCAAAACTTGAGCTTGGCTTGACCAATAATGCTCATGTTCGAGCTTGAGCCCGACCTTGTTTTGAGCCCTCTTTGTAGGCTTGAGCTTGGCTTGCGAAAGGCTCGAGCTGAGCTTGAGCTTGTTTCGAGCCCCACTCTTAGCCCCCGCCCACTTAAAACTATTCTATTTTGAAAGGGCTTCCTACTTTTAATCTAATATTTACTAAGATATTCTAAAATGTTTGATTCAATTTAATAAAATTGAAATTTATTTTATATGTCATTTCATTTTAAAAATGAAAATCAATTTAATTTATAATTAATATTAATAAACATATTTCATTTAACTTGGCTCGCGAGACTACTAAGCCATGAAGCTCAGGTTTGGCTCATATAGCCAAACGAGCTTCACCCCAAGCTCAGGCTTGGCTCATTTGATTAGTCGAGCCAAGCTGAGCCGAGCAGCAAAAAAGTGTTAAGGTTGGTTCGTGAGCTCGAGCGGCTCGCGAGCAGCTTGGCTCATTGACAATCCAACCCATGGATGCGTGCAACGTGATGTGCTGATTCTTGCACCAACTGCAGGAGCTAATATAAAGTTTGCTTTATCATGCGATATGGGATGGTGGTGTTTTGTGAGTAAACATACACCTCATTTCTTCACTCGTATAGCTCACTGTTACATGCTTCCTTTTCCATTTGTTGATTGAAGGAAGCCAATGCCTTGGGAGAAAAACACAAGTATATGGCACACAGAATTATGGATACTATTGGTTGCATGTGAAAGCTGTCATGACATAGACATTCCTGAGGTATTCTGATTTCTGAAGCACACTGTGTAAGGTTATCAGCTAAGCAGTTGGCCCCTGTGGTTATGGATCACCTTCCATGAGTTGAATTATATATTTTGATGACATATGATTAAGTTAAGCTGCTTGCAATTGGTATATTTGACTCATTCTCCTTCATTCTTCATGTGATATTTGGTATGTGTTATTCAATTTGCTAAGACATAAAAACGAGCCTTGTATCATGTGTCTAGTATAGGCTTCATTAAATTATTCTGGATTTTTCATGCCCTATCTCTGTTATTTTTTTCTTGTATTTAGTTCCAGATATTGTGGTTATGTATAGTGAATTTTGGTCAAACTTCACTGATGCTGGCATACCTATGCTTAAGAAATCTAATTCACTTTAAAATTGACTATTTTTCAGGCGACCCTTTCTGGAAACCAACAACCCGTGAGAATTGAAATTACTGAGGCTGCAATGGAGCTAGGAGCTGAGGTATTTAAATCTACATTTTCAAAAGTCATTTATTTAGTTGTTCTCGGTGCCCATGGAATGGATTATCTTTCTGAATAGTGACAGATTTTGCATGTCCACGGGTAGATTTTTCATTTTTTGAATTGATATATGTTGGTGAAGGCTGTGAGGAAGGGAACTAGTGGCTTGCCTCAACCTGAATGCCTAGGCAGGTGCCCAGGCTTTTTTTTTTTTTTTGAAAAGTGGATAGTACCACTATTGTATTAAGGAAAAAAGGGGATTTACAAGTGTAAACTTTCAGCTCTCAAAAGGATCCCTGTGCAAAAGGTGCCCAGACGTATAGGTCAACATTGTTTCCAAGAAATCATCAAATTCATGTATATGCTTTGGATAATCATTTGTTACCATGATGGTAAAGCTTTATAATGGAATGCATAATGTAAAGGTGACATCAACAAGAAACATGCAAGAGAATATACTCCATCAAGCAATCAAATGAGAATCTAACTTAACCAAGCATATCACACATGACAGAATAGCTGATACAATCTTGTTGAAGGGTAATTATTTTGCAAAAGTAATAAATGGAATTACCAATTTGGGAAAGAGTAAAATATATATCCTGTATTTATACTCATGGGATGGATTTTTACATTATTATATAAAAGGGAACTGAAATTTTATTTTGGGGGGAAAAGTAAGTAACATGCATCTAATTGAGATACAAAATTGTGCAATGAGAATTACATGTCAGGATTTGAAATTGGTACCGACATTTGACAGATTGATCACCCCATTCCAATTTTTTTGAGGTACAATCTGGTACAGTATGGTACTGAACCAGGTCGAGAAGAATTTTTTTTGAAGTATCAAATGAAAGAAACTCATTTTTTAGGGGTTTATTTATAAAATAACCCACACCCATCCCCCCCTCCTTGATCCCTCTCTTCGGGAACCCTAGCCGCCTCCCTCTCCCTGGCGGTCCCCCTCCCCTCTTCTCGGCACGCCCCCTCTCCCTCTATGGTCCTCTGCCTTCCTCTCCCCGGTGGCCCCCCTCTCCCTCTCCCCCCACCCCGGCAGACCCACCCAGGCTGCCCCCTCTCCGACAGTCTTCTTCCCCTGCTCTAGCCACCGGTCTTCTTCTTCTCCTACTCGAGCTGCCGCTGTCCCCAGCTCCCCTAGTCCCCCGGCAGTCTTCTATCTTTTTCTTCTTCCCCTGCTCGAGCCGCTGCTGTCCCCGGTTCCCCCCAGCCGCTGCCATCCCTGCCACCACCTCCGCTGCCTCCGCCAGGCTGCTGGCGATCAGGTGTGGCGTACCGTGTACATGAATATACTAACCCAACAGTCTATTCTTTTACCTTTGATAACGAAGTCATTGCTTGACTAGTCATTAATAACACAAAAAAGTGGCAGGGAAAAACAAAGCATCATTATGACTGAAAATCATGCTATACTATCCCGAAACAACCCAAAACAACTTTATCAGAGTGCTATTTGAAACACTGTACATGAAGATATTGGAAATCTGGGGAAAAATGGTCAATGTTTTCCATTTTCCATTCTCTCAGAGGTCCTAGTTTCCCTTCATTTTTTGATTCCTCCTGGGGATGGGGTTTTGGGTGGGGGGAGGAATTCTGTGTGGCTGAGACATTGCTGATCTGTGGTCTTTGTTGGGCTTGGGCCGTGACGTGGTTGGCTTGACCAGAACCATCCCATCGACAACCCTGTGTGATGGATGACTAGTCAAACTTTTAAAATGTCTATAGGAGTGTAATATGTAGTTGGGTTTATCATTATGTGAAAATTGTTCAAAATTGACAAATTATTATCTCAATAGTGTGACACCTGCCTCACTTCTTGGGCAATCATCCTAGGCACTGAGAGGACCACTGCCTGTCCCTGCCTAGCAATTCTAAAGCATTTGGGATGGATTATTGAATCAGAGAAAATAAAAGGTTGTCTCCCACAGAGGCACACGTGCCCTAACCTTGTCGACTCCAAGTGGACCTTTGCTTTCTTCTCTTTTACTGTAAATCCTTGTTATCAGTTTGTCTTTATAATTCCAGTGTCCACGTTTGTCTTTATAATCCTTCTTATCTTTATAATTCCACTGCCTTTTCCTATAAAGCATTTATGATGAGTAGTCACCAAGTTGCCTGCTTTATTATTGACAAACTATAGAACTTCATGGGTTCATCCAGAGTGAAGAACCGAGGAAATTGGAGCAGATTGACACAACTAGATAAGTATAATAATATGTAGACACTACGCAAAAAAGGGGTTTGTTGTAGGGTTGTAAGCTTTTGTTAGCCTGTCTACATGCCATCTTGGTTGGTGGCACTTGGTAAATGTTTCAACCAACTATACCCATGACACAATTCTTAGGGGACTGTCATGTAGACTCTTCCTTTTATGATGCACTTCTCTGGCTGTATATTCCATCATAAGATACTTCTCGACATGATCCTGACGCATGTTCGTTGCTTCCTATTTCGGCAGAAACTTTCACTTCTGGTAAATGAAGCGTATAAGGATGCGCACCAAAAAAGTGTTAAGGTGAGCTCTCACTGCCTTGTGAAGGAATTCATAATTCTGAACTACCCCACGAAGATCTGAATCTCTGGATTTCGTTGGTCTAAAGATAAGATCTGCACCTGCTTTTGCCAGGCCATGAAGGAGAGGATGAGCAATCTTGCCCAAAGCTTGGGAATGCCGCCAAATTTGAGCGAGGGATTCAAGCAGTGAAATCCTTTGATGTCTTACAGTAGGCAGCAAACAATGCGACTCGATTTTGCACACTAGCATTTGTTGAAGTGGTCTTTCATTTGTCGTCATAATATACCTTGGGCATGTTTAAGTCGCACAGCAGAAGAGATCCAGCATGCAAAATCTCTTAAGAACAAATCAAGAATAGGAATATGTGTTCTCTGACACTTTTCTCTGCGATTTAATTCCAAGTGTAACATTGCTTGAGCTTTATATCTGCCACTTTGCTCTGTTCCTGCATATTCGGATGTTCCTTTTTTGGTTTCATCATGTGATAGTAGTACAGTGGTATTTCGGCCCATTGGATTGACTGTTCGAAGGAGAGGAAATCCTCTGCACCAGGACGCGGTGCGTCCCTGTTAACATGTTTTTTTCCCCCAACTTGTACAGGAGCAGTGTCATGTCTCTATCGGCTGGTTGCAGTGCACGTGCCACAGGAGCTCATTCAGAGCTCATTCTGGCAGAAATTGTCTTCACCATCGCCAGCGCGTAAGCGCAGAACATGGCTTGCAACATCTTGGTGTGCACTTCAAGGGGGAACTCGGCCTAAAGAAATACTAGAAAAATGCATGTCATGTCATGTCATATATACTTTTTCCTTTCACCGTCCAATTTTGAGATCATAAAAAGCTTTAAAATTTCTGTCATGATCTGAAAGATCAGAGGGCAGGGCGACATAACTCTGATTCGCCCCTCTTTGGCAGAGATTTAAGTTTATCTCAGATCAAAGGAGAGTGGGTTGACTTAACTCACATTGTTCCATTTTAATTTGATAGGAAGTGGGTTAAGTTATCTCACTTGTTGAGATTAGATAAGTTAATTCGGATTTAACTAAAATTAACTTGGATTAATTTGAATTTACTAAATCCACTCTTGGGAAGGTAAAATGGGTTAGATTTGGGGTTAAGTGGGTTTATCTTTGAGATAAGTCTGAAACAAAGCGGGGCAAATTAAGATTTCAACTCAAGATTCAAGACCCATCGATTGATCATGGACATCACACACTACAGCACCACATCAACTCTTATATTAAAAAATTAGTATACATGAGTGGATTACGTGTCTATCTAACTTAATCATTTGGTTGGGATTATTAGGAGATTTTAATGATTGAAATTTTTTGTATAATCTCGTCTCAATTAAATGACTTAAAATTATCTTGATTTTTATGTTGGGTGATTTTTTAAAACGGAGAGAGAAAGATACGAAAGAAGAAGTGTTAAATAATTTACAAAACCTCCTCTTACGGAGTTTTGGGGTTAAATTTGAGATCTAAAATCTATGACATTTGGTCTGTGCAAGAATTTTTCATAAAAATACACTTGAACAATCTCAACCCCTTAATAAAGGGGCCCGGTCTCGACACCGGGTTTAGG
This sequence comes from Amorphophallus konjac, assembly GCA_022559845.1. Taxonomy (NCBI): domain Eukaryota; kingdom Viridiplantae; phylum Streptophyta; class Magnoliopsida; order Alismatales; family Araceae; genus Amorphophallus; species Amorphophallus konjac. The sequence goes on from JAHNEJ010002299.1 coordinate 91,788, forward strand.
CTGTGGGTCCAAAAAAAAAAAAAGACTGGACCGAGAACTTTTTTTTGATTCGATCACCGATCCGATTTTCAAAAACATTAATACCTAACTGCAGGTCAGAGGATTGCAAGCAAATGACATCACTTTATTATTTTAAAATCTGCCCTCTTATTTGTACGCAGATGGCCACGTGTCCTGAGAATGTAGAGGGGGGCGGGTTGCAGGCATTACGGCACCAACAATGTAAGGGATCTCATCCCCTACATTATTGGGGGAGGGGGGAAAGAGAGCCGAAAAAATTTAGCCTTCACATATTTTTGAGCTGAAAATTTTATATTATGCTTTAGTGTGTGGCCACTAAAGAAGCACCATTCTTACACACAGTTTGTCATGAAAAGGTTGAATAGGTTAATGGGATCTGCACACAATGAACAAGTCAAATCTAGAATTTAATTGGTCAAACATCACATCTATTTTATTAATTTTAAGATTGAACTACTAATCAAACGAGACATTGGATCAATCTTTAGAGTGAGTCAATCTCACGTTGAAAACATTAAGGCCGTGTTTGATAAACGAACAGAATAAGGGTCGATTGCTACCCAAGTGGGATGCCGTATTTGATCTTTCCGGATCAAATGCATCTCAGATTGTGCGACGAAATAAGAAAGAAATGGCCTGTTCACTCAGATATTATGGTGATCATCAAAGTCAGTTTTAAATATTACCGGCGAACGTTCGCGGACGCGCAATTGACGAACGCCTGCCCTGTTCATTTATCAAACAAGGCTTAACTTTTTGCACATCTTTAAGTGAGATTCTTTAAATTGTGGCTTAAGTGTGTTTGGCATTGCAATCTCATGCATAACTGAATTTCTATTAGTTGGTAGATAACAATAGCACACATGGAGAGAGAGAGAGAGAGAGAGAGAGAGAGAGAGAGAGAGAGAGAGAGAGAGAGAGAGAGAGAGAGAGAGAGAGAGAGAGAGAGAGAGAGAGAGAGAATTGTTTTTAGTCCCTATAATCTTTCGTAGTTAAGAGAGAGAGAATCACAATTTTAATTTTTATTTTTAGTCCTTATAATCTTTCATATTTATGAATTAGACCCTCCAACCTAAATATTTCTCTATAACTCCTTAAAATCTCAAGTTATTTAATAAAGCACCCCTACCGTTATAAAAACACCCCTAATATAAATATATATTTACAAAAAAAATCTTTAAAAAGATATTTAATAAGTAAATGTGTAATTGTGGAGACTTATAAACAAATATCTAGATCGGAGGTTTTAGCCCATAAAGATGAAAGGTTACAGGGGTTAAAAGCTAAAAATCCCTTCATATATATATATACAATATTGTTTAGGGTACTTGGCCAGTAAAGACCCCACCATAATCTCGTGCACAATCTGTTAGGAGAGGGTTGTGAATCTCGTGATAACTTTCCATTAGCCTCTGCCCTGTGCGACAGCAATAGTCCAGTCGATCCCCATCTCCCGTTAGAGAGAGAGAGAGAGAGAGAGAGGTGTGAAACACGCAGCTTTTGGCTCTTCCCTCCAACTTCATATATTCCCCCCCCCCCCCCCCCACCACCCATCCATCGTCCACCTTATATTCTTCTCCCCAGCTTCCCTTGGAATGATGATGGCTCTACGTCCATAAACCATGACGAGCTCCCGGACAAATTCTTAATTCGGTCGTGCCACCACCTCCGGGGAACCCTTCTCCAAACCCCCACACGAAACATCCCTAAAATGTGTAACCCCAATTGTTGTTAATAATAACAACAACAACAAACACTTCTTCTAATCTCTCTCCCCTCTCATGTGGGCATTCCAAATCACAGCCGTCGCCCCTCCATCTCTCTCTCTCTCTCTCTCTCTCTCTCTCTCCCCCACGGCACCATCTCCATCTTGTCCTTAGTGTCTCATTTAAAGCCCTCCTTTTCCCGCGGTTAACCATGCACACTGCCGGAGAATCCGAAGCGTCGGATCCGGTCTCCTGGATCCGAAACATGGGGATAAAAAAATTATTTTATACATGATAGTTTCGTCTTGCAGAGGGTGAAACATATAATACAAAACGTGTCAATATTTTAATAAATGTGTAATTGTAGAGTGGGCAAACCGATACACCAAACAACAGAAGTTTCAAAATCCGAGGAGGAGGAAAGTTTAATAAACGAAGAGGGCATGGTGGGGGGTGTGCAAATCCGATGATTATATCCATATTGATGACATTTTGGCCTCATTAGGTCTCTCTATCCCAACCGTGGAGGTACCACTACAAGGAATTAAATTAAATTTATTATCGGCCCCCGCCACACCTACCGAGAGCGCTCGACCATAAATCCTCCTCGAGAGGTAAAATCCCTCGTAATCATTAGAAGTGGTACTCGATTGACTTAAAAGGGCGCGTCTGATAATATGTGGGAGAAGAAGTGAATTTTGACGTGAGAGATTATAAAATATGTAGATTCTACTTCAATGATTAAAATTCACTTCTTATTTTTAAAATCTTACCAAAATGAGTTTTTAAATTTGAGAGAGAAGTCACCTTATTGTTATTATCTCTCTCTAATCTTAAGAATCCACTTTTAAAATGAGAGACCAATTTTTTAAACATTAATGTGCTTGTCTCTCACAAAGAGACTTCCAATGATTGGAAGTTATTTTCATAATCCACTCCATTGAAATTTCAAATGCACTCTAAGATGATATCGCCGATCCCTCCCCAGTGACGGAGTGAATATCCTCCCTTTTATAAGGGAGAGATTTTAGATTCAATATCTGATTCTTTTTCTTTATTTAAAATAAAAAAATAAAATTATCTATCGAAAAAAAATTGATATCGCCGAGTCACGTATCATTATGGACATATGAATCATTCAGAAGATAGAAGATCTATTTTAACACCTAATATCATCTGCTTTTTTAATTTTTTATGAAAATTGTTATTAAATAAAAATTTATAAAATTTATTTTTAAAAATATATTAATAAATATATCACCGTGTAAATTTAAATTGAGTAAAAATATTATTCTTATTTACAGACAAATTATTTATTTTTGTCAAAAAATTACAAAAAATTATACTTAAATGATATTTATGAAATATATGAATTTATGTAATCATATGTCTACTAATATATTTTTTAAAATAATTTTTTTATAAATTCACCTCTACGAATAATTTTTATATAAACATATTTTTTTAATGGAAGATTATCTTCGTCTAATCGGTTAGATCAATCTACCGTCAAGGCCAGATTACACAACCGGGCTTATAAATTTAAAATGAGTCTAAGTTATTATAGGTGTTTAAAATTCGGTTCAAATTGAAAAATTGAATTGAATCATTCGATTTAAAGTCGATTTTGATTCTATTCGATTTCACGTGAAATCGAATCAAATCAAATAAATTAAATTTATTATTTATATTTTTATTGATATTATATATAATGAATATATTTAAAATATTAAACATATCATGAATATATTAAAAATATTAAACACATTTAATTGTATCCACATTCAAATATATTAAATATAAATATTTTATTATTATTATTATTATATATAAATCACTAAATTTATATATAATAAAATATAATTTTTTAGAATTAAATTAAATTATTTTTTAATTTGGTTCGATCCTGTGTTTGACGAGTAAATTAGATTTGGTTCAATTTGAGAAAAAAATAGTTGTAAACCGAATCTAAGGTAACGGTGTTCGGTGTTCACCACTACGGGTTCCCCATTAGAAATCCGAGAAAATTAGTAGGATCCGGATACCCGACCGGCGTTTCGTAAGCGTGAGAGCGAAACAAAACCCGGAGATGCCCTCTCTACCACACTCTCTTCTGTCTCTTCTCCACGGCCTCTCTTTTCCTCCTCTGTCTGTCTATTCTTCTCCTCCCAGGAGGCACCTCCACCTCCCATGGCGGATGAGAAGGAGCGGCTCCTCCCCCCGAAGCCCTCCACCTCCGACGCCGCCAAGTCCCGGGAGTCTGCAGGCGCCGCGGCGGCGGCGGCGGCGGCAGTGCGGCGGCCCCTCTTCCAGGGCATGGACTTCCTCGGCCTCAAGAAGAGGGGGCAGGGCCTCCGCTCCTGGATCCGGGTGGACGCTGCCAACGGTAGTTCCCAGATCATCGAGGTCGACAAGTTCACAATGATGCGGCGCTGCGACCTCCCCGCGCGCGACCTCCGGCTGCTGGACCCCCTCTTCGTTTACCCGTCCACCATCCTCGGGCGGGAGAAGGCCATCGTCGTCAACCTGGAGCAGATCAGGTGCATCATCACCGCGGACGAGGTGCTGCTGCTGAACTCGTTGGACAGCTACGTGCTCCAGTACGTGGTGGAGCTGCAGCGGAGGCTCGCGGTGCCGCCTGGGGACGCGTTCGGCGGGGCGACTTCGCCGGACTACTTGCCTTTCGAGTTCCGCGCGCTCGAGGTCGCGCTGGAAGCGGCATGTACGTTTCTCGATGCGCAGGTCTGTGCCTCTTTGTTGCAGAATTCGTAAGAATTCGACGGGATCCCGAGTTACATCCCTAGAGATTTTCATTTTCCCCTTTCAATGGGTTCATTTTTTGAACATGTTGCCGACAAATCGATAAGAAATTTGGTTTTTTGATGGTTCTCATGGCCTCTTTGTTTGTTGTCATTTGGATTTGGTTTCTGCCTGGTAGGACATTTATGCACTTGTTTGCCGTGTCCTAATTTTCAGATGCTTGCACAGGAAGATGAGATGTGTCATTTATGAGATTATCGTCATCATCACCATCAGAGTCTTATCCTATTTATTTCTGGTCAGCAATCCCGTCCCACCACTTTTGTAGTTAATCTTAAGACGGTCATGTCCTTTCTTACTGTGTCAAAACCATCTTATTTTAGGGCTTCCCTGAATCCTCTGCCATCCTCCACTTGATTTTGTCTGCTTAATATTTGAAGAAACTGCCAAGCTCTCCTCGGGTATGAAAAGTTGCGGATGTATTTTAGAGGCGTGGGGGGAAGGAAAGTCTCTGTGTGTCCCACCAAATAAGTATCACATCATTGTAAAAACAAACTGTGATGAGTGGAGGGAAAAAGATCTGGATTCTCTAATGGACGAATATACTTGCAGCAGCCACTAAGAGGGCTTATCATCAATGTACACTATTTGGAATTACTGGAGTATGATGTGCAAAGCAACTCTTTGCAAAGTATGATATGACTTCATTATCAGGAGCAACTATGATCTGGAGTAGCTGTCATGTAGTTGAGTAAATATGAAGCATTTTGTTTTCATCTTGCAGAGGAAGAAATTCAAGGAAAAGCGATGAAAAGAAAAAGAAGTAGGAAAGGATACATGGCCGAATAAGTGGGTGAAGGCCCCGCCCATCTAGATTAGAAGACATAGATGTCTCCTTGAACAAACTGTATGGTGAATTTGATAGAGTGGTGTTTAACACGGGAAAAAAATAGAAGTATTCATTTGTTGAATGCTATTTAAATAGTATGCACATTTTTAATTTCGTGAATTGGGTTTATCAAACGATTTAGGATTCAGGTACATGACATTTCTCCACTGACCGCGGTCAGTGTTTATTTACATCGGCATAAAGTCCGAATATCCTTGATTAACCGTCAAAGGTATCTTGTTCGCCTCTACAATACATGTTGTGATATTGTGGGTTTTGCTTAATGGATATGATCTTGATGATCGCCCATTAAAGATACATACTCTTGCAGGAAATTTGAAGGCTTTCATTTTTTGAATATATGTAATTCGGATGACAATCAATTTTTTGAGACCTTTATATTTGGTCCCGATTATGTAATCGAGTCTTTGAGCTTACATCTAGTCACATTCCGATCGTTGGACGAGCTTCTGCTTACATTTGGATCTCTATATTTGCTTCTGTCATCGATCACACCATTGAATTGGCTTCGATCTATGATCAGACTGTTGAATTTGCTTCTGGTCACGAGCGGACCGTTGAATTTATTTTTGTCCTCAATTAGACGGCTGAATTTTCTCTGGCCACAATCAAACTGTTCAATTTGTTCCTGGTCAAGATCTGACCATTGGATTTGAATTTCATTGACATCAAACTTTTTTTTGGATATTTTTGTAATTTCTGACCTTTTCTCGGTATCTTTGCTATTTCTGATCATTCTTGGGTATATCTACAGTTTCTGACCCTTCTTGGGTATTTCTACAATTTTTTGACCTTTCTTAGATATATTTGCAATTGCTGACCATTCTTGGGTACTTTTACAATTTTTGGCCCTTTCTGGATATTCTTGCAGCTTTCTAGGTATTTCTATAGTTTTCTGGTTCTCCTTGACTTATATGTCATTTCTTGACTTTTCATAATATATCTGTAATTTCTTGATTCCTTGGACATTACTGTCATTTCTTGACTGTCCGGAGTGCTTCTGTCATTTCTTGACTTTCCAGGACATTTCAGTCATTCCTTGACATTCCAAGATATTTCCGTCATTTATTGATATTCCGGGGTATTCTCGTCATTTATTGACATTTCGAGATACTTTTGTCATTTATTAACATTATGGGATATTTTTGTCATTTATCGACATTCTAGGGTAGTCTTGTCATTTCATGATTTTTTAGGATATTCCTATCATTTCTTTACATTCCGGAACATTTCTGTCATTTCTTGACTTTTCGGGACATAGTTGCAATTTCTCAGCTTTCCTAGACTATTTGTCATTGATTTCTTAAGATATTTCTGTAATTTTTCTGACTTCCCTGGATCTTTCTGTCATTTGTTGACTTTTCAGGATATTTTTTTACATTTTTTGATATTTATGGACATTTATGTTATTTGTTGCCTTCCCATGATATATTTGTAATTTTTCTAGATTTTCTGGACATTCCTATCATTTCTTGACTGTCCAGGGTTTATTGCAATTCATAGTTGTTAAGGCGCCCGCCTAGGCGCCCCCACGCCTTGTTGAGGTTGAAAAAGGCGCCGCTTGGGCGGCCTAGGCGCCCAAAGCGGCGCCTAGGCCGCCCAAGCGGCGCCTAGGCGCCCCCCTGCTAGCTTCGTCTCCCTCTTCTCCCCTGTTATAAATAGAAATTTTCTTCCGGGGGCTCCGCCCCCGGAAACCCCGCAAGGGGCGCTGCCCCCTTGACCCCCGCGCGTACGAGGGCGCATGATGGCGAGTTCCGGCCCCACACTCTAACACTCTCTCTCTATTTCTCTCTCACACTCACAGTGAGACCCACCCACCCTCTCTCTCCTGCCCCCTCCCTCTGTCTGTCTATCTCTTCTTTCTCCCACCCTTCCTCCTCTCTCTCTCTCTCACACACACATAGTTCGCAACTATCTCTCTCAGTCCCTCTCTCTCTATCCTGTCTTCCCCCCTTTCAATTAATAATGGGGTTAATTTGTTAATAAAGTATTTTAAATTTTAATTTTAATTTTGTATGTCTTATTTTTTTTTACACTGGTCATCTATGGTACTTCCCTAGTTATGTGTTTGTTTACTTTATTATTGATTGTATGTTATAATGGGAGATGTCTTTTTCTTTTCGTATCTACTTTATATTATATGTATGTTATTTCGAGTATGATTTGCATATTTTTGGAAGAAATTGGCAAACATCAGGTTAGTATTTTATTCATTCAGAAAGTTCAATTTTTATTATTAATTTTATCTCAAAATAAAATTTGATATTTTATTGCAATGTCATTTCTATTAATTTTTATTTCTATTTTCATACTAGTGTTGTTTCCCATATTTGTAATAATCATGATTAATTCATATATAAAAAATTACGTATATATTAATGATGATATTTTTTATGAACTTGACGCCTAAGCGCTTAGGGACTCGAGGACCCCAAGCTCGGCTTGATCGCCTTGTCGCCTTGACAACTATGTTGCAATTCCTAGATTTCCTTGGACTTATCTGCCATTTTTTGGCTTTCCAAGGTTTATTTGTAATTTCAGGATTTCTTTGAGCTTGTCTGCCATTTTTTGACTTTTCAGGATTTTTTTGCAATTTTTCATTAGTGGAAGTGTTCCCGTAATTTTTCTGAGCATCAGGGTTCTTGGTTTAGACAGTTTCTGGTCAGTCTTAAGTAAAATTCATGAGAGCGCACATCGCTTGAGGAAAGTGGTATGGTCCTGCTCCACTGAGTCGTGCAGGAGACATGACCCTGGACAAGGGTATTTTTGAAATTTTAGGACAAAACATGAGCTTTGTGTAATTTCTGCAAAGTTCAAGATTTTTATGTAATTTCTAGACGGGGACGAGCCAAGGTTATCTGCAATTTTTGGAAAGTTTAGGGGCATTTTGATAATTTCTAAACTTCAGGGATATTTTGACAATTTTTGAACTCTAAGGGTATTTTGGTAATTTATAGAAGGTTTAGGGTTATTTTGGTAATTTTTGAATAACATAGTGATATGCGTGTAATTTTCAAACGACACATCGATTTTTCTGTAATTTCTGAACAAACCAAGACATTTTGTAATTTCTAGACTGAACGTGGACTTTTCTATAATTTTGGACAAGCGAGAGATATTTTCATAACACTTGTACCGAATGGGAGTTTCCGTGTAATTTTAACATAAAGCACAAGTCCTTTCTTGGTGGAGGCGCACAAGAAAAAAACACTTGGGAGATTATTTTTTCCTTTTTGAGCTCCCATGGGCTGCGGTCCATCTCCATGCATCCGTTAGTAGACCGCCGCGGATCAACCTCCGCAGTCAGATCGTAGGGGTCAAGGGGGCAGCGCCCCTTGCGGGGGTATTCGGGGGGGTGGAGTGCCCCTGGAAGAAAAATTACGATATGATCCCAAGAAATGACACAAGGGGGCATAGCCACAAGGGCATCTATACAAACCCAATGGGATATATGCAACACACTTTTGTTGGGCTTCAAAAGTAACATAAGGCACAAAAACTAGGAGATCGTTTCTCCTCCCGCTTCCATGGACTTCCATCCGTCCCCAAATGAGGATTCCTAGGGGGGATATTTAAAGGCTAAAACAGCTTAACCGAACTGGATAAGGAGTTTTGGGGCTTACCCGGGTTGGATGGGCTCCCTTGGGAGCTTACCCGAGCCTAGTGATGGGCTTTAAGGGCTTAATCGGGGTGGATAGGCTCCCTTGGGAGGTTACCCGGGCTGGGTGATGGGTTTTAGGGCTTAATCTTGGTGGATAGGCTTCCATGGGAGCTTACTTGGGCCGGGTGATGGGTTTAGGGTTTAACCGGGCTGGATGGGCTCCCTTGGGACCTTTCCCTAGCCGGGTGATAGGTTTTTGGGCTTAACCCAGCTGGATAGGCTCCCTTGGGAGCTTACTCGGGCCGGGTGAGGGTTTTAGGGCTTAACTAGGCTGAATAGGCTCTCTTGGGAGCTTACCCGGGCCGGGTGATGGGTTTTAGGACTTAACCGGCCTGGATAGCCTCCCTTGGGAGCTTACCCGGGTCGGGTGACCCATATGAGGGCAGATGCCCCTATTTTTTGTTTTCTTTCAAAATGTTTGGGCTCCAGCAAGTGTTGTGATCACTTTCATTGCTTTTATCCATCATCAGAGTATTGACCCAATTGACTCATGTTGGCATAGAAATGGTGTTCTTTGAGCATTTCTATTCTTTTCACTTTCCCACCACTTTCTTGTCTTCAACTTGAATAATATTTCTTCCATCCTAACAAGCATGTCTTTGGTGGACACTAAATGTATATAACAGACCTCATCATGGAAATGACTGCCATTTGCATCTTTTGATGTTCTTATGGGTCCAATTATGGTATGATCTGAGCTGAGGGACAGTTTTTTTTTTTGGTGGAAACTTCTATTGCTAAGTTTGATGTGATGCTTTTTAATTATCCTAAAACATCTTTTGACATTCTTACCTCTTGATTTCATATATCCAGCCTCTAGCTTCATGTGCAAAGGTATTCCATCCACATACTGTATATTAGACCTCACCAGCGAATGACTGCCATTTGCATTATTGCCTCTCATTCTGCCTCTTTCACAGTTATACCAAATTATTTTACCTCTGCCACTTCTCGCTATGTTTTCTGGAATGTCTTGGGTTGTCATCACTTATTGAAATGAAGTAGGGAGCCATCTGCATTATTGCATCATGCACCTCCTTTAAATAGACTAACATAGACCGTGAAAGTTACTCTTCTACTAAAGTGCAAGGAAATTTCATGCTCTTGGAGCACAGTAAACATCCTACTGAAAGCAAACTGTGCCCTCAGTCACTTGAGATGTTAGATCGCTTCAGACTCAATTGAAAGGTGATTTACTCTGTTTAGGTTTGAACAAGTATCTTTTATCTTCTGCTCAAGGAAGATGACGATTCAATGTCACCTCTTGAGCAATAGCATCTACTAGTGTTATCAAATGTATATTTCCCATTTTCAGCAGAGAAGGCTAGGTGTGGACCAACCACATAGATAGTATATATTTTTCTATATATTGTTAAATGGACAACTTCTTGAGGAATTATCGAAGATGTATCCTGCCCGGGTGTGAGGGGAATTTATCCAAAAAATGTTAACTTCGATTTTTTCTTCTTTCTTTTGGGGTGGGTGGGTGGAGTTGGTCATTCTAGTCTTCTCGTCAAAGTTGGCTGGGATACCTCCTTCCATAATGAACTATTTCATTATGTTTTATGGTCTATCATAATGATGGTGTATGGTTTATTTGCATTGGGTTAATCCTGGTTAGCCTCGTTTGAAGTATGCAGGGCAGATGTGTGTTCCTGTGGATAGGTATTCCTCCCATTCACTTACAATGCATATTGCAATTGCATGGGAATGTGGAGAATGTGTTTGCTATTATTGTCTGGAGAGTTGGTCGCACACCTCCCCATTTAACTCCACAAAATGAAGTCCTTTATTCTGAAATTCAATGTTACAATATGATCATAGTTTCTTTCTATGATCATGATGTACTATTTGTTGTGGGCCTGGTTGTTTTTCTACTGTGGTTTCTTATTTGACATCAATTATCATTTCATGTCCTTAAGATTTCTTTGTTATGGTGACAAATTTGGCTTACTGTTGTCCTGGTCATACTGCTGAGAGAGAGAGAGAGAGTCCAAAACTGTACGATTCAATCTCCATTTCGATCTACAACATTAAATCTTCTCTAATAACATAAACTTGTCTTCAAATAAAAATCATTCTAATATCAAAAACTTACATATCACACGATACCATAAATTGCACTATCTAAGCCGTTCATTTTATGTTCATCCACTGCATGAGAAATAAATGTCAGAACTATGTGATTTTTAATCCATAAGTAGGTTATTAATAATAGAGAAGATTTAACGGTATAGATCAAAAATTGGAAATTGAATCGTGCAGTGTTGGTTTAGGTGGCACCGTTCTTATTTCACTGGTGGCAGTGGAACCGTTCTCATATATATATATATATAGTGTGTGTGTGTGTGTGTTCAACTTATTTGACAATTTTCAAGTTCATGGCCAGTAACATCAAGTTGTGATCATGATATCTTATTCAGGCAGCAGAATTGGAAATTGAAGCATACCCCCTATTAGATGAGTTGACTTCTAAGATCAGTACTTTGAACTTGGAACGAGTACGACGGTTGAAAAGCAGACTTGTTGCCTTGACACGGAGAGTTCAAAAGGTGTTTGAATATGTCATATTTTCTACAACAAGTAAAAAGTCTTCTTTGTTGTTTTAACATAACATCACCTGCCATGATATTTTGCTAACTTTTCTTATTATAGGTTAGGGATGAGATAGAGCAGCTAATGGACGACGACGGTGATATGGCAGAGATGTATCTAACAGAGAAGAAAAGACGAATGGAATCATCATTCTATGGTGATCAGTCTTTAATTGCTTTCAGTTCTACTGGGCCTGGGCAATCAGTTTCTGCTCCAGTTTCTCCTGTTTCTTCTCCACCTGAATCAAGAAGGCTTGAGAAGACTTTGAGCATTGCTAGGAGCAGGCATGATAGTATGAAGAGTTCTGACAGTACCACTGAGAATATAGAGGAACTAGAAATGTTACTGGAAGCTTATTTTGTGGTGATTGATAGCACACTAAATAAACTAACATCGGTATGCAACTCTCTGTGTCTGTTACACTTTTGGTTATCTTCACTCACTGGGAGCAGGGACATCTAAATAGTGGTCTTTTTTCAGCTGAAGGAGTATATTGATGATACAGAAGACTTCATCAACATTCAGCTGGTTTGTGTTCATATTCATTTCATTCTTTTAAGCATCCTGACATTACATACTGCTAATCATGCCTACATGGGAAACAAGTCCTTTTTCTGTATATGTCCAAAAGGTTTTTACTCCAGCTGGATGTGCAGTTATTACAATCATATACTGACCTTTGTTACATGGGTGTTAACATGAGCTGTTTCATTGAGCAAGCCATATCTAACTTCTGAATGATGTTTTGTGTCTCTTTTATTTTGATGCCTAAAATGCATAATGTTATATAAATTACCAAAATACAGGAATCACAGCCTGGGGAATTTCCTTCTTCCAAATAGCACGAAGAAAGTAAGAGCTAGTAGTGGGAACTGTGTACCACAAAATGGGCTGCCAATTTTTATTATTATTATAAAGGGCTCTGGCTTGCTGGGCCGGATAGACCTGGACTGCCTGTATACTTTCCTGCTCCATACATTCTCTCACATTGCTTTGATCATCAGATCTCGCTTCTTGGGTCAACTGCCTTATGGAGGCAGGCTCTGTAGTAAATGATTGGGCAAGTTCTTCACTTCAACATGTGTACTTGGATATTCATACTTGAGATTCTAGTATTCTACACATTTTATCAAATACATTTACCAATGTCAGACTAAAAATTGGAGGCTCATGCACACCTCAGATCAATTTTGACCATTATTCATGCTGCCTTCTAATTAATGTCAATTTTCTATGCTTGAACATTTTAAACTGATTCTATGGCAACAATATCTTCCAGTCTTCTTTACCTAATTCTAGTGCAGGACATCCTCCTTTAGTTTCTTCCAGTATAATGCAATATCCTTGTTTTTTTTTCTTTCTTTTGAAGTGCTTGATATCACATGATCTACAGAGACAATTTATAAATATGGCTTGCCTATTCATTTTTAAAAAAGAAAAAGCTAAAGGATACTTCCTAAAAGCCTACAGCCAAAATACAGGTGAAGGCACTCACAAGAGAATGGACGCACCACAGGAAAGTGAGCTCAGACTCCTCCACAAACCACTACATGACACCGCCCCAAATGAAAAAGAGAGAACACAAAGAAAGCGGAGGATGGGGTGGGGGTGAAAAGTTGCATCTTTCTCAAGATAAAAGAGCCACCCACTAATATGACTTTTATAATTGTGGTCCTACTCTGCACAACCTCCAATATCTACTTCACTGAGCTTGTCCAGTTTTTCCCTTCTTCATTTTTTTTGGGGCCCACCAAAACAACTTATTGTGCCACTTTTTCCAGATGATCAGGCTAATGGACTGTGTGTAGTAAGATTGTGCCTAGAAACAAGATTGGTTGTGGTGGGCTCTGTTCTTCTTCAGACTCTGATGGTTGGGCTTGAAAATAGTTAGGGTTGTATGAAGGAATCAAAAACCCGACAAGAACTGGAGTCTTGGATGGTTCTGGTTCTGCTTCAAGCTGAAAGCTGGCTGGTTTCAGGTGGATGATGAGAGGAAGAGGACGGGGAAACCTGAGGAGGTTCAGGGGGACTGCATGAGGAGACCACTGGCAGCAAAGAACAGGAAATTTGGTGTTGGGTTGGGTGGGGGGGTGCGATGAGGAGGAGAGAGGTGCCTGCTGTGGTGGCAGATGACATAGTGGAGTGGTCTGTGGTGCCATAGACTATAGTGTGGCAGTGGCGGCAGATGTGTGTGTGAGCGGTGGCAATGGGTGACCAGCTGGAGGCAGCTTTAGACTCCCATTTATCCTCAAATGAGGATTGAGTGTATGGTCAAGAAGTTATAAGGATGGATTTCATAAAAGACCCCTTAAAAAGGAAATTTTCACGTTTTCTTTAAAATATAACAAAGAAACTATAGTCGTCTTCTTTTTCTTCAATGCCAGCCTAGAAACTGTTTAGAACCAAGCCTGACTGATTGTGATCTGGTTTGGCCAGTTTTTGGTACATGGTTGTATGCACCAACTGGGCTAGAATGGGTCAATATGAGGGAGAGATGGACTTTTTTTTTCTTAGGACAGCTTAAGATTAAGGTTCAGGGGCAAAGAAGTCAGAGTCTTTGGTTTATTTATAATCAATGAAAATCATGATGTAGGTGGCAATTGGGTAAGGTTTCGGGTCCGATTGCTTTTCTTGACTTTGAGGAAGCAGTAGACAAATGAAGATAAGGTGATGCAGAGGCAGCAGCCAAAGACGGAAACAATCAACAGCAGTTGCTGGCCAGTTTGCCAGACAATGGAAGTGATAGAGATGTTTGCACCACTGTCCTTTTCTGAAAACAACACCCAAACCAGAAAAGGTGGGGGGGGGGACGATTGGGTTCTGGCAGGAATGCTTACTACTGGTTTCTTGGAAAGGCGAAGATGAAGATGCATCGGGTTCTCTTTCTTTATGTTCCAACACCCCTGATACAAAAGAAATGACAAATACTCCTAACATAAGAAAATGAGAGAAACATCCCTAATTCATTATTGCTAATTAAGTGAAATAAATGACTGGCTGCCAATTTCACACAATCTCCATGTGACCCACATCCATCATACAACATTAATCGCAAGCATTCTCCATTGCAGATGGTTGATCTTGCTCCCATCTCATGTTATCACCCACGTGATGTTCTTCAATGTCTGGTAAGCCTCCATTGTAACGTGGGTGCCAGCATATTGTATCTCAGTCTGCTTGAAGTAAGAATGCAAGTGCTTGTCTTCCAAAGTCTCCCTTATGACCACATAAGAAACATGGGTTTTGGATTATACAAGTGCAGCCAGCCTTTCACGCTTATCACTAGTGACAGGCTCCACTTCACTTTCTTCCCAACTGGATCTTAACTTTTAAATGTGTTGTTGGCTTCCCGATTGCTTGAGTCAAGGACACCTGCATCTGCCATCAGCAATAAGCATTCAGGCAGGTTTCACTAGAAGGAACCTCTAAATGTCTGTAACCGTGTCCAACCCTTCTCTTCAGTCAGGGTAGGAGTCTGACCCTCCAACAACCCCAGGGTTCAATGTCATTGATCAATCCCCATTTCAGGCGATGTCTACATGAAAGTAAAGTCCAGGAGCTCTGCCCTTGGCAGATGCCATACTAGTCTTTTATCACTCATAAGCTCATCCTGATTAACAATGACACATAAGTTGTGAAGCACATCTTTATGAGGAAGACCCCAACCCCAAACCAAGTATTATATGAGAAATTTATGCACGTCACATCCCTACTGCCATGGATGTGCTTACCCAAGAATACTCACTGTCTTCAAGATTCCTAGCCTACACATTAAAGTGATTAGAGACAATAAATGTATGATGTGTAGGCCCTACTCCTAGTCTCCTATGGAACTCTGTGACTACGGAGCAGAGTCCACTGTCATCCATTTTCAACCACTTAAGCCATTAGATAAGCACGAAATGCACCATATGGCAGTATAATTAACCCTTATATGTTCCCTATTTACTTAGAAGAAATCTGGTAATAATCATGTCCAATCTTGCCAGTGCGGCAGATTCCCTCAAAAAAAAAAAAATCATGTCCAATCTTGTGTTCCATGATCTGGCGTGCAGAAGGGCTAGGTTTGCTGTGTTTTGATCCTGAGAAAAATGATATTATCAGTCTGATTTTGACTAATAAAGCTACTCTAACTTATTTGTAATAAGTAGGATGAGACAACATGCTGACCGTAAGTGAGGGGTATAAGACTGATGCTATCGATGCCAAACAACATGCATAAATGAACACCTTATCTAAACAAGAAAAAAATGTGTTATGAATATGTGGACTCTGTCAAGAAGAATCTTGTGATATATTTGCCACCTCCAACTGTCCTCTTGAGTAAGGGTCAGTCTGTGCAACATCTCCAGTGGCAGGCTGCTGGTCAGTCTGGTCAGTCCAGAAACACACTCTTGTACCCTGCCACATTAATATTGATTTTCTCTCGAACAGCAATGCCACCAAAGTATCACCCAGTATCTTGGACTCATTAAAGTGGTATAGGATGGTATCTTTTAAGTCCTCATTCCATCCTCACACTTGAGGCAGGAAAGTGTCTTGTAGTTGACATCAGAGGGGTAATGAAAGGTACACAAGTCAATGTTTGAGCAGTTGCATGGCTGTCAGAGAGTTAGCATCTAATAAATGGGAGACAAGGACTTTATTTGAAGCCCCCTCCTTTTTGATGATAGGGAAATTAGATTGCTTGATCTTGTGAGCAAAAATTTATAGGAGCCGCTTTAGCTGATTCTGCTGGTGACCACTGAGAGGAACCTGTCTGGTAGAGACACCTCAACGGAACACAGCTAACCAAGAGGGGATTCCACTTCCTCCTAATCCTCTTTTTTTTCATCGACTTTGTTGGATAACCTCCCTTGGAAGGGTCACAATATTCAATGCTTCACTGGACACAATCTTACCCGTATTCATATGCGCAGTTCTCTCAGTTATATGTGAAATCTACCTAGGAAAAAAAAGTAATATGTTGAACCAGTCAATAGAGATATGACAGCTTTTCTATTATAGGTGGAAAGGAAAGAAAGGGTCTGTGGAGATCATCTGTCTAACGAGTCTGCAAGTTGTTTTAGCTCATTTATCACAGCAGTCTAGAAATGAGGAGTTATTTTGACAATGGAGGTGATGGTTTTTTTTTGGGGGTGGGGCCGGGGTGGGAAGGGTAATTTTAGATTTGAATGGTTGTAATTCCAGCCTAGGAATAGGTAAAGATAGAACGTCATTAGTCATCCTTAGTGAGTGTGCATTGTCTGCAGCTGTTAATTTATCCTGTATTTTGTGGGGCTTCTCCTCCCTTTCTGCTCTGTACTGTGTTTTTGTCTTTTCTGGAGAATCGCCTTGCTTCTGGTTTCTATCCTGTCTTAATAATTTGGTCTGCATAACCTTTCCTAAAAAAGGAGAGGGAAGGGCAATGAGGATGCTTCCCCCCCCAAAAAAGTAACAAGGATGCATTTTGTTTGGGATGATCTTATTTTGATGCTTCGTTGTAAATTGGTGAAACATATCATCACTGAGGACATCAGTGAGGGAACAATTTCATTAGTGGGAATGAGATGAAAGAGATTACATGCAGCCACGCTTTATAAGAGCTTTCTAATTGCCATTTACCTACTGCCAATGTGAGCTGAAAGAAATTTTACAAGATAGGGTGCACATGTGGATGGTTAGGACAAATAAGGCAATTGAATAGAAGTCCATATTGTGAATGGTGAAGAAGCTTCCAAGCTGCTATGATCTGATGTTGTTCAAAAGCATCTGGGATCGAAAATGGTCAGTGCACGTGCATTTTATTGATGAAAATTTATTGTTTATAAAGTTCAGAAGTAAATTTCTGTGTGCTTCAATGAAGAATGCACATCTGTATGCTGCATGGTTCTGGTTGATTCATTTCCTAGAAACAAGTCATTTTT
Source organism: Amorphophallus konjac (assembly GCA_022559845.1). NCBI lineage: Eukaryota > Viridiplantae > Streptophyta > Magnoliopsida > Alismatales > Araceae > Amorphophallus > Amorphophallus konjac. The sequence goes on from JAHNEJ010002299.1 coordinate 109,347, forward strand.
ATAAATAGAAATGGAAGTGATCAGAAATCTTGTCGTCCAAATGTAGGGCTTCGTTCTGTATTCATATATTACGAGACGTAATCCTTATGGAATGAAATTGGCATTATGATTTTCGTGCTTATTTTTGCATTATGTTTTAGTATGCGGCACTTTCCAAAAAAAATGTTTAGTATATGGTAAAAAGGTTCATTTTTAGCCTGTTTTTTTGGCCCGTTTATTAAACTTCTTATTTTTGTTTTGGCTCTAGTTCTTAGCATATGAGATCTGACCAATTTGACTTCGTATGATCTCAGGACAACGTACGGAATCAGCTGATCCAATTTGAGCTGCTACTCACAACGGCGACATTTGTTGTCGCTATTTTTGGTGTTGTAGCAGGGATCTTTGGCATGAATTTCCCGATAGAATTGTTTGATCAACCAGGTGCATTTGAGTGGGTGCTTATCATCACAGGAGTCTGCGGTGTGATTATTTTCTGTTCATTTTTATGGTTCTTCAAATACAGAAGATTAATGCCCCTGTAGATGTTGGGGGAAGCAAAGGGCAGGGAAAATAATATTCTCATTGACCCATCACAATTATTCATTGGCATTTAGGATTCGGGTTGGGTCCTGGCTACGAGCTTGTATATATGCAATTTTCTATTCTGGAGCAAAGCACCTCCGGAATAATATGCCTGTCACTCATGTAAAGAGCATATTTAATTGAACAAAAATTCAATAATGTTGTTATTTAGTCTTTGGAAATCACCACTTTATCTTTTACACAGCTTCGAGTTGGGTGATTGCAGTATCTTCTGCCTCCCCGGGTTCCATGAATCTGTTGGTTCGACCCTCTCTGCGATGTAGTTTCGTTTGAGAAAATCCCCAAGCAAGAGAGCAACTCTGCCCCTTTCTCAAGTTCTCGGCAAAGGTAAACCAATATTTTCATTGTACATTTTATTTTTTTTTGAAATATTTATTCAATAACGACGTGATACATAAAACAAAACTTGTGCACTTTGAACGTGTGCCCCCTTGGGAACGTGCCTGTTACTCCTGCTACAGTAAAGAAGAAACCTGCCCGTGTTCTTAGCTTCTAATCTTTCACTTGTCCTACGAAGAAACTTTGATCAGACAAGATACGTTGTTCAATTGCAAGATGCGGGATGACGTTACCTGACTCCCAGAGTAATGCTAATAAGCTGACTCTCAAATTTCATTGGCCAAAATATCATGGCTCATCTGGCCAATCAAATTTCAGAGTCAGATAATTCCATCTACAAGATGCCTATTTATCTGAGACAATAGAGCTTTTTTTGTTTTTGGGTTGAAGTCTTACTCTATTAACTTGATGTAGCCTTTTTTACAAATCCTTTCAAACTTAGATCCTTGTGGGGTTTTAACCTTGATCACCAGAGTTGAGAGGGGATCTTTTTACAATTATCCCAGGGCCAACCCTAGATCAGAAAGAAGATAACCCACCAACAAAGTGATGCCAATGGTCTTAGACCGTTTAAAAATAACGTTAGAGAGAGATTTTGATAATTCAAACCTCTCATGCTGTGTACACGTCCCATCAACATTTGTGCTGGAGTGATTTTAGAGGTTAGAGAGATGAAAAAAGCAATGCCACTTTCAAATCTAAAAGTTGGTCAAGGGCTACTTTTTTCTATGTATAGGAATTTTGAAAAAACTAATCTTCTCTCTAAAATTTTTTCAAGAGGCCTATGGCTCCGTTTGAAACAGAGATGGTCTCCGTTTCTTTAGACAAAATCCATACTTCGTATCGTGTGCAATGTGTCAGAAGATTTCTCATGATTTAAAATATTGAAAATTAGATCTCATGTTACTTCGGAGGATCTGAAAAACTCGACACTTTTTGTGTCCCGAGTTTTCTCTCCATCGTAAAATACCATCCTCACGAGAGTTGAGAAATATTATGTTCATTTGATAAAAATTTAATCCTGTCAAAATATTTAATGATTGAAATCTCCGCTTAATTTGTTCCAAAATACAACCTTAGTTGGGCTGAGCACGGTTTAACTGATGATGCCTCTTGTCATTTCACAAGGTACGTGATGAAATGGGAGGTGTGGGAAAAAATTTGTGAAAAAAGAAGAAGACTCTTTCGCCAATCTATTTTTCTTTTAAATATTTTGACATGACCTAGACCACAGAAGATCCTAACTCACACAGAGTCTGTCGGACAAACATAGTTGCCAAGTGTAAGCAAGGAAGCAACTTTTTCTTTCTTTTGATCATTTGAGCCTTCGAGGAAGCAACCTTCGAACTATCGCAGGTGCATATCTCCTCATCGATATGCACAAAACCTAGCCCTCTGTAACTCTGTTCGTGCAAATCATGTCCAATTGAAGATTTTTTTTCCCATCCACCCATTGGAGATCAATTGGAACCGTGTTTGCGTTTGTCGTCATCATCTTTAAAAGAGCTAGTGAAACCAAGATTTCAAATACTTGGAGAGAGGATTCCATCGAATGCCTGTTCTTTTCAGATTGGGTGGTCCCTCGATGGCCCACCGACGCGCACACATACGGCCAAAAAAAAGCTGCGCTTTCTTCCGAACGGTAGAGTTCTTCCGAGAGAGAGAGAGAGAGGCCCCCCCCCCCTCCCCCTCCCAAGAGCAAAGACCCAGGACAACGTTCCGCCAACGGCCCAAAAACGCTCGACCCGAGACGCCAGCAGCCTCGTCAGTCACCCGAGCCTACATCCGAACCTTGACCCCCCGGACCTGGCCCAACGGCTAGTTGTCCCCCGACACCAGTTTAAATAACAGAGCCCCTCGTCTCCCCTTCCAGCTCGTCCCTCTCTTCTCCCTCTCAGTCAGACCCCTCCAATCCAACTGCTCTTCCTTCTCCTCGAATCCCTCCCTCTTCTTCGTTCAAACCGGGGGGGCCAAAGCAAAAGAAGACCACCACTCACACGCACACCCACCCCATCTCAGAAAAATGGCAGCTTCTCCTCGCTTCTTCGTTGCCCTCGTCCTCCTCCTCTCCCTTCTCTGCGGTCTCACGGCGGCTAAGGATTTCTTGGTTGGGGGCGACGTCAACGCATGGAGCGTCCCGTCCTCCTCGCAGGCGCTGAATAAATGGGCAGAAGCCAATCGTTTCCAAGTCGGCGATTCCCTCGGTAGAGAGATCCCCACCTCTCTCTCTCTCTCTGTCTGGCTCTCTGTCCGGCTCTGGTTTCCCGTTGTCATTTCTCTCTCTAATTAACGTTTCGGGCTTCACCTCTTCTATAATTTTGCAGTCTGGAAGTACGACAGCAAGAAGGATTCCGTGCTGCAAGTGACCAGGGAGGACTACCTGAACTGCAACACATCCGCCCCCCTCGCCGGGTACACAGACGGGAACACCTCCGTGGAGCTGAGCAAGTCCGGGGCGTACTACTTCATCAGCGGCGCCGCGGGGGCCTGCGGGAAAGGCCAGAAGCTGATCGTGGTCGTGATGTCGGAGCGGCGCCTGCCCGCGGCAGCAGCAGTAGCAGCAGCCTCTCCGGGTCCCTCCCCGGCGGAGTCCGAAGGCCCGGCGGTTGCTCCGGCCAGCGGGGATGCGGCGACGATAGGGAGGGGACTACTCCGCTGCTTTGGTCTCCTTGTTGGTCTAGTGTTGATGGGTGGTTTGGCATTCTGAGCATGATGATGATGGATGACCTCGGGATAGTTCGTGTTCTCCTGGTCTCTCAATTTGTTGTGGGGGGTTCTGGGTTTCTACAGGCGCCGGGGGGTTTGGAACTTTCTGTTCTTCTTTTGGGTATTCTTTTTGGCTTTTTTTTTTCTCGTAGATGTTGATTGGTTTGGATTGATATAAATATATATATTCGTTTATTTTTTTTACCCCCTGTTTGTGTGTTGATTTTTTTTCTATTTCGCAATTCTTCACGGAGCGCCCCCCATTTTTTGGGGCTGGTAATCGCAATATGTGCAGAATACAGAAGTCACGTAACCCTCCTAATCCTGCCTGCATGTTTCCACTACCATTATGGTCAAGACAAACACCCTCCTAATCCTAAGATTGCCAAACAAAATTTTGTAATTATACAGAGGGCAAATTGATCGATAAAGCAGTCTTGTGTTCGCTGCTTTTACACTAAATTCCAGTGGGGGGGGATTCATGTGAAGGGTCGATTGCTGGATTCTGTTGAAGAATTGACAAAAGTTTTATCGTTTTATATTTTCACACTTGGTGTGCCCTCTCACAAATGGGGATGTATCTCAGATGGTAGAGCGCTCGCTTAGCATGCGAGAGGTACGGGGATCGATACCCCGCATCTCCAGTTTTCTTTACCTTTTTGTTCTTCTCTCTCCTGCTCTCAGATTCAGGCTTTCAGACACGCAGAGATTCCAGAGAAATGGAACCAAAAAAAAACACACGTTCACCAGCTCCGTTGTGGAATCCATTTATTTTCTACATTATAATCCTCCTCGTTTCTTCAGGAAGCCATTTCTCTCCCTTGTGATGTTTCCAACCCCAAAATGCAGGTGGTAATTACACACACCACCACCTTCGTTCAGGACGACGTTTCCATGTTCATCTCTTGTTACAGTTAACTACGTCGCCATCTTCTTCTTCTTAGAATATGAAGATTTTTGTTTTAATATATTAACGTTTGAGAAGATGTGTGACAATAGGTGGATTTTGATGTGAAAAATTATAAAACCCACTTCAATGATTAAAATTTACTTATTCTTTTTAAAATCCTATCAAAAGGAGCTTTTAAATTTGAGAGACCCACCTTATTGTTACTATCTCTCTCTAACCTTACGAATCCACTTTTAAAATGAGAGACCAACTTTTTGAGCACTAATGTATTTATCTCTCACAAAGAGCCTTCCAATAATTGGAAGCTATTTTTATAATTCACCCCATTGGAATTTCAAACGCGCATACTCGAACTCTGGCTGATAGGGAGATTCCGAATCCTGGCTGTACTTCAGTCCTGGAATGAAGAGGATTTAATTTTTAAAAAAATAGTTCGTTGTATTCCTATTTCCTTCTGATTCTGAAGAAAATTCCCTTTCAATGCATGTATCATGTAAAACCCCCCCTGATCCTGCTTTTATTTAGATAATTTTTTTCTTTGTCTGGTTTCAAAATACTTCCAGTGTTTTTCTTAACTTTTCTGACGTCTTTACAAAGACAGCTTTTGGGAAGTTCTGAAATCAATCATTGGGGAGAGTCCATCCAATATAGGAATTGATCTCTGTGAAGACAGGAGTCGTCATGTGTCTCAGCTTCAATCTCATTGTTAGTAGCAATAGGAAAATAATATTATGTACCACAAATTTTGCCACCTTTTTTTTAGCACACTCATCAGAATTCTGATCAAATTGTACAGAAATTTCTTGTTAAAAAGTACTTTTGGCACATTCTTTTCGTACGCGTAACTGATTCTTCGGATCACAGATAGAGTGACAAAGGGTGGTAATAAGAGCATCTTCAGTATGAAGAGTGTCATTATACTGTCATTCCATTATTCAAGAACAACCAGAAAAGAATAAACGTAGAATATATGAACATGCAGAAACATTTCCTCAAGCCACAATAACGAAAACCTAAACTCAATAATCACTAAATTGTGCAGTACCAATTGTTTGAGACTACAGTAACTTCTTCCTGGAATGAAGTTACAAATAATCAACAAATGGGTGGTTATACACTGAAGCAATCAAGTGGGACCACAACTGAGATGTAGATGACTGACTTTTTAACAATGTCGATCACTATCAACACGTAGCCGCTTTATGCTGACTTCTAAAACAGCTGGTTTCCAGATCAATAACAGTATTTCCATCCAATATTCCAACAAATGAATGGCTGCTAACTGACAACAGATCATCACTGGTTCTTCAGGAGAAGCGTGTTCTCCACTCTGCATTAACTGATTTCTTTTCTTCCCAGTGAGGAACAAATGTGCAAGATCACATTTTCTCGTGTCTATGTAGGAAAAATACTAGCGCAATGGTGAATGTTTTCCACTTTTCTTACTCAGAAGGTGAGGGCAAACAACATTATTGCTGTTTGTTGAGCTTCACCCAACTCATTAACCGTGTATGAGAAAAATACTGTTTGGTTGATAGTCAAATGTAGGAAACTGTCCCATGACACTGGCATTGCCGTTTGATACATCATCCTTTTCCCAAATTATGTAGAATCAATGCTGCCAAGATATCAACCCATGTGTCCGGAAGGCCTGGGAGACACCAATGTAGGCAATCCTGACCCCAAATTGCCACTGCATCCTTCTTTCCCAACCAAACTGCTGGATGAGCGTCTGCTCTGAACTCACTCAGATGAGTGATGTTCAACAGCTGAATATCTGCGCCTAGTAGAGCCTGCTCGATCAGATTGTTCACTTGTCTTGCTTCCCTGTTCACTCCTTTATTCCTGGGATCAAACCAAGTATCAAGCTGTCCAGATATTAGCTTGCACACAATCAATTCAGTCTCAAATCAGCCATAAGAAATAACAGCAAGCATTAGATCTTGAAGGACGGACTATTTGAGAGAACTGAGCCACGTGATTGTGTTGTATTTGTACCTGGCTTTCTTCAATTGGTTCTTTGAACAAGCAGCTGCCATTCTGATTCCATTCACCGTCATAAAAATGCCTGGGAGACTGTGTACGCCAGAACTTGAGAGTATCTCTAGGAACTTCCCTTTCTATGTATCTACCATATTTTCGAGGACCACTCGGAGCCCATCTAATATACCAAGTGGAGGGAAAATTGGTTTACCGCCTTTATAGAAAACAAGTGGTGTCTCTTTGGGAAATTTATCAGGGCCCCACCTGAAACAGTAAATACAAGACTGTTACTCTTCAAATCAAATATCAGGATTTAATCAGGGTGCTTGATGCACTGAGTAAAACTCAGTCTGGTATATAATAAATAGCTTGGGGATAATTCAATGCACATCCATTAGCAAGACATCTACAGAGAAGGCCAACAGGCACTGACATTCTTGGTCAGTAAATTCTGCAAGGACGATAGCCCGATCAGCTTACACGAATGAACAGAGATTGTGGTTTAAGTCATGCATGTATAGTAGAAAATGCATAGAAAGCCTTTCAATTTAAGCTAATAAGAAGCACCAAACAACAAGTACATTCTATCATTATGTCTATCTCTATCAGGACGTTTTCTTTTTCCATTTTACATTTTTTTTTGTTGGGGGGGGGATACTGGATGTCTACTAAGACAAAAAGGAGAAGTCACCATCCTCCAGCTTCCAAGAGGACTTGGTCCATTCACAAACCCTATTGCACACAAAAGAGACAATTCTATCCGCTACCTTGGCCGCCTTGCAAACCCTTCCATTCCATTCTGTCCACAACACCCACAAGTGGCATTGAGGCTGTCCATGCGCAACTTATCCATGCAACAGATGTTATTAAAGTTAAAAATGTAACTAGTCTAACTAGTTTTCAGAAGAAAAGGCATGAGGTGTTACCAATGACCAGTGTTGAATACTAGAACATCATAGAAACTGGTAACGTTGACCCAGTCGTCTGCAGGAATATCAACATCTACTCTGTAGGTCCCCTTAACTTCATTTTTGCTCCGTGGAACTGAATCTTCAGTAGGCTGCCACCTTTGTATAATCAGTAATCAGATGTGAGACCCAAGTCTAAATGTTCTCATATCAGGTATGAAGTTCTATACTTGAAAAGATAAACAATCCCCTTGAATATGAAAATGGAAGAAGAATTTCAATAAGTTGAAACAGCTAAAAATACCAGCAGAAATGAATTCCAAATATGAAAATCTTAAATCCATTAGTAGTCCGTTACATGGTGAAATAGCATGGGGAAAATTTTGTAAAGACTACCTTTCTCAGACTTTGTGAGTATAGACAAGGAAACACACCAACTGTTGTTGGTGAAAAGCAAGCAATTAAAAAGTATGATTTGTAGTGAACAGATGGGTGAATATAAAACTATTTCTGGCCAACTACAAATGAGGTTCAACTCCAGTTCCTTAACAATGGATAGCACCACTTGAAATAAATGATCATCAAAATGGGGCCTATATAGTCCCTTGCTCTGATAACTGTATTTGGTTTGCCAACTGTGTTTAATTCTTTTTTGCATTTTATCACTAGGCTACTCGAATAGTGTCATTTTTTTCTCACTTAAACTCCCTCTTCCAAGGTTGCCATGAAACTCGCATGCTTCTGGTCCAATTTTCAAACCCTTAAAGCGAAATATAGCTCTTCTTATTGTGTGGTCAACACAACTCTGCATTCTGTATTGCCTTCACATGCTGTTCCTATGCTACATTTATTTAGAGACAACATTCTGAAAAATAAACTCATCCCTTTCATAGTCTTTGAAATTCAAAGAGATTTTACTTCATTATAGACAGAGGGCACTGTGGAAAGTACTTCAGGATCAAGTGGAACCCGCAGAGGCACAAGGAACCAGGTAGTGACAAATGGGTGGCTGTAAAAACTAAATGTGAAGACATGATATGTGTTGGAACTGAAGAGAAGTGAGCTGGGGCTAAAGCTGAACTTGAAGACATGGGGGAACACCAGTTTATTGTGGACATTTATTGTATATAATGATTTCTGAGAGCTACTGACGTTATACTTCTATATCCATTTTCTTTTAACATCAGTGATGATCCACTTTCAAAAGAAAACTAGGTTATAATAAATAGATGGTGGTTTTACTCCCAAGAATCAAAAGCATGTAGTCCATGTTCTTTAATTTGTTTAGAGTCAGGAATTGACTGGAACCTAATTGTTGGCTGATCTGCAGTGCAAGTATTTTGAAGTGAGTTATCTTCTGGGTCTTTTTAATTGGTTGATAAAATACAGAACTTGATTCAGCTTTTGTTTGCCAGTTTAATGTCATCTAAAGTTATCCTATGAAACAAATAGAAGTTTCCACACATACATCCATCACCATCATCATCACGACCACCACCGTGTCACCACCACGATAAGCCTTATACCATGAATCTAGAGCAGGCTATTCCCAGTGAAGGAACAAGCAGCAACTAAAAGAAAAGGGTACCACCAAGTTTTCGCATGTGTTTAAACCATAATAATAAAGCAAATGAATTATTTCTTTCAAATGCATTCCCTTCCCTGAATTTCTTTAAAAAAAATAAGTATGTTGCTCTCACAAACATGCGGTGAATGGTGTTTTATCAGAACAGAAACAAGTGCAAGATACTTACTGGTATCTAGCAAGCAAGACAGCGCGGTGGTAAGCGACGGTGACGTCGAAACGGGGGAAGTAGCCGCCCCTCCAAGCCCCCTTCCTCTTCCACTTCCTCGCCCCCGAATCCGCCGACCGGAGGATGCACAAGAAGGACACCAAAAAGTTCTCATTTAAGGAATCCCCAACAAACCCAATTCGGCGGCCCCGCATGGCTTCCAAGAAGGCGGCCGGATCGACACCGACCTCCGTAGCAGAAGCGCCGCCATCGCCGCAGCCCTCGGGGACCCACACCCAAGAATTGATGCCCTCGATGCCCTCCCTCCCGTTTCTGAGGCAGTTCCACGCATTGCGGTGGAACGGGCAGCTTCCGTTGTAGTGGACAGTCCTGCGGCCCCGCACCCACCTCCCGCGCGAGAAGTCGCAGTGGCGCAGTGGCGGGTGGGGTGCGTTCAGTGGCCGCCTCTCGCCATGCAGCTGGGCTTCGCGCGAGAGGAGGAGAGGGGAGTGACCGTAGAGGTGGAGGTGGATGAGGAAGAAGAGGGCGCACAGGGACAGGAGGAGGACGACCCAGAGACGTGGAGGGGGCTTCCGCCACGGCCGGTTCATGGCCTTCACGCGGTGCAGAGCTTGCAGTGGAGATCAATGGAGAGCAAAGCGAGATCTGTGTGGTTCTCCTTGGACATCTCTCTGTTCCCCCATGGATAACCAGACCTGTTTGGGAACTCGGCCGGAGGGCCTGTTGCCTGGACGGAGCGTCGCCGGGAACCTAACGGATCGCGGCGGCCGAAATAGCGGACGTCGCCGTCCGCGTCCTGGTATAGTTTATTCTTTTGGGGGGGGGGGGGGTTCTTATATGTTAACCCCACTCTCTTCCATATTGATAGAACAATCCCTCAAATTTGATATTTATCTTTAAAGTTATTTAGCTTTCTACCCCTGCAAACAATCTATGCAATCTTAGACATCAATCCCTCTAATATAGTTATTAACTTATTTATTAATAACTCACCAAATTTTCTTAATCTCATTAAACCCCCTTGAGTTAATAGCAGTTCATAAAAAAAAACATTTCATGAAATATTCCTACTTTGACAGTTTTACCTATGGTCAAGGTTTGCCATCTCGATCATCTTGACCGTCTCGATTTCTATCGGGACGGGATGAGACGATATCGTCTCGATCCGTCCCGCTCTGTCTCGTAAGATATCAAGATGAAAAAGAAAATTTTAAATATATAATATATGTAAAATAATATAAAAAAATCTTAACCTAGTTGGTTAGGTGGTTCGTCCGTTTAGTTTAAGATGCTTTAAGATCGAATCATGTGAACATCTCTAAGTTTTTAAAAAAATTTAATTGAAAACCTTAAAAAGAAAGAAAAAAATATATGAAATCGGTGAGTTTCGAACTCAAACCGCCCCCGAAGCCACTTAACCAACTGATTTATAAAATGATTTATATTTAAAATAAAATATTAAATATATATAGCGACCCGGTTACGTCCCACAGATCAGTCATCCTGGTCTGTGACTGAGACGGGCCGAGTCGTGCGAGTCGGGCCGTCCCGACTCGATTTGTCAAACCCTGCCTATCGTTATACTTTTGCTACCCAAATTGTCTTCCACTCTTCCTCTTACGTCCTTTAATCCCTTTTGTCCTCACATTTTATCCCCCCTATCCCACCAGATGTCGACCATCACCCCCCCCATTCAGATGTCGACGATGACCATCCTCCCCCCTGGGCTCCTGGATGCTCTCACCAAAGCCAGCACCAACTTGACAGGGTTCCTCAAGAAGGCGACTACAAGATCATTAATTCCTCGTGATGTCATTGGGGTGCTCTAGATCTACCAATCTGCCATGGACAGGGGCATCACCGTGTTCATGCTCAACGACGAGACCTACAAGCCCACACCTTGTTATCCTCTCCAAGAATCCCTTCGACAGCACCTCGCCAAGGTTCGCATCCCCTGACAGCACAAACAACTGCTCCTTCGATCGGGTGCGTAGAGATCAAAGGAACCAATCTCCTCTCTCTCTCTCACACACACACACACACACACACACACACACACACACACACACACACACACACACACACACACAATTATCGATGCCGAAGGGGGAGATCTGGTGGGGACATTGGGTCCACTACCAGACCCACTACTCAGAGCCGACGCCGCACTTCTCCGACACCGATCTTATGGCTCGAAGATTCACTCGAAGACTCGGCATCCTGAGTATTTTATTTATGTATTGAGTATTTGTGTGTAAGTAAAATACATGTATTCCTACATGTATTTTTACTTTCGTCTTATTAGGCTAGTCATAGTTAATAAACATGTGTGTTTTGTGTATTTTATTTTCTTAAAACCCAAGAGTCAAAAGTTAGATAGGCGAGTGTGTTTTATTAGGCTAAGGACATATATACTATTTGTAAAGTTTGAGGGTGTGGTTGCTATAGCCTCCTCCTATATAAAGGAGGCTCATGTAATGGTTTAGACATGATGATTTGAATGAAAGAATTACTTGTACTTGAGAAGATTGTTCTCTTCTTGCCACCTCCCTTCCCTCCTTCTCCTTGTGAGTTTGAGTGTCACCCGGTGTGAGACCGTCCGGCGTGAGGCCGAGCTGCGCGAGGTAGCAACCTATACAGTTCCGTTCGTGATTCCGGAGTTGCCGTCGATCCTTCGTCCGACGTCGTCTGCGTCAAATTTAGTATCAGAGTCTAACAATGGCGCCTCCATCAACCCCGACGCTCGCATCGTTTCTCCTCCTCTCTCTTGGTTGCTAGAAGTAAAAAAAAAGTAAAGAAAAAGAATAGTTGACTTTTATTTGTTGATTGAGAGAAAGAAAAAAAAATTAGAAAAAAAACATGAGTTTCTCTTTCTGTTTCTCTTTCCCTCTCTCTTTCTGTTACTCTCTCTCTCTCCTGTGATCTCTTTCTCTCTCCCGCGCCCTCTCTCTCTCTCGCGTTTCTCTCTCGCACGTTTCTCTCTCCCTCTTGCGAACCAACCTCTCTCTCCTCCCCATCTCTTTCCCTCTGCCACGACAGAACACCACCCGCACCCTCCGCGAGCCCCCACTCCGGCCGCTGACCGCCCTCTGTCACCACCTCATGCTCCCCCCTACACCTCCACGCGACCGCCGCGGCCCCTCTGCTACCATCAACCGCCGCTCCCTTGCCCCTCTTCCTCGCCGTCGAGCCGCATCTCCCTCTACTGGCAGCCCATGTTACCACCGGTCCCCCCATCTGCACACCAGACGAATCTCCCTCTCTGCCATAGCCACCGCCGTGACCACAGCTGCACCCGTCCGCAACCGCCGGCCGGCCACTAATGCGGGACGGACACGCGACCTAGGACTCTAACTCGCGATCGCCCCTAAGCGAGGGAAGACGTGGGATCGGGCGCAGTTAAAAAATAGGCCGTGAGTCTCGGGTATCGACTTTTCCGCATTAACTCGGATCGAGTCACGGGACAGTACACTCACTCTCTTGCAGCGGTGATAAAATAGATATCGAGCTAATTACCTGTCACATGCAGCGGCATTCGAAGGGTATATGAGATAAGCAAAATGCGATAAAGAGTGGGAGCGAGTTTACCTCCACGCTCCGGGCGTGGGGAAGACGATCCCGGCCAAGACAGTAACTCCCGGTTAAACAATTATTACAATAATTACAGAAATAGTTTCTATTGTCCACTCCACGCAGGGAAGTAACGGGATACAAATGGGGCCCGGGAGGACCGAACTTGGGTTGACGGGCAGTGTTTTGATGTAGCTTCAGGGGCACGTGTATTCATGAACGTGGGGCCCACGTGCTCATCGACGGGTCCGAGTGGGCCCGGAGTGGTACCACTGTGACGTTGGCTCCTGGAGAGGCGCTCCCTGGGACGGCGGCACACCGGTTGGCCTCGCAGAAGGCGAGTCGGCTCCGGTCTTCACTGGTTGACCTTACTGCCCACGGATCTGAAGCTGTTGTTTTACAGCGCGTGACCCGACGAGATCTGCTGCTGCGATCACTCCCGACGTCGGATCGATGCACAAGAGGTACCGTTGGAAAGCTATTTCAAAATACCTCGATCTATGGCCAGAGAAAAAATTTTAAATTTCTTGGATCTTGCCTTAATCGATTTTACAAGCTACTGTTGGATAGAACCTGAAATCTCAGGACAGAATTAAGTTTTCCTGAGAGTTGGCGTTGACCGTGTCTCAAACCTCAGATCTGGAACTTGGACTCTTCACGAAAGGTGTAGAGGTGGAAACAAGGAAGACGGTGATAATTTTTATTTAACCTTTGGTGGAGGTTTCGATTTTTTGAGGATTTTATACTGACTGGGGGTCGGATCTGAACTGCATAGGACAGAACAGAATTGGGAGAAGACAATAATTTTTAAAAATACAAAAAGGACTCCAGAAATTCAAAGAAACTTCATGGATCATGGGGGTGATGGACAGAACTCTCAATAAAATTGGTGACCCAAGAAAATAAGGGAAAGGGGGTCGAAACTAGGAAACACAGGGTTGCTGTGACAGGATCTGAACAGAAGACAGAACTGGAAGGTGGAAATATACGAAAATGGAAAAATAGCAAACGAAAGGTAAATGACCGGATTGTTTTTGTGGAGGCTGGGGTGGACGTGGATGACTCACCCTCCAAGTTTGGACTCGATCTGAGCTCTTGATGGAGAGTTAACATTCGAGCTTTGAGGATCTATCCTGATGTAGACAGAACTCCGACGATGAAGACGGCGGCGCGATGGCGGCGGCGGCGGCAGAAATAGAATTAAGAGGGGCTAAGGAGAAGATAGAAGGGCTTCACACCCTGAAGAAGAGCTCTCACAGCTCTAGAGGGGGGGGGGGGGGAGAGAGGAGAGAGGGGCGCACCTAGGCTCCTTGGGGTAAAATGCCAAATTTTCTTCATTAATTCTATTAAATGTGAAATACAAGCTATTTATAATAAATGTAAAAAGACTCTAAATAATCTCAGATCTAGGGTTAGGGGGGGTAAACTAGGGATAGAAGAAATTATTTCTCCCATATGGTTTGGAACCACATTAAACAAGTAATAAGTGGGGGGGGGGGGGCGCCCCCTTGACCAAGGGAGGAGAAAAGGTGGACTTTTGGTAACACTTGTCCCCTTGCATGGTCCAACCATTTAGAAGCCACCTAGGATGGTTGACCAGCCCCACATGGACCCCTATGGTTTAGGTGGACCAATGGGGAAGGAGTGAGGGCCCCCTTGCTGGACCTACTGACATTTTGTACAAAAATCTAAACAATCCTAGGGAATGACACATTGGCTTATAAAGCCTTACAATTGCGCATATACTTTTCCCAAGGATATAAAAATAAACTAAAAGACACAAATGTAAATTAAAATGTCAGTGCTCTTGATTTGATGTCCCCATCAGCCACCCCTCTCTCACAGCTGCGTCCTCCGCGAACCCGCCGTCCTGGACACCCCTGCACCCCTTTCTCTCAGGTTTTCCTCTCTCTCTCTCTGATCTCTCTCTCTCGCGACCATCCCCCTGCCGCGTTTGGCGCCGGCCCGCCTCACACCGCCCGCGTGCTGACCACACCCCCCCTGTGTGGACCCCGTGGACGACTCTGTGCAGCCCTTTTGCAGCCGCACTTCTCGCAGGAACGGCAGTGAGAAGGGTGTGAAAAAAAAAGTTAAACAAAAGTCAAAAAAAGAGGTTGAAGTTTGAAAAAAAAAAGAGTGTGAAAAGTCAAAAAAGGTAGATGAAAGTTTGAAAAAAAAGTTGAAGGTTTGAAAAAAAAAGAGAGTTTGAAAAAAAAAGAGGTGTGTTAAATATATATATATATATATATATGTGAGATATATATAATATAATATTATATATATAATATTATATATATCTCACATATATATATATATATATATATATATGTAACTTTATCTAATTAACTTATTGCAGCACCCGAAGTCCGCAACGGAGGCTCGAACAGCACTCGAGTTACTTGGTCGTCGACAGACGGTCCGTGATTTACGGAGTTTAAGTGACTGTGAGTCTCTCTGCTCGGAGAAATTTTGGATTGATTTGTTCCCTTACGTGGGATTGTAATAATTAAATCCTCCCTGCGCGGAGTGAATTCATTGTAACCGTGAAGCTTCTTCGACGCCGTGCGGGCACGCACGTCCCCGCTCGCCTTCGTCTCCAATCGGAGCTTGACCTCTCAGTCGGCTAGGTACGTGCTCCAAATCACTTGCTTATTTAGTATCCTTATCATTTGCCGCGCGGCGAAGTGAGAGAGAGTCCGATCCATGCAGCCCGTCTCCTGAGTGCATCGCTGTGGACGGAGAGAAGAGAGCTTGTATGAACCCATCCTTAGGGCCCTAGAACTGTCACATTAGGGTACCCTAATTGTCAGGAGGTAGTACCACAACTACTTCGCCTACGGGCGAGCAACTTTCCCTGACCAGTCCCTTCAAATTGACCCTTTGCTTATCAGCTGGTTCCACAACTTGCTAATTTTCGGTCCCATGGTTACATCATCTAGGTCCGAGCTCGTGCATGCCACGTCGGTTTAGGAATTCATCAGGCCGTCTAGAGCGCATTTCAACTCTACAAACACCCATGGATCAGGAGAGATATATGGTCGATCCTGACCTCATCACCCAGTTTGAGGAAATGGATGCAATATTTGATGCCACGTATGTCGAGTACATGCAGGTTGGAGACATTGCCGAGAGTTCTAGCCAGAAAAGATTGTGTGTAGTTCGCTGTGTCTCAACACCCTACGAGGACGATTGACGTCGAACCTCCATCTTCCAAACCTACATCATGGTAAACTCTCATCCCTGCAAGGTAATCCTTGACAACAGGAGCTGTATCAATGCAGTCTCTTCAGATTTTATCTCCCGTTTAGGTCTACCTACGGACCCTCATCCAATGCCATACAACGTGACTTGGGTTGATGACACTTCTATCTCAGTCACCACCACATGTGTCATTCCCATCCAATTCCAGTCCTACCAAGGATAAATCTTATGTGACATAATGCCTATGAAGACCGGGAGCGTCATCTTAGGAGATCCATGGTCGATTCAGTTATACCCGACACCCCCAAAGGTGGCCTCGGGTAAAAGTTCCACCTCCACTCTCACTAGAACTCCTAAAATTCAGGAGAATCCCCAAACTCCCACTGAAGGGAAACCTCCCATTTCCTCTTCTCCTGCATCTATCACACCCGTTTCTAAGGCCCCTAAGGTTGGTCATGACCTAGTTAGGCGCCTTGACTCCATAAATGTCGGTGAGCTAAACAAAGAGGTTGCTGAGGGTGCCCCTGTTTTGACTGTTGACGTCACCATCACACCCAAGGAGTCCCGAGTCTCAATCCCAACTGAAGTCCCGGCAATACTGTAGGACTTCCAAGGCATCGTCCCCGAGGACTTGCCTTCTCGACTCCCTCCCATGCGTGATGTACAGCACGCTATTGAGCTTGCCCCCGGGTCCACCCTACCCAACCTTCCCCTGGAGTCTAGAATGTCCAAGTCAGTCGAAGAGTTTACACAGCACGTCAGGAGTCTGCATGAGTCAGCTGATTTGCATAGGCGTCACCATAAATTTCAAGAAGGTGACTTGGTTATGATACGGGTCCGGCCCGAACGACTCCCCTCGAGAGCCGTTAAAAAGTTACAAGCCCGTAGTGATGGTCTCTTCCCAATCCTGCGGAAGATTGGCGCCAATGCCTATGTTGTGGACTTACCTCCCGAATATGGGATTAGCTCTACAGTTAATGTGGCAGATCTAGTGGCCTACAAGGAACCCACATCGATTCCTAATGACCCTTTCGAGCCTTCTCCTCCCATTGAGAGTGAGCCCACCCCTGTGCGTCCCACAGCCTCGAGAGTACCGCGCGAGTAAATTGAGAGGATACTGGATGAGCATGTGACAACTACACGGAGCAGGGTGTACCAACGCTACCTTGTCCGCTGGCGGGACCGTCCACCGTCTGATGATTCCTTGATCAGCCGGGAAGATCTCCAGCGCCTCGCTCCAGATCTGCTGGAACACTACCACAGCAGTGTCCCCCCTTACTCAACGGAGTCGAGTTCCAGCCGTCCCGGGAGGGTTGGTGGGGACACCGGGCCCACTACCGGACCCACTACTCAGAGCTAACGCCGCACTGCCCCGACACTAAGGTTGTGGCTCGAAGATTCACTCGAAAACTCGGCATCCTGAGTATTTTATTTATGTATTGAGTATTTGTGTGTATGTAAGTAAAATACATGTATTCCTACATGTATTTTTACTTTCGTCTTATTATGCTAGTCATAGTCAATAAACATGCATGTTTTGTGTATTTTATTTTTCTAAAACCCAAGAGTCAAAAGTTAGGTAGGTGAGTGTGTTTTATTAGGCTAAGGACATATATGTTATTTGTAAAATTTGAGGGTGTGGTTGCTATAGCCTCCTCCTATATAAAGGAGGCTCGTGTAATGGTTTAGACATGTTGATTTGAATGAAAAAATTACTTGTACGTGAGCAGATTGTTCTCTTCTCGTCCGGCGTGAGGCCGAGCTACGCGATGTAGCAACCTATCCAGTTCCGTTCGTGATTCCGAAGTTACCGTCGATCCTTCCTCCGACGCCGTCCCCGTCAAGATCCCCTCTGACGCATCCTCTTCTCTCTCTCTCTCTCTCTCACACACACACACGCGCGCGCACACACACACTGTACACCCCACCCCACTGGGTGGTGGTGCCGTTCGAGCTCCCTCCCCTTCTCTCTCTCTCTTCCCATCTTCTCTCTCTCCACTCTAGAAACTCACTCTCTCACTTGCTGAATTATCCAAAGGCCTTGTGGTCTTTTCCTCTTTTCCAATTAATCTAATCATGGCTGGATTAGACTAACCCAAGAGTGAGGGTTTTTTTCCAAAACATAGAAGAATTTGATAGTTAATTAATAAATAATGAGATTATAGAGGCTTATTCATATTATCGAAAGATTATAGGGACTTCTTCCTAAAAAAACTCATAACCTAGATGATACACCGTAAGGGATGCTTGTGTCTCTGAGAAAACCTGTAAACGGATCGGATACGGAGTGGATAGTGTGATATTTGAATTCGTATCCGATTAATGATCAAATTATTTGTCGGATACTTTATGCGGATAATTATCAGATTGATATGAATTCGAATTCAGTTCAAATTTTAAACGGATATTTACTAGACTTACTTAGAGTGAGTCGTGTGAGCCGTGTTAGAACGTTGTATGTTATTTTTTCAGAAAAAAGAAAGAGTGGACGTTATTTTTATTTTGGGAGATGTTATCAAAAAATTAGATTTCATCCTAAAAAATAAGACATAACTTACCAAAGGGAGTAAGCGGATGTTTTATTTTTAAATTATATTTTGAGATAAAAAATGATAAAAGAGTAATCAAATAATATATTAAGATTTGAATTAATGATATATAGAATATACGTATCCTTATATTTTTATTTAGGGGTCGCTTTGTTTCCGGAGTTGTCGGGTGGATAGCTTAACTGATGAGAGAGAAGAGTGCGATGGGTCCCGCCTCTCCCTCACACAGAAGTTGCTAACCGTGCTCGGTTAACAAACGGGCCCTAAGAGTTCATATTCGGTCGGATAATATCCAACACGGATATCTCAATATCTGAATTCGTATCAGATTAATAATCGGATATTCGATATCCAATTAAATTATCCGTCGAATATTTTATTCGAATAATTATCTGATTAAACGAATTTAAATTAGAATTCGATTTAAATTTTAAAGCCTTCTTTGTTTATCAAATAGGATAAATAAGAATTAGTGGCCCTTTGAATAACTCATTCGACCCAAATGGGTCGAATGAGATATTCGACCAAAACACGGTGATCCTTCATATAACATCCTCTTGTTCCTGCACTTGCCAAACTCAGGCATTAAACAAACCGGCGAATAAATGTGATAATCGGGAGGGCACCGGCGAACCGGTTGCCCTACCCGATTATCAAACTGGGCCTAAACGAATAGTTATCGGGCCTATCTTTGAGTGCTGATCTTCTTAGTTCAGGAGAGGATCAGACTCAGACAATCCCCAATAAGAGACTGCCACCAGTCCCTCCTCTCTCCACTTTTTTCATCAGGTTTCTTTGCCTCCAGCCTGCCACCTCTTCTCTCTCTCTCTCTCCACCACGATGATATCGCACCGAGCGAGGGACACCGACATCGACATGGGTGTCGGCGGACAGCGTGGACGACAGTGGGGGCGTCGCCAGGTGCCACCGAGGCCGATGCCGGGAGCCGGCGCGCCCTTTTCCGTGGTATATATGTGGGGAGGGAGGGGGATGCCGGAGAAGAGAAGGGCGCTGGCATCCAGCCTCGTCTGAGGGCGTCCGGTCTTGCCTTGCACTGAGAGGATCCAGACGCTTGTCTCACACCCAAAGGGACTTCTAGTCTGAAACTCTCAGCAATTAACTAGAGTCTAATATTTTAAAATAAAAGCATGCAGAATGTACCAATTTCAAAGAGTGCAAGCACTTTTAAAGAATAAAATATTAAGAAAAGATTTTATTCTGTAGTTAGAAGTTGTGCTTTAGTTATTGAAGAATTCAGATCAGTCAGACAGATAAAAGAGGATCTATACTCCACCCAAAAGGCTGAGGCATGCTTCATCCCCCTCGACTGTCCTTGAAGAGATTTAGATGGTAGGAGAGGTCAAATTCGAAGTCGGGGATCCACGGTGAAAATTTATCAAATCTCTGAAAATAATGAATTTAAATTCAATGTTCTTAAAGTCGGAGATATTCAACTTAAGTTTTGACTTCCCAGAAAGTGGCTGAACTTCCAAGATCGTAGATAGATTCACGTTGTATTGCATTCAAGATCTCTTAAGAAGTCTTGATCCATGCCTACCATGTCTCCTTGGGTGATAAATATCAAAAATAATTATTCATATGAACAGTTGCATCTTGAAAGTATTTACAAGAACATGCATCCAAAAAATTCCCATGCACGTCATGCCATTTATCATATGAGATTTTTTTTTTCTTTACTTCCAATTTAAATCGGGCGTTTGTAAGATCAATTTTACTTGTAGAAGTAAGACAAGACGACAGTCAAGTGTGGAATGTTGATTTAGATAAAATTGGCACTGTTCTTACAAAATATTTTGGCATGTTGAAGTAAAAATGATGCCCTTCTGTCATCTCCATGGAACCATGTTGCTACTGCAGTGTCCAACTCAACACTTCTCAGGCTCTGTCTGACTAAAGTGCACGGCACTCGTAACTGAGAAGACTAGTCTCTCTTGTTTGTGAGAAAGCCGAACAAACAAAATCACTCTGGAGAATCTCCAGGCAAATAGTTTTAAGCAAGGTAGTGTTGTTATTCATGTGCTTCAGAAACTACCAGAGGGTGGTGCCAGATTTCAACACATCCTTGCCAAGGAATCCGATTATTCCAATAACCTAAAACACCAATTCAGCATTTAATTTAGGGTCTGCTAACAGCAACGTTCACCCATTCCGGTTGGTGGCCTAACATGTTCATGTTCCACCACAATGCTATCAGCACCTTACCATACCACCTGGACATGGCTGCAAAATACAGGAACCTGAAAGCAAACTGTGGGAAGCATCTTTCAGAATTCTACTCACAGTCCTCTTATCACAACTCACGTGGAAATGAATGCTTCATAACTCAAATAGTTCATCTTTTCCTTATGGGGTGAAAATACCGGGCATATTGTTTGTGACCTTACATCGGCATGTTAATCATCAACAGACTGTACAGAAGCAAATGAAACAAAAGGGCTTACACAAGCAGGATACAGGGTGAACCTGAGGCATAAAAACAAATTTTGGCATAGCCCGTTCGCTCATGAATTTTGCACTGAAACCACGAGATTCTCATCAAACAAGGGCCGTGGTTTCACATCTGACCCATCTCTCCTCCCCTCTTCCTCGGAAGCAGACTTGAACCCAATGCTCAAAAGAGCTTGTGCTGACTCCAGCGCCTTGTCACCTTCGAGTTCTGATGCCTTCTCACTTGTCATGTTGGAATCTACACCTGGTCGTCGTAGAGTTCCTGGGGATTTTTCTACCGAACCAGGAGACCCTATGCACCCTTCAGCATCAATTGCCGCTGCCGCTGCTGCAGCAATAAGCAGGGCAGTTGCAGGAGGATCACCCCCCCCTCTTGGTGTAGGTAAATCGTGATTGTGTTTTCCCTCGTATTGTATAATTATAGCTTTGGCATCTGCTGAATCCCGCTCAACATGCTTCCGCACAGGACAGCCTATTTGTGTGCACTTGTAATAGCTTCTGGAAAAAGAAAACGGAGAGAAATATTAGGGTAAAGCAAAGAAAATGCTGCCAACAAGTGAAGAGAGCCCACTAGAACATGCTGTTTGCAGACTTCTGGATCAAGTCTCAAAGGAACACTTTATATTCTTATTTTTCATCCCATCCGCCACTGTGTTCTCTCCTTTTCATTTTTACAAGGGACAACTTGTGCAAAAGCTTCATTTCACCCATCTTCTATTAGCCCGACAGACATGCATATTTTTCTTAATATTTCTCCTCTGTTCTTCTTAGATACCCAGAACATGTTCTTACTATGTCATCTGCTTGAGGCAAGGTTAACCTAATTGTATCCTAACTTTACTGTTTGAACAAAGGGATCGCAATGTTTACGATGGTACCACATTCAACCATATACGGTTCTCATTAGTCTATGAAATTACTGATATTGCTATTACACCATGCCACAAATGGCGGACAGTTTATAATCCTAGTACAAGCTCTGAAGTTTCTTATGTCTTTCCATACTTCAAAGCAATGAAAACATATTTAGCAGCACATTTAAGTTTGCATTAGAAAAGTAGGACACGTCTTTTCTACCATCAACTCCAGTGCATAACAATTTGAGCGCACAGGAATCAATCAATTCAGAAATCACTAGCTAAGAGAAAGATCAGAGGCTGGTCACAAGGAAGACTTCTCTCTTACGGGGGAAGGACAACTCTGTGTAACTCTGTTGGAAAGTCTCCCGGTCTATTTCCTCTCCATGTTTCTGATTCCTTGCTCAGTGGTGGCAAAACTTCGAAGTATTCAATGCAGATTCTTCTGGCAGGTTGGTTCAGATAGAGTGAGAGGCTAGCATGATGTTAACTGGGGGCACAAGCCATGAGAAATGGTGGAATTGGTCTCAAAGATAATAGGCTGTTTAATTTAGCTCTTCCTGCCAAATGGTTGTGGAAGATTGGTACTACAGAGTTTGGCCTATGGCTCCAATTCCTCAAGGATAAATATTATCGTAGGAATCAAAAGAGGGACCTGACCCCCTCACAGGCATACTTATTGTCACCAATCTAGAAAGGTGTCCTGCAAGCTGTAGATGTCATCCAGGCTTCTGTGCGGATAAAGATTGGGGATGGACAGATGTGTTTCTTTTGGTTGGACAGATGATGTGAAGGAAGACCCCAGGCGAGCAGATTTCCCAAACTCTTCCATACCGCCAATGACAAGCAGCTGTCGACAAGTCAGGCATATGATTCCAGAGATGGTTGGTGCCCTAATTTCAGGTGGAGGCTGAAGGATGATGAAATTACGGTGTGTCTGACCTCGTGACCTTACTCCAAGATTTCAATTCGGACTCCACTTTGAGAGATCAGTGGATTTGGAGATAGACCCCTTCAAGAATGTTCTCTGTTCATTGGCATATTCCTTTATTGCTGATGAGGGTACCAGATATCGTATGTTCCCTCCTGTTTGGAGGCCAGACACCCCACTTAATGTTAAGGTTCTTCTGTGGAGGATAACCCTTTGCTGTCTTCCTACAAGGGATAGACTGTTGAGATTCATGGCTGGGATAGAGATAGTGTGCAACATGTGTAAGAATGAGGAGGAATCTCTGGACCACTTGTTCATAGACTGTGATTTCGCTACCACAGTTTGGCAGCATATCTTCACTAAGCTCAGATGTGCCAAGTCTGTTGTAGGCTCAGTCGAAAAATTCATCACCAATTGGCAGGTGAAGTGGCCCACCAAGATTGAATGCCAACTGCGGTGGTTGATCTTGCATGCAACCTTTTGGATCATCTGGAGGGAGAGGAATGACAGAACCTTTAGAAGAGAAGCTCATAACCCTGCAAAATGTCTTGATTCAATTTTCTATTTTGTGAAAAGATGGGGGACACTTGTTGTAGAGGGGACAAATGTAATTCTCTTATTTTACCTCTACTCTCTGGGTAGAGAGGCCTCTGTCCTCTTTTGCATAGGGGATTTTTTGGGATGTGCTCCCTTCTTACTTGTACATTCTTCCTCTTTTATATATGACGTGGTACTATCCACTTTTCAAAAAAAAAAAAGGGAAAGACCAGAGGATAATGGAATCACTATTCAAATTGAAAATGCTTCCTGTAAATCACCATGTAGCTGTGACTTGATTTTATTCTCATTTTCTATAACTTGTAGCTTACTGTTTTTCCCCCCTTTCCCCCTCTTTGTATAATTCCTATTTTATCTATGCCAGATACTTGTACATTTTAACTATGTCATACTGCTCTTTCTTATTCTTATTTCGTAATTATTCCCAAGTAGATATTACCTTTTTCTATCAATGTCTAGTGGCTTTTTTATTACCATGCTGCCACCTTTTTCTTATCCTTCACGGTTCCTAAGACCATCCACTAATATAAGTTATTTCTACAAATAGATCTTCATGGTTCCCAAGCCCCCAGTTGCCTCACTCACCTCTCACTGTTAATTACACAGATATCAATTCCAAAGCTTCCTTGAGGAACAATTTATCCCTTATGGGGTGTTTGGTTACACTTTTTTCTCTCTTTTTTCTCTCAAAATTAAAATTAAGAGGACACTTAAACCCGTTTGGTAAGACCTATCCTATTTTTTAGGGAGGAATCTTACCCTGTGTAAACCTTCCAAAAAAAAAATACAAGTCTGGAGCAATTTTTTTTTGAAAAGCGCCCACGATGCCTCGGGACTCCCCCTCCCTCCCCTGCGGCCCCCCTTCCCCGCGGCCCCTCCCCCGCTGCCCCCCTCCCCCTCCCCTCCCCCGCCCCCGGGGCCCCTACACAGCCCCCCTCCCCTCCTCCCTTCCCTCTCCCTGCGTCCGCCCGCCCGCCGGCCTCTCCCTCCCCCCTTCCCAGTGAATATGTGTATTTTTGTGTGCCAAACATGTCTACATATATTTTAAAAATTATGACACTTTTGCCAAACAAAAAGTGTCAATTTTTATCACTTTTAAAATTTAAGTTAAAAATTGACATAACATAATTTTTGAGGTAGAAATAGTTTTTTTTTTTAAATTGTTCCCAAACACCCTATTAAAAATCTCATGCATGGAAAAGATTGCAAGAACAGCAAAATGTTTAACATAAGCATTATGATATGCATGCCGTGTCTAGGCTATGAAAATGTGCAGTATCTCATGTTTAATCTATAACCCACTGAATGCAGCAAAACTGGCATAATTAGACAGGTCAACCATGGAGTTTGCAAACACCAGGTTCAAAAACATGAACAAGTCACCATGACTGACTTGAAATTTGAGAACATTGCACCAACTGCAGAAACTGAGAATGTGCACAGTATTTTTTGACAAAATCAACCAAAATATTAGCAGACAACTTACATTTACCTTTACAGCAACAGCTTGACGTAAAAAGTATAACCGCAACTTCCAGTTTGAAGGCCCAAATAATAGAAACCAGGATATTAGAACAGATTGGCATAGGACAATATGCTCGGAAAATTTATTTTTAAAAATATCCATTGGTTGGATAAATATGCGCATATTTTGGCTAATTAATTAGCATTCACATAATTCTTCCCGCGAGTCTAATTTATCAGACGATTTAGAGTTCGGGTGCTAGACATTTCCCCACCGACCGGAGTCGGTGTTTATTTATATCGGCATAAGTCCGAACACTTTTGATTAACTGCTAGAGATATCCTTGAACCCTTGCACCATTCGTTGTGATGAGAGGGCTTGAGTCCGAAAAAAAAATCCCCATGCCCTAAACCAAGGGTATAATAATAATACATTTAAATCCTTCCACAAGTTTGGATTTATTCACAAATTTCCCTTAGACTAGGGTTTATTTGCAATATTTTCCTCAGTCATTAGGGTAGAACCCAGGGTTTGCCGACCCGGTGCGTCTGGCCCCGACCCGCACGACCCGACCCGACCCAGGTCGGGACCGGGTCGGCCGGGCTGTGGGTCGCCACTGGGTCGGCCCATTATTTTAATATTATATTATATTATATTATATATATAATGTGTGTTTTTCTATTTTATTATATTATTTTAATATATATATATAGTGATTTTTTAGAACGGGACGGATCGGGTCGGACCGAGACGGGAGCGACCCGACCCGACCCAAGCCGAGATCGGGTCGGCCGGGTCGATCGGGCCGGCCGGGTCGATCGGGCCGGCAAACCCTGGTAGAACCACAACTTTGGCATAGCCTGAACATATTTATGCCATTTCTGTGATTTTCAGAATTTCCCGGTAATTTCTCTGGATATTTATGCATTTTTGCAAAGATCTATGAAAAAATTGCAATTCTAAAAAAAACAAGGGTTTTTCCCAAATTTGGATGACATTTATATAAACTAGAACATTGGTTGTTCAATTTCTGAATTTTCAGGACATTTCCTGAATTTTGTGGGCATTGATGTAATTTCACAAACTTACAAGGACTTGTACGTCATTCCTCACATGAAAATAAGTTCCACATGAACTTTCATAATTTTCTGAATTTCACATGATTTTTCTGTATTTTTACAGAATTTTCATGATTTTACAAATAATTTCTTCACAAGCAGGGGTATAAGTGCAAAAACACAAACATATCTTTTATCAGGGGCTTAAGATCAAACAGACCAAACAGACAAGTTCTTGGGGACTGGGCGAACTAAGCTTTATCCCAAGTCTTCAAGTGTTCTTGACATTCTTGAGATGATGGATTCTCCCCGGAGCTCCTTGGACTTGAGTCTTGACTTCCTCCTTTTTTTTTTTTTTTTTTTGAAACGAGCCTCTCCTCCTCCTTTGATAGGGGTCAACCGGGGGGACTCCACTGGTGCATTAAATGCATTGGGGAAGATGAAGAGACTTGGGGGAGGTTCCCCCGGTTAACATTGGGTGCACATGAGCTGAACCAGGGGAGGTTACTCCCGGTTGACATTGGGCGCATATTAATTGAACCAGGGGAGGTCCCCTCGAGTAGGTGGAGTGTGCATAAGGATGAACCGGGGGAAGTTCCCCCGGTTAACATAGAAGCGCATGGTGGTGAACCAAGGGAGGTTCTCCCAGTTAACATGTGGAGGTAAGTTGACCTCCGAGGGATGGAGGAGGTTTTCCCGATTAGCATGAGGAGGTAAGTTCACCACCCCTTATTTACTTCAGAATATTAAATGGGAGAATTTAAGTGAAGCGGGAGAGGTTCCCCTGGTTATATTTAGGCGCCCATAGGTGAACCGGGGGAGGTTCCGCTGGTTAAAGCTAGGCGAAGATGGAGTTGACCGGGGGAGGTCCCCCCAGTTAAGTGGGGCCCAACAGATGTGATCCAGGGAGAGTTCCCCCGATCTAAGGCTGAGAGAGGGTGACCGGGGGAGGTCCCCTTGGTCAGCAACTGAGAGAGGGAGGAACGGGAGGGCCTCCCCCCAATTTGCGGCTAGGTGGGGGAACCGAGGGAGGTCCCCCTGGTTCACACCTGGGCAAAACCTCCCCAGGTTAGGCCAAAACCCAACCGGAGGTCCCCCCCCCCCCTTTTCTCCCTTTTTTCTTTTTTTTCCCTGCTGGCGGAACACAGAGAGAGGGGCAACGGCTTCCCTGCACATGCAGACCGAGGGAGAGAAGAGAACAAGTGGGCGGCTCCCTGTCCCCCTTTGTGGGTCCAAAACCCCTTTAAAAAGGTTTGGTTGTGTCTCCTTCAAGTGGTGGGGACACCGGGCCCACTGCCGGGTCCAATGCTCGGAGCCGACACCGCACTGTCACTGCACCGAACTTATGACTCGGCGACTCGTTTGAAGACTCGACGTCCTGAGCATAATATTTATTTGTGTGTATTTGTATTGTACGTATGTGTATTGTGTGTAAAATACATGTATTAGTACATGTATTTTTACTTTCGTCTTATTAGGCTAAGTCATAGTCAATAAACATGTGTGTTTTGTGTATTTTACTTGGTTAAAACCTCCAGGTCAAAAGTTAGGTAAGTAAGCTTGTTTTATTAGGCTAAGGACATGTGCTATTTGTAAAGTTTGAAAGGTGTGGTTGCTATAGCCTCCTCCTATGTAAATGAAGGCCAAGAGTGTTACGAGATATGATTTGATGAATAGAATGAAAGGTTTGGTTTATGCATGAGAGAGTTTCCCCTCTTTCATTTCCTTCCCTCTTTCTCTTTGTGAGTTTGAGTGTCGCCCGGTGTGAGACCGTCCGGCGTGAGGCCGAGCTGTGTGAGATAGCAGTTATCCGTTCCCGTCCTGTTCGCGTCCCGGAGTGCCGTCGATCCATTCCCACGTCGCCGCCGCGTCAAATTGGTATCAGAGCCTAACACGGCGCCTCCGACGATCCCGACGTCCCCGACGTCTCTCCCTCTATCTCTCCGTTGCTAGAGTGAAAAAAAGTAGAGAAAAAAAGATCAAAAAAAAAAAGAGAGAATCATACAGATTTCGATTGAAGAAATTGAAGAAAAAAAAAGATAGAAAAAAAACTAGCAAAGAACTCCCTGCGTTCTCTCTCCGTTTCCCTCTTTCTCTCTCTATTTCTCTCTCTCTCGTTCAGAGCACAGCAGAAAGAAGAAAAAAAAGGGGGGGGGGAAGGAGAAAAGAAGATACAGAGAATCGGCTGAGAGAGAGGAGGTAAGAAAAAAAAGAAAAAAAAATTTTTTTCTTTCGCGGCACGAGTATCGTCGCCCGTGCCCGCTTTCAAAAGCGGCCGCAACGGTCGCTTGCGCCCCCCCCCCCCCCGCCCCGCCTCCCGTGGCAGCACCCGCCCGGCGCCCGCCCCCCCGGCGCGCACCGCGCCAGGCCCGCGTCTGCCGCCCGCGCTCGCCCCGCCGCTGCACCCGCCTGGCCCGGGCTCCGCGCCTCGTGCCCGGCTCCCGTGCTCGCTCGCAGGTCACGCCCGAGCGCCCCGCACGCAATGCACGCCCGCAGGCCGCGCCCAGACGCGCCCGGCTCGCCCCGTGCGCCCGAGCCCGGCACTCGCTGGCAGCACTGATGCCGCTCCGCCCGCGCTCGCCACCTGCGAGCACCCCGCTCGCACCCACAGGCACTCACGCGCCCGCAGACGCTCCCCGCCTGCCCTCGCCGCCTGCGAGCGCCTTGCCAGTAGCTGCGCCTGCACACCCGCGCGTCGTCGTTCGCGAACTGCCGCGTGGCCCGTCTGCCTTCACCCGTTGGCCGGCAGCTCTTCGCGGCCCACATTGGCAATAGCGTATGCTGACTGTCATCCTTCCAAGCGCGTGATTCGCGCCGTAGAAAAGGTTTTGAAAAGACAAAAAAAGAGAGTACGAAAAGTCAAAAAAAATTAGGTGAAGTTTGAAAAGAGAAATAAAAGTCAAAAAAAAGGAGATTGAAAAAAAAATGTTAAATATATATAATATATAGAATATATATATTGTTATATATATCTATATATATTATTTGATTAAAAAAAGAGTTGAATATATATATTATTATATATCTATTTAACTTATTTCTTGTGGCACCCGAGTCCGCTATTACGGCTCGGCCCATGTCTGAGTCGTTCGGATGCCGACAGAAGATCCGAAGATCACGGAACGGGCGTACCTCTGAGTCTCCCTGCGCGGAGAATTTGGACTGATTTGTTCCCCTGCGCGGAAAATTTAAGCGATTTGTAATAATTCAATCCTCCCTGCGTGGAGTGAATGCTTTGTAACCGCTCAAGCTTCGTCGACGCCGTGCGGGCCCGCACGTCCCCGCTCGCCTTCGTCTCCGGTCGGAGTTAGACTTTTCAGTCTAGCTAGGTACGTACTCCCCTCACTTACTCATCTAGTATCTTTTCAATTGTCGCGCGACGAAGTGAGCGAGAGCCCGATCCATGCAGCCAGTCCCCTGAGTGCATTGCTGTGGACGGAAAGCGAGAGCTTGTATGTACCCATCCTTAAGGCCCTAGGCTGTCACATTAGAGCACCCTAATTGTCAGGAGGTAGTTCCACAACTACTTCGCCTACGGGCGAGCAACTCTCACTGACCGGTCCCTTCAAATTGACCCTTTGCATATCAGCCGGGTCCACACCTTGCTAATTATCGGTCCCAGGACTGCATCATTTAGGTCCGAGGTCGTGCATGCCACGTTGGTCTAGGAATTCATCCGGCCGTCTAGAACGCATGGAACAGGAAAGATATATGGCCGATCCTGACCTCATCACCCGGTTTGAGGAAATGGATGCACTATTTGATGACACGCATGTCGAGTATATGCAGGTTGGAGACATTGCCGAGAGTTCTAGCCAGAAAAGATTGGGTGTCGTTCGCTGTATCTCAACACCCCAGGAGGACGATTGACGTCGAACCTCTATCTTTCAAACCTACATCATGGTGAACTCTCATCCCTGCAAGATAATCCTTGACAACGGGAGCTGTATCAATGCAGTCTCTTCAGATTTTGTCTCCCGTTTAGGTCTACCTACGCACCCTCATCCAAGGCCATACAACTTGGCTTGGGTCGATGACACTTCTATCCCAGTCACCACTACATGTGTCATCCCCATCCAATTCCAGTCCTACCAAGGACAAATCTTATGTGACGTAATGCCTATGAAGGCCGGGAGCGTCATCTTAGGACGACCATGGATCTATGATGTAGACCTCGCTACCTTTGGTCGGTCCAATCAGTGTTCCTTCTCCTACAACGGGAAGAAGATTCAGTTGTACCCGGTACCCCCAAAGGTGACCCCGGGAAAGAGTTCCACCTCCACCCCCACCGGAACTCCCAAAATTCAGGAGAATCCCCAAACTCCCACTGAAGGGAAACCTCCCATTCCTTCTTCTCCTGCATCTATCACACCCGTTTCTGAGGCTCCTAAGGTTAGTCATGACCTAGTTAGGTGCCTTGACTCCATGAATGTCGGTGAGCTAGACATAGAGGTTGCTGAGGGTGCCTCTGTTTTGGCTGTTGACGTCACCATCACACCCGAGGAGTCTCGAGTCTTAGTCCCAACTGAAGACCCGGCCATACTGCAGGACTCTCAAGGCATCGTTCCCGAAGACTTGCCTTCTCGACTCCCTCCCATGCGTGATGTACAACACGCTATTGAGCTTGCCCCTGGGTCCACCCTACCCAACCTTCCCCTCGAGTCTAGACTGTCCAAGTCAGCCGAAGAGTTTGCACAACACGTCATTAGTCTGCATGAGTCAGCTGATTTGCATAGGCGTCACCATGAATCTCAAGAAGGTGACTTGGTTATGGTACGGGCCCGGCCCGAACGACTCCCCTCGGGAGTCGTTAAAAAGTTACAAGCCTGTAGTGATGGTCCCTTCCCAATCATGCGGAAGATTGGCGCCAATGCCCATGTTGTGGACTTACCTCCCGAAGAGGGGATTAGCTCGACCTTTAATGTGGCAGACCTAGTGGCCTACAAGGAACCCACAGCGATTCCCAGTGATCCTTTCGAGCCTTCTCCTCCCCTTGAGAGTGAGCCCACCCCTGTGCGTCCCACATCCTTGAGAGCACCGCGCGATCATATTGAAAGGATATTGGATGAGCAGGTGACCACTACACGGAGCAGGGAGTACCAGCGCTACCTTGACCGCTGGCGGGACCGTCCACCTTCTGATGATTCCTGGATCAGCCGGGAAGATCTCCCGCGCCTCGATCCAGACCTGCTGGAGCACTACCACATCAGTGTTCCCCCTTACTCGACGGAGTCGAGTTTCAACCACCCCGGGAGGGTTGGTGGGGACACCGGGCCCAATGCTCGGAGCCGACACCGCACCGTCACTGCACCGAGCTTATGGCTCGGCGACTCGTTTGAAGACTCGGCGTCCTAAGCATAATATTTATTTGTGTGTATTTGTATTGTACGTATTTGTGTATTGTGTGTAAAATACATGTATTAGTACATGTATTTTTACTTTCGTCTTATTAGGTTAAGTCATAGTCAATAAACATGTGTGTTTTGTGTATTTTATTTGGTTAAAACCTCCAGGTCAAAAGTTAGGTAAGTAAGCTTGTTTTATTAGGCTAAGGACATATGTGCTATTTGTAAAGTTTGAAAGGTGTGGTTGCTATAGCCTCCTCCTATATAAAGGAAGGCCAAGAGTGTTACGAGATATGATTTGATGAATAGAATGAAATGTTTGGTTTATGCATGAGAGAGTTTCCCCTCTTTCATTTCCTTCCCTCTTTCTCTTTGTGAGTTTGAGTGTCGCCCGGTGTGAGACCGTCCGGCGTGAGACCGAGCTGTGTGAGATAGCAGTTATCCGTTCCCGTCCTGTTCGCGTCCCGGAGTGCCGTCGATCCATTCCCACGTCGCCGCCGCGTCATCAAGCCTCTTCTTCGTCGTTTTCTGTCATGAGATTCAAGGATGCAGTGATACGTGGAGATTTTGTGTGGTTTTGTTTCTTCTTTGACGCCAAATCGCTGTCGGTCTTCTTGGACTGCTTGGGACCACACTCCGAAGCGTTGAGAACGATCTCCGAAGGTCGGGAGAGATGTTATTTATTTGTTCTTTGCACAGGTACATAGCTTTATGCCACCCGCAAAGTGCTTGATAAAATTGTCGTGCATGGGAGAATGCAGAGTTTATGTGAATAACCCCACCCGCCGGAACTTCAGGGGCATTTTACTCACGGCGACAATTTTTTATCATCTCTTGCCGCTTAATAATTTCTAAAAAATTTCAGAAATTCTTTAAAATTTTCTAAAAACTGTGTAATTTCCCCAAAACTCGTTTGGAAATTCTCTAAAAATTCTCAGAAAATTGTTGAAAATTCCGAGGAAATTGCTGGAATTTTCTAAAAAGTGTTTATAAATTTCTGGAAATTGTCTGAAAATTCTCAGAAAATTACTGGATTCTTTAAAAATCGTTTAAAAATTCCAGAGACACCTCCCAATTTTGCGGGGTTCAACAGCTCCCTACCAATTTGATGCGGGATGACTTAAAGAACAGAATATAAATCATTACATCTTCTGTGCTACGGTTGATAGCACATGATTAGGCTAGGATGTGCATAGTTCTCAGCATTGGTTACTATCAACTTTAAATGGCAATTCACTTTGTGAACGACAACTTATCATTCTAACATACTCTTGCATTTCCCTTGCAGGCATGTCATTGTAACAATGAGGAGACCCTAGATCACCAAGTTGCCTTGCTGTCTATAAGGGTGGCGCTGCCCTTGACTGGTCCAGTGTACCCAGGTGTAGACTGACAAGATTGTAGTGGGCATTGATTATTGCTTATTGGCCCTGATCTAGCTGACATCTAATGGTCTTGCGATCAAAGGGTTGGATCATGTTTTTGGTTCAGGAAGTGGGTAACAGATGAGCCATGAGCCTGGCCTTGAGAAATTATCTAGTTTTATATGGTTCTGGGTATGGTGTTTGCCAGATCATGGGCTTGTTCTGCAGTAAAGCTTTATTATAAGCGGGTGAGTCTCAGTTCCTTCTTCATGAAGACATTGGCTTAGGGGCTGTTAGGCTGTTTGCAATCCTTAGATAACCCCACCATTTCCCCGTGTGAGGATGCAAACACTTACAATCATTTTCCAACAGAATTCACAAATCTGTGTTTTTCCAAACAAATCATTTCCTGGGATTTTACACTTTCCAGTGAAATATTTCTCCTGAGTCTCATTTCTTGGGAAAATCTGAGAATGCGAACCACCTTTACTTCAATTCCATACTTACTGATCTATTAGTGTGTTTTTGTCATTTTGGTACAAACAGTACTGGACACCCCTAACCTAGCCTAAAGATGGCTGCTTTGAGAAATTATCCTCTTCCTCCATGGATCAGATGGGGGACTGTCATGCAAGATCGACTTCTTCCATCGGCACTAGCAGCACAAGGCTGACCAACCACCTACATGGAGTGGCATGAGGCCATGTTTCTTTTTCCTGTTTTTAATTTTCTGCACAATGTCATCCGTTCATCTATTTTTTTCCATCACCTTCATCCCATTGAACAATCAATTGGCAAGGGGAAAAGAGCCTGCAACGTCTTCCTGTTCCCCATCATTGTCATCTTCTTCCTCCTATAGACATCTGTTCCAAGAATCGGGAAGCGCATCTTTCACAGATATCAAAGTAAGAGAAAGGGTCAACAGCTCCAGACCTTAGCATCATCCCTATGCATGCAATTCCATCTGACCAGATACAGGAACTCAAGTTCTGCAAAGGATCAACATCTCAGCTATACCATGAGCCCATGATGTTATATTATCAGAAAATGCCCTTCACACAGCGGGTTCAGAACTGCCATCATCTCCTCACCAGCTTGCAACCCTCATCACCTGTTGGCTGCCTTAACTTGGTGTCATCTTCATTGAACTGAATAACTGCAAACAGCCACTATTTTCCCACTCCTCATCTGTCTTCTCATGTTATGGAAGAAAGTCAATCTCCCACCACACAAGAAAAGAGGGAACTGGAGATCCATGCTGGTGCTGTCTCACCTGTCACAGTTCACTGGCACCTTGGTTGTCAAATTCTACCGCCACCTGTTGCAGCTTCTGCCCCACCCTCTCCCTCTTCCCTGTCGCACCTTTACAAATAGGAGGAAGGAACTCCGTTAACTACAATCTTCTTTGGAGCTTGCCAATAAACCCCAAACAGACTCGCCGTAATCCACCTACACAGCACATACAACTTTCTTTTTCAAGCCTGAGACCATTGAGCACGAAGCAGTACATCTGCTGAGGTTGTAAACCCAAACCCAACCTGACAATTATCCAGACCCCATCAGCCTGAATTTTACATGAAACCCATTTTATGGCTCAATTGTTCAAATAAGTTCACAGCCTTTAGCATGCTGTACATTTCATCCTTAATATCTCCCAGTCCATCAAATTGTCTTGTTGACAAATCTCTCAAAGCAACTTTGGCTTGTGATCTGCCAGAATTACTAGAAGCCCTTTGCCACCATCAGCTATTTTAGGCACATTTTCATAATTATATTTGGTTAAATACCTCGTAGACACTAATACCAGAAGCACACTCAACTTGCTCTAGCTTTTTCCTTTCTTCCAGTAAAAAATATACATTGAAAGGTAAGGAATTTTAAATGACCATAAGGATGAAGCAAAAAGGCCCACTTGAGAAAGCACAGCAAAAGCTCATCGGTTTTACAAAGGGGAAAAATGAGACAAAGCAGTACTCTTGGGAGGCTCACCACGTATTGTCTCGTCCAAATAATTGTTACTCCTTGGTGATGATTAGTTTTAGCCCAACGAATGAATAGAGAGAAAATGAAACTGTAACTGAGTTCTGCAAAAGTAAGAAAAGGACACACCTAGGGTTAGGATTTCCTTTGACAAGTTTCTGTCCATATTTTCGCCACCTGTAGCCATCGCTTGAAGGTCCTGTATCACCTGATTTCTGTACAACAACTTTTGGTTCCTTGACTGCTTTGAAACGCGGAGATGGGCTAGCCAATGACCTTTCTGTGAGTCTGTCTCATTAAGTGTTAAAAAGGTTTTACAACTTGAAAAGCAACATTTCGACACACCAGAACTGCAAAATACTTACCTTCGCTTGAGATCTGGTTCTTCATCAAGGTCTTCTTCAGCTTTAATGCTAGCATCAGCTTCGCAATCACTGGAGCAATGCAACTGCTGCTCAGGTGTGTCACTGCCAGAATCTTGCTCCACTTTAGATTGAGAAGGGACACTTCCATTGGCTTCTCCACTTTCAAGAGTCGAGGCTTCACTATCTCCAGAAGGAACAATAGACTGACGCTTTCTCTCTTTTGAGCATTTAACCTTTTGAGGTGGATCATGATTGTGCCCCCCTTTATAAACTACTTCTATAACACGGCCATCTTGACAACGCTCCACCTTCTTCTTTGCAGAACAGTTGGCTTGGGTGCACCTGTAGTAACTCCGGGAACTCTCACTGCTTTTCACTTGCTTCTGGCCATACTTCCGCCAGTTAAACTTATCACCCGATGTTGTCTTCAAAACAATCTGAGCAGATTGAAGTTTCTGGTCAGAGGAAGGTTGTTGGTCTACTTCTGGAGAAAGAACATTGCCTTCAGATGCCGATGGTGGACTTTGCTGAGTTGGGACAGGAGCTATAGTAGGAATTGTAGGCGATGGTGCATATCCCGACTGCAGTTGCACCTGTGCCTGAGCTGTGACAGTCGCCAGAACTGCTTGATGGGTCATAGCAAACTGACCCTGAAAAACAAAGAGCTCAAAGATCATATTGTGCATGAAGGGGGGGGTGCCAAAAAACAAAATAATGTTGATGATTAAAAAGGTTAACATTCATTGAGAATCTTTGCATCCAAAATCAGCTATGCCATAGCAAAAGATTACACGAAACAACATAAGTAGAATCAAAAGTAAGAACTTTTATGATTGCTTAAACAATATGCAGAAGTCCACATAAAAACACAAGGATTGTTGCAGAAAAGCAAACCCTTGTTCATTTATTGTGTCCATGTAGATTAACTTCTGCTTTAAGCAGTCACTGCAAAATCTCGAACATTTCTGCCTAAATAAACTAGACAAGCTATTAGAAAACTAAAAAAGGAAAAGATCCTCACTCATGGACCACCAGCATTCCTAACTCACCTCAATCAAAGAGAAAAATGCACTACAGAGGGTACTTGCTTCATCTTTGAATATGACCATTTGCGGAGGGAAAGAGGATATAAAGGGGAACTGATCACCCAGGAACTACAGCATCCAGGATGCATGGGCAGTTCTTTGTAGGCATCCTCTAAGACCTCATAGCTGTGTATCCATCATTTTGTTTCATCAATGACTTCTTTTTTGGAAGGTGGCACTGCCACAATTCGTTAATGAAGAAAAAAGATTACACAAAGGAGCTCCATCTATCAAGATAATAGATGAGAGAAAATACACAAAGGTAAAACACTGAAAGATGCCTAATAGAGGCAAAATAGAAAGGGCTAAAAAGTGCATGAGCCACAAGTGATGGACTCTTAAGCGACAACCTCTCTAATTGTTTCATTTTCTGAAGAATGCCTTCATCCTCAGCACTCTGCATCCTGCTAGTCAGTAACCAATCCTCAACAGAATGGATAGCTCTCTTCAAAAATCAAAACTACCGTGCCATATCCCCTTAAACAGTCTACCGGTCCTCGACAGAATGGACAGTTCTCTTAAAAATAGAGAAAAAAATAAAAGAGAGAAGCTATTGTGTCATATTCCCTTAAACAGTCTAGTATTCCTCTCTCCCCAAATAGCCCACAGACTGCATGCAAGATGATCAACCAGTAAATCTTCCCCTTCGGACCTGGACTTCTCTGAATCTACCCTTACATTAAGTCAGAAGCAATCCTAGGATCCCGCCATGTAATGCTAAGAGACTTAGATAACATAAGCACATCCAAAAAAAGTTTGTTCAATGGACCCTCCGCACATAGAATAGAACATACATCTCCCCCTCATGGTAGGTATAATCATTCTTAGTCTCTCTGTTGTAGGTAGCCTCCCAAGAATGAATTTCAAATGAAAATATTTGAACTTTTCTTAGTATTGCAGCTCTCCTGATCAGATTTCTCCGGCTTACTCTGCAGCCACCACCTCTCATTGTCTTCACATAGGATTTGACTGAAAAAGCACCATTTTTCCCATCTCCATTGTTGAGTCTGCTGCACTGTTGTTTACTGATATATGCCCCAGGCGATCAGTAAGTTGAACAAATTCTCCAATCTCAGCGCTCCACAATTCTCTTCTGATACTCAATTCCCAGGATCACGATGATCAACTCCTATAAATGGAAGAATGAATCCTCTACCCTTTTCCAGAAGAAAAGTCATATTGCAGAAAAGGGAAGAGAAAGGCATATCAGGTGCCTAAGAATCCTCCCAAAATCTGATCCATATACCAATCCCAAACAAAAATATCATCAATGACACTGCTAGTATCCACTTTTCCAAAGAAATATATGTTGAAACTTCAATTTCCCTGGTGATATTGAATTGATCGTATGTCTCTAACAACTACATCGCATCATTAAAAGAATGAGGAAAAGAGCTATAAATTTCAGAAGTGTAACAGACACTGAGAACAAAGGAATGGCAATAAGGATAGAGCAAACGCTGCTATCCCATTACTTTCTGGAAATCCGAGCTACAAAAACTTATATCTTACAAAGGCCCACAGGTAGAGGAAACATAAGTTTCTTGTTAAGAAAAAAGGCACTACCGAATCTTTGTCGTAGATTTGGGAAGCTATCTCATCAGCAAGTGCAGACTCCAAGGCAAGTCACCTAGCAGAGACTAGCTCCGACAATAATTCGCAACCAAAACAAATGACTAAAGACACTGAATTAAGTGTAGGTAAAAGAACAAAGTAAGTGAATATAAAGGGAAACAGCCAGGGTATCTCGTTTGCGATGGCAAGCTCCGGGAATGATCACACCAGGTAGACAGTCTCAACGATGTTAACGTCCAGATACTTACGTGCAGTCGACATACCGTTCAGCAAAGCTCAAAAATGAGTTTTTTAAATCAAGTAATAGATAAAAAATAAGAAAAATCTAAAGAATTACGAGTAAAAAGGACATCCAATTAGACGACAGCAAGCACGAACCGTGAACCCCGAGGACTCGAGCAACGCCGCGGACGCAATAAAGCACGGCACGGCGACGACGGGAACCCTCACGGCATCCACCGGCACGGCCACAATCGGCATGGCGAACGAGCTCCCCATCGGCGACGCCATGGCCCCGGCAAGCAGCTGCGAGAAGGAGCGGCGGCACTCGCCGCTCCCGTGTCCACCATCGGGACCCACGTCTGAATTGGGCGCAACCGGAACAGTGATGGCAAGGGTTTTGGGACCAGCGCTCTCCCTCGCAGCGGGAGCAGAAGCAGAGAAAACAGCGGGATCGGGGAGCGGCTTCACCGCGCTGTTGGCAGGAGAAGGAGGGGATTCCTGGGGCTTAGGAGGGGAGTCGCGGGACTTCGTCGGCGGCGGCGGCGGCGGAGGAGGAGAGGAAGGGGGAGGCTGCTCGCCCTCCTCCTCGGGCTCCTCGCGTTGCTCCGGAGCTCCCGAGCTCGGGGCTTCCGCCATGGGAGAAGCCTTGGGGGGAGATGGCGATGGGTGGGGAGGAGGAGGAGGAGGAGGGTTTCGGCGTCGGGGGCCCGGGGAGGGGGTGGGGAGGGGGAGGAGGGCCGTGGGAAGTGTGAGGGACCTCGTTTTGACTGGAATTGACCATGTAAGTTGACGGCGTCAGTGTTCCGTCGACCGGTGTTCCGTCGACCGGGGGGACCCCCGGTCCCCGGATGCGGAGGACCCGGGAAAACGGCGAGTGCGCCGTTTGCAGTTGTGTTTGACTCCGCTACTTCCAGTCTACGAGCCTCTGTGCATGGACCAATGCGCCTGACCAATAGAATTGAAGAATTTCGAGCGGACCAGCGAGTGGCGCACCGTCCCAGCATCCATCCGTCTCGTCAGAGAACTTGGACGACCGTTTCTGTTTTCCTTGTCCTCTCGGTAATAAAGCGGTCACGTGTTGCGGATGAAGGAGGACCGGAGTAGATTGATAAGTTCTGATTGTTGAAATTTGGCAAAATAATGTTTATTTAGGAGTGTTTTTTTTGCCCTTTTGAAGATTATCTAGGGATGCTAATCTTGTAATTTGTTACCTTTGGATTTGGTTAGTGATCATATCATGGTTGAGATGAGATCACTACATAACTTCAAGTTTAATGCTTTTTAAACTTAAGAGTGTCAAACTTAGGTTTAACACTGTTTGTTTGTGGGCTAATTCTAAACAACAAATTTCGAGCTTTGACGGCAAAAACAAGCGGATTGGGGGGGGGGGGGGTCAATGGCATTGATGGATAGAGATATGATACTTGAAACGGGGCATTCACGGAGAAGATAATATCCATCATACTTCTTTGAAAAAGTAGAGACTTAGATCATATGGACAGATGGATTGTCCTTTGGATGCCAGACTGATTCTGTTTCCCCTCTTAATTTTTTTATTTAAGTATTGTACCGGTTGAGAAACAGCTACCCAAATTAGGATTCACGTCGCCACATATTTATTTGACTAGAAGTCCAGAAAGGAAAAAGCGTAGCAAAAGAATGACCTATAGTCATAAACGAGGGTCAGAAGAAGTTCTATAAATTATCTCATGAGACAACATTTCGATAATCAAGTTAAGCAACGATGGAGGAAGGAGACGAGAACTCGGAGAGTGAGGGAGAGAGAGAGACGAGAGTAAAAAAGTGACGGCTTGAGGGGATTAGATCGCATATCTCTTGGTCGTTGGACCAGGGTCCTATTTATATCTTTGCTATAGAATTGAACGTTGGGTTGTCGTGATCGGAAGAGACGTAAGTCATCCAACTCGTGTGCCTGACGAGATAGGGGAGCATGAGCGTTGGCTCGCCGTCTCTTCGTCGGAGGGCAACTCCACCATTAATGCGGCATGGCTCGTCGGAGAGGGCGCGAGATTGCTCTGTCAGGTAGAATAGCGCCGTCTCTTCGCGGGAGAGGCAGCTCCGTCTTTAATACCGCAAGGCTCACCGAAGAGGGTGTGAGACTATTCTGTCAAGGAGAGCGGCGTGGACGGCGTCCTCCCTTCCTATCGCCGACCCGTTGCGCCTCCCATCATTAATGCACTTTCAAGAACATGCGTTGTTGCCGCTGACGGAAAAGGCACACGTATGTACGGCATCTGTGCTAGGCCTGCGCCAGGACAAGAAACGTGTTGGATCGGCGTGCGGGGTAGCGAGTCCAGAGGGTTGAGCCTCCGTAGTGGGCCGAACGGGCGGGCCCTAATGGGTTGGCGAGATATGCCCCCCCCCCCCTATGGAAATGAAACGTAAGTAAATTGTTTATTCTTAGCTCTCTTTGATATTTAGTTAAGGGTGGGATAAAAAACTTTAATCCAACGAATAAGTAAAAAAATAGTTCGACAAAACCGATATTATATCTCGACACTAATTAACTCAGATTTTCTCAGAATAACTCATTCTAATAAAAAGGTAAAATCTAGTATTTCATCTCGATTAGGATAGCCCCAAAATTGTTTCAAACTTCAAAGTTAACAAAAAAAGTAAAAAAAGTAAAAATACCCTACCTGAATTTGAATTGACCCTGATTTTCCTATTTAGCTTTCAAAGAGAGCCTTTAAGAAATTAAGATAATAAACTCATGTGTGCTTAGTCCTACCTACTGGCATCCTAAGCCATGCATCTGTCAAACTTCACTCCCAAACACTGGGCATCCCACTGACTCATCAAATCACATGAAGCACATATAAACCTTTGGAAGTACTCATCATCCTACTAACTCATCAAATCCCAGTAAATTGTCGGTTAGACATATCGCACAGCTAAATCTGACACGTATTCTTGAATTATCTCATGATGAATTTTGCCCGATTATACATAAAACGAGTGATATT
Source organism: Amorphophallus konjac (assembly GCA_022559845.1). Taxonomy (NCBI): domain Eukaryota; kingdom Viridiplantae; phylum Streptophyta; class Magnoliopsida; order Alismatales; family Araceae; genus Amorphophallus; species Amorphophallus konjac. Next base: position 150,113 of record JAHNEJ010002299.1, read on the forward strand.
CACTGCATGCACACTCTGGGTGTGCGGTGACTTTTTATTTTTGATTTTTAAATATGGGGAGGTCAATGCTGACTTGAGACATATAGATGTCCAGATAGTTCATGCTTATGATTGGATGATTTAAAAAAGAATAAAAAAAGAATGATGATAAATCGATCACTTTTGACCTATTTAAGACGGTGCATCTTTTTTTTTTTTTAATTTTTTTAGACCCTCTGTGATTGTGATTAGATTGTATGAACACATACCTCAGGTCAACCCGGCCCAACATCTCTATATTTTTTTAAAAACGAAAATAAAAATTTACTGCACAATCTAGATGTGTAATATATTCAAGCGTGCAACAAGTTAGACTCGTATAAAAATTATAAGTATATCTACACTCACTACATAACAATAACATATGCTCATATTGAAACATGTCTACGATGAACTCGCCCATAACATGCGCATCCAAGAATTATAGTGTAGCAGAATCTTTCCATATATTAAAGATCGAAGATTAAAAAGTTCAAAAAAAATCTAGTTGATGTAATATCGAATTATAGATCAGAACAGATGGGATCATGTTTCATTTTTGTGTCTCCGACGCCCAAATCCATAAGGAGGGGAATGTAATTGCTTGATCCATTCGTTAACTTGACCTGCTCATAGAGCTCCTTATTATGTCACCTTTAAAAGCGGAATAATACTGTGTACGTCGAATCCAGTATACAAAATCAGGTCATTATGTAACATTTTCTCTCGTTAACTTGAAAATTAGGTAAAACAATCATTCTCGCACAGAAAACGACGTCCACGTCAAATCCGTACGGTCCGTTTTTTTTCGCACGTTAAATGTGGAACGTATTCGATGAGAAAATATAAGATTGAAATATTTTACAAGTTTGAAATATTTTACATATGAATAAAATATTTTGTTACAAGAATTAAATATTTATTTCATGAACGAATAGAAATAAAGAAAAGAAAATATTTTATAGAAATGATATTTTACTATATGAACAAAATATTTTGTTACAAGAATGAAATATTTATTAAATAAATAAAATATTTTGTTTGATTATAAAAATAAATTAACGAAATATTTTACAAAAATAATGTTTTACTATACGAACGAAATATTTTGTTACAAGAATTTAACAAAATATTTCATTTACATGTAAAATATTTCAGTCTTATAAAATATCTCGATGTTATATTTTCTCGTCGAGTGCGCTCCGTATTTAATGCGCGAAAAAATAGACCGCACGAGTCTGACGGGGGTGTCATTTTCTGTGCATAAATGATCATTTCACCTGATTTTGGATCAATGAAATATAGTGTTATATAATGACGTAATTTTATGCATCGCATTCGATGCACAAAGTATTACTCTTAAAAGAGAGGATGGTACGAGAAACAACAGATTACATAGTTCCCGAAAACACTTTCTCATTCTAAAATTTCATGAGAATTCTTAATAATGTTAATTTAATGATATTGTATAAGTAATCATTTTTTTTATAAATTTCAAGTGTATAATTTGACAATTCACAGTGGAAAAGGATTCTATAATGATATATTTTTACTCAACGATCTTTCACCTGTAATGCAAATTACTATATTATTAGGAGATTACACGAAAAAATACTTGAGGAATGCCAAATGCAATATGTGGAATTTAGAAGTCCACGAGCAATTATTGCCTAATGCAGTCTCAAAGAAAGTACACATCATCAGACTATCACTACTGATGGAAAAAATCATGAAATGACTTGTGATTATCATCTGTACGTACCACACATCTGGTGGGACCCATGTTTCCTTCTTTCGTTGGGAGCAGCGGGAGACCCGTCTTTGTGTCCGCCCTTTTAAAAAGTGAGGGAAGGAGTCTCACGTAAATATCTAAAGCTTAAATTAATAATATTTAGTATAAGATTATCTTTTATTGTAAGATCTGATTAGATGACTCCGCTCAGAAGATATCTAATCAGACATTAGACCGGGATTATCTGAGAGGACAACCACCGTTTGATTTAGTTGCTTTTATTGTATATGTCAATAAAACTCGTACAAAATGCTTTTGCTTGATAAGGTGAATGATGATACGTAGTATCGGTGTAATCTTTTATCTTTATAACATCTGTCAAAATGAAACATTGCTTATTAGATTATTACTATGTCTGCGAATGAGTGTCAAATCAATCTCGACAATAATCACTACAACCAAAGTCACACACTAGAAAGAATGTTGGAATTTTATTGAATTGGCTTATGTTCTTGGGAAAAGTGCATTTACCCAAGTGAACAGCTAACTGGTGGTGAAAAAATAGCAAAAGCAATTACACAGGTTTTTAATGGACTTGTGGATGCATTCACCCTGAGCATCTTTGGGACTCCACGAGAGTGTCACTTGTTGCACCGCAAATCCTGCATCACCGTACAACGTAAGAAAATAATATATATATATATATATTAAACTTTTTAGATGGTTTCTCATGCAAGCTACCCACCAATATCATTAGAATTTGGATCGGATGTCAGAAAAAACTTAGGAAAAAGAGGATAGATACGTTTCTTTTTTACAAAAAAATGGACCGATCAAAGTTGACCATTTAAGGTTCTTCCTTCATTTTCTTTTTTTTTTTTAATTCGAAAGCCCTACCTAGTGATTATTTAGAGAGTGCTCCCCAAATCGGGATACACTTCCCCACCTAACACCAAGGGGGTGTATTATTGATAACTGAAGAAGAGAACACATTTATAATAATAAGATGCTAGGTATACCTAGCTTGTCTAACCTACCAGCACCCTTGTCAGCTACAGCCTGATATTGTAGCACTCGAGATGATTAGGCTTATGTCGATTCTTTCTTTTGCTTCTGCGGGCTGGCTGAAAAAGAATTTCAAACTTCAGACCATGCTTATCATCCGGACCATCAAACTCGTCGGGGGCAACGTCATGAACCGGAGGAAGGAGATCATGTTGCAGTGGTATTGCAGGGGGACCCCGGGAAACTTCAAGCAAAGCAGTCGGGGAAGCCTGAGCGAAGATAGCAGGAAGTGGAGGAAAGTCATTGCAAGGCATGTCGTGAGGGGCCTGTAAGGCCGGCGGAGGAGGCGCCAAGGGCGCTTCCTTCATTTTCTTTATTATTTATTCTAACTATCCGTTCCGATCCAAGATTGGATGGTGCGGATGAAAAGTTTGCACTAGTACGGTCAATGGGCCGAGCTAGGCCAGATAGATAGGTCCACGGGTTTGACTCGATTTCGGACAGACCGCAAAATTATTTTCGACTCGTGAGTCTTTAGTCGAGCCTAAAAATCGGACTCGACTAGAAACAGGGATCAGACTCGGACTTTGAGTTCAACGCGTGGGTCGGCCCGACCCGTTATCTTTTTTTCTCCCTTCCAATTTTAAAAATTAATTAGTTAAAATTATATTATTTTACTTAATTAAAAATTAAAAACTCTCTTTTTCAATAAATTAACTAATTAACATCAAAATTTTAATTAATTTAACGAGATTATAACTTTTTATTAATAAATATATTATTTTTTATAAATTTTTAGATCGGACCGAATTTTAGTCAGACTTTATAAATTTTTAATAGTGTCGGACCCGACCCGACATAACTCGGGCCCAAACCGAACTTAAACTTTAATTTTGAGGAGTCGGACCTCAGCCGGGTCAACCTTAGTTCGGCTAGAGCCCGACTCACTGATAATCCTAATTTGCACCGGAAGATATCACAATATATATACCGCATTTTGAACGCCCATGCCATGAGCCTAATTTGAAATATAGTTAAAAGTATAAATTTATGGAGCACTTTCAGGTGTCCAAGAGGAAAGAAAATAGTCTTGCCCATGACGGGGAGAATGGTTTTTTTTTAAGTATAAAATGACAATTTGTTCAGCCCTAATAAGAAGAATGCTAGGATGTTATACCTCCTATCACTCTCTGCCATCTTGCTTGGGAGCTGTCTTATCATTGGATTGGATTGGATGGCTTCTACTAAACTACTTATTAGCTACAAATGCCATCATGTCAAAAATAACTTTGACATGTATAATGACCAAAATGACTCTCAAATGAACGTGATACAGTAAGATACATTAACGTTCTTCTTGTGATAATGATGGAAATCACCACCACGAAGAATGGCCGCTTAGTTTACGTATTGTAGTCAAAGGATGATGCCACTGCCCATTGACGGCGTCGTTATCTGCTTCTCACAATGTCACTTCCAATGTTATATATGCATATATAAACATTTTTTCCCTCGAAAGTTTTGACATGTATTCCTGATCGATGTTCATAACGGACTTGATTCGTTTGAGTTTGTAGTGCAATTTGATGTTTATTCATGTCTTCATAACCCTTTCATAAGCCAAGAGGTATGGAGGATATTAGCTCAATTGTTCCGTTTTCAGGTGCAGGCAGGTTCAAAGTATACAAGACATTGGATGTTTGGTATCAATCAATTTTTCAAATAGATTTCAATCATTGAAAAGTTAAAAGTGAAGAACATGAAGATACAAGTACATTTAATATATTTTTTTAAAATCTAATGCTAAAAAAAATCTCATCTTTATATTCTACATAGAGATATAAAAAAAAATATAACTTTTCTTTCCCCCACCAAAAACTCCTTTTGAGTTGATTTAGACATTGATCATTAGAGCTGTGCTTTTGTAGGAAAGGGCGGAATCTCTCCTCCTTTACCGGTTTGATTGTACCTCATCTCTTTATTAAAAAATAAAAAAAATGTTGGCACAGTCCACTTTCTTTATTAAAAAAATAACGTCAGCATGATGACTAAATTATATTAGGCCCACTTTGTTATAGAAATACCGCCCGCGGATTCTCCACCCGACGAGAGAGAAATATGTGGGGTCCACACTCCCTCTTCACACGCATTCGCTTTAACCAGGGTCGGGCACCTCGTTCGACTCTCTAGAGTCGAACACGGTATCCCCAGCCAAATTTCAAAGCGGCCTTAACGGCGGATTAAACCACACCCAACCATCAGGAACCATTCAGGGTCTTAAAGTGCCATCCTCACCCCTACGTTTGCCAAAGGATGTGGATAGTTTACTGACAACTTCCGGTGTAATAGAGAGACAAACGTGCAACTATGAAGGTAAAATAGTGAAACTGACAAGAAATGCGACCATGAGTTCAAGGAAATTTCAGCACAGTCATTTAATACTACTAAATTTTACAAGCCCTTTCCAACTTTGGTTGATTTCCAACCAAAAGTTTTAAACTAGGGCTTCCTATGATGAGGGAAATGCTGTTGATAGAAGAGATTTGACTTGCTTACCCATACATAAATAATTACAACTTTTCTCTCACAATATTTGTATTGTGTTAAAAATACAAGTCAAAAACAACTTCTAACAAACTTTTCTTCACACACACAAGAGCTATATGCTAATTGAAGCTTAGATTAAAAGATGCCCAAACTTTCTAAGACCTAAGGTATTCACCTCAAAAGTGATCAAGCATAAAAGAACAAAGAAATTATTCAATGTGAGTTTGATTGCTCGTCCAGAACGTTTGCTTCCTCCATGATGAAAATTGCAATGAGATTCTATAATACTGTGAAAAAGAGGAATAAAATGTACAAGACAAGGAGAATAAACATTAGAGATGTGTAAAAAAACTCAGGCCTTGAAGCTCAACTTACATTAAATGTATCATAAAAGTTTCCGAGATTGAGCATGGACATTTTTTTCATATTGTGTGGCTGTGCATATAAAGGAAACTTCCAAAGGGTGTTTAATTGCCACCCAAAGCATTTATCTCTACCACGGTTATAACCATCAGGATATAAAATCCTATCAAGAAGGGAAAGAAATAGAAGTAAGGTGAGCTAAAAAAGCAGATCTTTCCTCCCCTTTGCACTCTTGACATTCAGGGAAAATGTAAAGCCGTAGTTGCGATTGCAGGGGGTACCCCGTCTCGATGGCTGCATCTCTAGAGGAATATTTGACAGTTCATTCATCTCCAGTTTAACGATTTAAAACATCTCCAACATGGAAGAAAATAATGCACTCTCTTTTAGCCGGTACCCAGTATTACGATGTTTCAGCCATGGTGGTAGGACAGTTCAAGAAATCAGACAACATCCATCCCACCCAGGTTCATACCTAGACACTCCCAACCATCCCAAAACCCCAAGCCACACTAACTGTATATGTATACTCCGGCTAAGTTTAATCTTGTGTCGTACTGTTAATATCATAAACAATTTATGATTTTCGCATACTAGTACAAAAGTCACCTGTATTTTTCACAGAGAGCAATGTGGATAAATCTTTCTCCTTTCTCAGGAGCTAGAAAACTGAGGATTCAAACTTACAACTTTTCTTATTTTGATGCCTCACCTCATGGCTCATGCTGACTGGCTCCTTGCAAACTTTGAGACCTTGGAAGAGACTGTTATCTTCTGCTTTGACAAAGCCCACTGAGATTATGAGCCAATTCCTTTACCAGGAAATGAAGGAGCTAGCATAGTGGCACAAGCATATTTTGACATTTGTCTGTATAATCATCTAATATTCAGTGTCCATATTTCCGCTCAAGAATAATAAACCCTTGAATAATTGCAGTCTTCAAAGTAACCTGCTTCTGCCAAACATTCACTGACCAGAAAAGTATGGTAATTAATTTCAATTTTAAGGTTGCGTTCATACAAATATGACTTGAGAGTCTCATACGGACAACAACAACCTATCACATCTGCCCTGCTCGATTATAAATACCCATTTGTGATTTGCCACTTATTGCTGCCTTCAAATCATGGGCTGATTCAGTTTTTTTTTTCCTTTTTTTATATGTTCCGCAGATGATGACAGAAATTGAGGACACAACCAACTTCACCTTAGAAGAAGATGCAACTAACATAGCAAGAGGAACAGTTCTCAGAGACTAAGCTATAGATGTCAATAGTGATCACCTGATAACAACCTAATCCCCAAAATAAACCCTTGGAAACAAACATGAAAAAAAGTTAAAAAGGGCAATGTTATAGTGGAAAGTTTATTGTACATAGATAGGCTTCAGTTACAGTGTGCTGCCCCGCTGGAAGCCCAGGCTACTTTTTTGTGCTCGGAGTGTTCAATAAGAGGGGAAGGCTTCCACCGATTCCAACGTGTTTCTACAGGATTCAACTAAGCAAAGGAGAAGTTCTACCAATTCCAACGTGCTGAAATCTAGGCAGGTCAGTTAGCTTCATGCAGTGGAAAGGTGGAGTCAAACTATATTGAGCAGCAAATCCCTATGTTATGAGCCAATTCAACCTCCAATTTTGTGCCTCACATGAGGGATTCACATTACGGGATTGTGTCCATTTGACTCTTCAGCTGATGGTTGTCCTAGGAAGAGCACATATCCCTACATCAAGCTTTCCTGTTTCCCTTTTCAACGGCTTCCTTCCAAAGTCTATGAAATCTTTTTGGATGCTGCTCCCTGATTGCATGAGCTTAAACTACATAACCAAGAAGACAGTTTTCTACCAAGCTTCATGGGGATGGGACTTTTACAGACCCTCACATTTCCAGAGTTATCCTGGCGGGTACTTGGTGACACATTAAGCGTTGACATCAAACAAGCAGCCAACTGAAATAATTTGCCAAGTACTTCAATCCCCCATTTGATCTAGGTGACCATAGATTGATGGAGTATGGCTTATCATGGATGATGGTGATAGTGAGGATTCACATGACCTGGTCATGGATCTTACACCATTTTAGATTAACACACACCTGGGAGTGGGAGTTCTTAAAATTTTGCCCTCACACAGATGCACCCATCATTGTGGATCCTAAAGAAGGCATCTTGAGATTCCTGGAAAGATGCAGGTCTAGCTGTTTCCTCAAGAAAAACATATAGTTCAAAGCTAAAAACATGGCCTTGAAATATAGTTTCAGGTAGCTGATGCACAAATACTGAAAACCACTCATTGGCTGGTCTTATAATACAACAAATGCTGTGTGTGTAATTATGAGTGTGGTATTTTGAGGAAGGGAGGTGCTATGTGTTGAACATATGAGCAAAATCAAGCAGGGTTGAACCAGATGTTTTCAAGCAAAACTCAACCAAACAAAAAAACAAGCCTAGTTGTCGCATTTTTCTTCCCTCGTATGAGGAAAAACTCTGCACAGGACAGAACTTCTTGAGACATGCGCATCACTTGAAGAAACGACACAATTAAAGAAAAAAGAGAGCAGAAAATGGACCAGTGTATACATTCTGCGTCCAAGCGAACTGTCTAACACGGTAATGAGGTACAAACTATAAAGATGCCACCTTTCCACAGTCCCAAGTCTCCATCAAACATCGGTAGAAGGTGTATGACTCTCATCTATAATGGTCCAAACACACATAACACAAACATGAATCAGGGCACAAATATGACAGGGCTATTTGAATTAACATTGGAAGTTGCTGCTATCGACATGCCATCTGACAATCTACACTTCTTCAGAAAAGAACATATTACGCCACTGTCAAGACTCAACAGATGAGTTTCAGGACGTGATAGACACGGCAACTCCGCAATGTTTTTAAACCATCAAACTCAATTGTACAAGAGAACTCAATTTTCAGCTAACATTCACAAGACAAACTCGTTTGCCAGACATCAGAGTGCAAAAGTGTAATGACATGAAACAACACCAGCTAGTATTTACAGAATAAGTTGCAACCAAGGCATCTGCTTTCGGATAGCCATGAAATAAAGCCTTTTGGAGAATTTGCAGATAGTAGAATCGCTTGAAGTTCTACTACAACATATATCTTAAGAAGCAAAGGAAGCATGACCCATGAGTTGATCAGACCAGTTAAACCAAAATAACTACAGGCCCGGTACGAGAAGAATACCACAAGAAAAAGGAATCAAGACTTGGACTTGAAGATGTAAGGCTGGGGCAACGATATGGGACCTCTGCGGGGGTCGTCGCTGTCCAGGAGCCTCTGCACCTTCTTGCTTTGGCAGTACTGCTTGTCGAAATGCTTAACCTAACAACAACAACATCCAAACAAGCACGAAGATTTTTTTTTAAGATAAAAACTCTCCAGATAAAGATCCCAATATCGTAGAAGACGCGAAATAATTTGCTATAAATACAAAGAAAGAGACGAGTTTTGGGTTGGGGAGGGAATCCGATCTGTTCTTCCGGCCTCTTGCTTACCCATGAGGGGCGGCACTGCTTCACGTAGTCGGTCCTCGAGTTGGCGCACTCGGCAGGGTAAAGCAGGCCGGCGTAGCCGCTCTCCGTCTTCTTCTTGCTGTCTTCCTTCTCAAGGCAGGCGTAGAAGGCGTCCCTCGCCTGTAGCACGACAGTTGGGGGTTGAGACTTGAGAGAGAGAGAGAGAGAGAGAGAGAGAGAGAGAGAGAGAGAGAGAGAGAGAGAGAGAGAGAGAGAGAGAGAGAAGATAAGAGAAGAGAGAGAGACCTTGTAGCAGGAGGTCCTTGCTTGGGAGAGGACGTCGGGGTAGATCTCGCCGGAGTTCTCCAATTCCCCTCTCATGGCGGCGGGAGAAGACGGGCTAGAACGACGGGATTTTCCGGGAGAAAGGAACGGCACAGACGGAGGAAGTCCTCTAGGCTTTTCGGTTTTTGGCTTTGCACATACCATTTAGAGTCCTTTATTATATCGGACTCTCTGGCTCTCAAATTATTTTTGTTCTTTCTTACGTTCTTAAAAATTTTAAATAAAACTAATAAACATGTATGGTGCCAGACTCTTCCGATGTCAATGGTTGTAAGAATATTTAAAATACTAAGATTTGTTTCCCCTTTTTTACTCTTCTTGACAAAAGTGTAATAGTTGAATCGAATTTGAGATTTTAAGATAATAGTAACGGTATGTGCATCGAATTTGATGTATAAAATTATATTAAAATATAATTTTTATTTTCATTGACTCAAAAAAAGGCGATAATATCATTTTTACATCTCACGCAGAATCGTACGGTTAATTTTTTCACGTATTAAAGATGGAGTGCATTCGACAGAAAAATTCATGACTAAAATATTTTATAAGATTGAAATATTTTACACATGAACGAAATATTTTGTTACAAAAATAAAATATTATATTTAATTTTAAAAATAAATTAATAAAATATTTTATATAAATAAAATATTTTATTATAAAAATGAAACGTTTGTTCTAAAGATAAGATATTTTATTATAAGAATAAAATCTAATAAAATATTTCATATTTATTCCAAATATTTTAACTTTGTAATAAAATATTATATTCCTCTATCAAATATTTCATTCATATATTTTTTCATCGAATACACTTTGTATTTAATACGTGAGGATACGTGCTGTACGAATCTGACGCGGAATGTCTTTTTTACGTAAAAATAATCTTTTCATTTTTTATTAATAAAAATAAAAATTACAAATTAACGTAATTTTATATACCAAATGTAGTGCACGGAACATTACTCTCGAGAGAATGATATTAGACTAGCATCGATTGAAATCTTCAAGGTCACACATCCACGTGACATAAATGACGTTGATACAATAATTGATAAAATTACAACCAAGGTGTGTAGCCTTTGCAAAGCCAAAGTTCAGAAAAAATGCAAACGGATATATTTCAATTGAATTCTCCATTTTTAATCTTAGAGATTATATTTTACTCGTACGAGTTATATTTTAATCATCTATAGTATTTCTCAATTTATCTGAGTTAAGTGCATTTATGATGCTAACGTATCACATGAGACCTAATCAAAATAGGTTGCGAAGGTGTGTAGCAACTAGCAAGTGTCACTCAAATCGACAGTCTAATACATTAAAATGTCATATTTGTCCCTCCTTGTTAATTTTTTTATTCATTGACGTGCGTTCAATTTAAATTTTTATTTTATTTTAATTTTGTAAATATTTTAGATGTATTCTATAAAATAAATATATCATGAAAATATTTCTTTTTAGTTAAAAATATCATTAATCTCATTAATTAAAATTTAAAAGATAAAAATGCCATCAATTATTATTTATATTGCAATTTATCGTAAAATCTGTTGTTTTAAATTAATTTTTAAATATGTTTAAATATTCTATCATATAAATATATCATAGAAATATTTTTTTTGATAAATAATATCATTGATATCACTAAATAAAAATAAAAGTCAATCACGTTATTAATTAATTAAGATTATGATTACTATTCATATTAATTTTTTAATTTAACTTAATTTTTAAATATTTTTAATAGATTCTATATAATAAATATATCATAGAAATAGTTTTTTGATTAATATTATTAATATCACTAATTAAAAATTAAACATAAATAGTAAATAGTAAATAGTAATATAATATTTTTTAATTAACGTGCAAATCCACGGTAGGGAGTCGATCGTAACCCATCTAGCTAGAGAGGTGAGTTACGGAACCTGGATTATCTCCGGGACAACCATCTTTTTAACTTAGTTAACTAAAATGCCTTATCTCAAATCATATTTCAAGTTAACTCTGAGTTAAAATCAGACTAACTCGGGACTAACTCGATGTCAAAGAGGGGCTGAGAGTACTTGAACTCCAACACAGAGTTACCCCCGGTCTACACTATAGATCAAACAGCCGGTGAAACGCTAATACTTAGCATGTAAATGCTGAGAGGCACTCGGTAGATTGCAAAATTGAGACTCGACGAGTTATATCCATAAAAGAAAACGGAGGGTGCCTCTTTGGAACTGATTTTAATTTAATTCTTGGAAGTCTTAAAATTAAGGTGACCTTATCTTCAGAGTTATATGATACTTGTTCAAAGTGATTCTGATCATCTCTTTCTAATCAAAGGCAATAGCTGGGGTAATGTTTGGTTGTGTCACACAGTTTGCAAGTAGCACCTGCAACTCAACTCAACTATTCATCACACAATATATATCCTACTATGGCCTCTTATACGTTGATTCATCGTGTTCTTGCTGAGATTTGTGCTGCCATTGATGGTGTTCGTGCTACTTGGACAATTCATCTGAATTATAGCTGCTAGGACGTAGATGAGGGAAGTAATCGCTTCCATGAGTAGATGTCACCGTCAGGCTCGATGACACCACCCGATGTCATTTTTGACATAACGAGTGTTGGAGTGTGTATTTGAAACGGAAATCATGTCCACGGACACATGAGAAAGATAATGCGGAGAAGACGAAGCGGAGGATGGACGGAGACACACGTAACTCCTCGTTATCTCCGGAATTCATTTCCTCTCTCCATACATATGTCCTCTACGAGACAAACATATATCAATATTTCTAGAGAGAATAGACCGGTCTAAGATTTTGACCTAACTCACGGATGATCATATATGGATTATATGTATGTCTATTGATTATGTCACTTCGACTATACTCGAACGTGTTGTGCGACTCATTAACAATGACAATTGGATCACTAATTAAGTAAAAGTATAAGAGTGAGACCTATGAATTAGTGGTAAAGGCAAGTGAGCATATTGTGTGAAGGGTATACACGCATGAACAATTAGCTAGCTACGTAATCTGCACATGGGAGGGCTGTCATGAGCATGCATGCACTCTCTCCTCTACGTGCCGAACCTGCCGCTCCTCTTCTTCCTCCTCCCGGTGCCTCCCCCGGCCCCCCTTAGTTCTCCTTTCTGACCGACAAAACCCCTCAATCATTCCCCATCTTCTTCGATCTTCTTCCTTGCCAGTGGCTCCTCCTCCCTCTCCTTACCTCCTCCCTTTGAGATACGCACACCCCCTCCCCTCCTCCCCACCCTTCTTTCTTCATCTTGCTCCCATATGTGGCTCCCTTGTGTCCCCAGCCGATCGACAATAGATCTGCCCAATGTCGGCAAGCCTCGTGTTCACTTTTGCTTGTACGAGCATCCACATCCTATATATATATGTTAACATGCCTAGCTTTTTAATTGCTTTCGGCGCGTGCAGGTGAAGAATAAGATGGTCTTCACATGTGTTGGGTGGGCTTTTATAATTGAGATGTGCTTGATGTGCGGCTGGATGGGTAGTACAGTCATACGTTCAACGTATTATTGGGCCATAAGTAATACTCTTTGCACTAAATTTGGTACAAAAAATCACGTCATAATGTAACATTTCATCTCATTGATCAAAAAAAATGTGAAAAGATTCATTCTGTGCAGAAAAGGACGTCCACGACAGACCTGTACAGCGTTTATTTTTTAGCATTAATTAAATATGAAGCGTGTTCAACGAAAAAATATAGGAATAAAATATTTTATGAAAGAGCGAAACATTTTGTATACGAATGAAACATTTTGTTTGACTTTAGAAATAAATCAAAGAAATATTTTATATAAATGAAATATTTTGTTGCGTGAACGTAACATTTATTATATGGATAAAACACAAGAAAAATGAAATATTTTATTACACGAACATAACATTTGTTATAAGGATAAAATATTACATAAATAAAATATTTTGTTATAAAAATGAAACTTACCAAAATGTTTCAATTCTGTACTAAATATTTCATTTGTGAAACAAAATATTTCATTATTTCATAAAATATTCTATTCCTACATTTTTTCGCTGAACGCGTTCCGTATTTAATGCTCGAAAATACGTGTTGTACAAGTCTGACGCGAACGTCCTTTTCTACGCAGAATGGATCTTTTCACCTTTTTTTTTTGCCAATGAGAGATGAAACGTTGAACTTTGACGTGACTTTGTGCACCGGATTAAAACATTACTCTTGATCCATATTTTGGGGTGTTAGGTTTCACCCAACAGACTTCTTAAATATTCGTTAAATACTCTTATATCATTTTCCATAAGAGTGACAAATAACAGGTTTAAGTGTGACAACTAATTTTAATATGAAAAAATTATTTATCACTACTAGTTAGTTAATTATTTCTCACTCTCAGTGTTAAAGAGTGATAAATAACTAATTATGAGTGGCAAATAAGTGAATGTAAGTACGTATAAAAAGAGAGAAAATAATGGTGAGAACCATGCACTTCACACGCATGGATCAATGACATACTGGACGGATAAAAAACTTGCTCGCACGTTCATCCAGCATTTCTCTTCATAAGTAGCCGTAGATCGAGAGGACACTGTTCTGTTTCACCGTTGAGTAGCCATCTTGTTTTGGTCCCGTTTGTAGTTCCGAGGGCATGGCAGACAACCTACGTTGTCTTTGGTCTTATCGATCGACTGCTCATTAATTGACGAGGAGCAGCAGAGAATCAGAGATGTGAGAACTTCAATAGTCTCAAATGTCTTGAAGGGCTTTCCTCAACTTTTTTTGGGTACTTCTCTAATTATAATTAACCTGAGATAAGACGATGTTTCTATTTAGTTATTTGCAGGAGTTGACATCTTAAAAGCCTAATTCTCTTGGTACATATACCTATATGATAATTTGGATTCCCTTGGGAGATTCCAAACTCCACTTGGACAACCCCTTTGACGACTAATAGACATTGCTGTCTTGTGCTTCTTTCCATGTCTTCTTCGTGTAGGAATCGTCCCAGTTGATGAGCTGCTGCGTCCAGTTACTCAACAGCAACGATGGGCTCCAGCGGCGGAGGCCGACTCTACCACCCGGGACTTCTGCATGTGGGCCGCAGCACATGATGGGCTGTGGGACTTTACTCGCCTCCTCGGAGAAGGCATGGATGGCGGCCCGCTCCAACTTTGCATTTCACGCGATAGCCCTCGCACGTGTGTATTTTCATGACGTGTTTATTCTTTGCCATCCTCGTATTCTTATTACATGATAGGTCATTACATTTTTTTTAAAAGAAAGATTGTATGCACAATTCTATGACGACAACGATGTTTGTGCATGGTGACAGCTAGTGGTTGGTGGGGGGGGGGGGGGGACAGGTGGTGGGGGCAAATAGTTATGGTAGGAAATATTTATGTCGAGAATACCAAGGTGAAGATAGAATTTACAGTATCTCAAAAATTAAATATTTTTATATATTGGTAAATTTTCATATACCGAGTAAGACCCTTCAAAGATTAGATCATGTCGTGGGTGAACGACCGGCCCAGTCACGCGGGTCACTTTCCTCCTCGCCCAAGTGCTTAGAATTCAAAATTTTCGTAGGGGGACAACTTTTGAAGAAAGCCCAAGAGGGAAAATAGTTAAAAAAGGAAAGTGAGCAAACACATATAAGAAGGGAATCATCGCCTCCACCAGAGAGGGGGAGGAATCCTAAGTCGCCGCTGCCACAACATGGGCCCTCTCGGTACCTCTCATTGTTGGTCACCAGCATCAAGCACCCTTGCCATGGTTGCTCTCACCCGATTCGCCCTAGCGCCCACTGGTGGCCCTGCTCCCCCGATCAGGCGCCCTAACGTCCACCGGCGACCCTACTCGTCCAGATCTAGCGCCCTAGCACCCACCAACGGCCCAACTCACCCCGATTCGGTGTCCAACGCCTAGCACCCAGACAACGGCCCTGCTTGCCCCGATCTGACACCCTAGAGCCATCCAGTGGCCCTGTCGCTCTGATCCAGTGCCGTAGCACCCACTAGCGGCCCTGCTCACCCCGATCTGGTGCCCTAGCACCCTCCGGTGGCCATGCCGCCCCAATCTGGCTCTTAGTGCCTATCGATGGCCCTGCTCACCCTGATCTAGCGCCCAACGCCTATACAACGGCCCTACTCGCCCCAATCCGGCGCCCATTGCCTATTCAACGGCCCTACTCACCCCCATCCAGCACCCCAATGCTCTCTCTGAGGACCTCTACTTACCCAGCGGCCAGACGGTGCCCCTGATCGCCCACCAGGAAACCTAGTCAGGCTTCAATGTCGGCCCCTCTTGCCCCGACGGCCGTCCCCAGGTGGCCCTCCGCTCATCGGTGACCCCTGTTTGCCCAGAAGGCAATACCGGTGCCACAACACCTTGCTAGGTCTAGCCGACACCTCAGCGCCATCAGGCTATCGCCCCCAGCACACCCCGATGACTTGCTACTCCCCACAGTAGCCTCAAGGGCCTCTTGCAATGCCCCAGTGCCCTTCGGCAACACTGGCCTCAGCATTCGTTGGTGGCCCTACTCACCCAGATCTGACTCCCAGTGCCCATACTAGCGCCCCAACCCCCTCTCTGTTGACCTCAGCTCTCCCAACGGCTACATGGTTTCCCTGCTCGCCCTCCAGGCGGCCCCACTTCACCCTCCAGGTGGCCTAGTTTGGCTTCGGTGCGTGCCCCTCTTGTCCCGATGGCCGTCCCCATGCAGCCCTCCGCTCACCGGTGACCCCTGTTCCCCCAGAAGGTGACACTGGTGCATCAATGCCTTGCTACCTCCGCTAGGCTGCCTCCAGTTGGCTCCTCAGAGCCATCGGGCAGTCGTCCCTAGCTAGCACACCCCGATGACTTGTTGCTACCCACAACAGCCTCAAGGGCTTCCTGCCTCACCTTAGTTCCCTCCAGCATCCCCAGCCTCGAGCACCTTCAGCATCCCTGGTGTTGGGAATTTTTTTTCACAAATTCATTAATTTAGATTATGACAAAATAACTAATTATTCATTCCACTTCTACTCAATCAATTTACATGTTTAACCTAATTTAAGTCTCCATAAACTTAAATTAGAATAAATATTAAATCTCTAAGATAGAATTAAATATATATAATATCGTCTAAGTAAATAAAAGGCTGAGTGATAGATGATACATCGTCTAATCAAATTCAACATAGAAGATATTCTGTCTAATGAACAAAACGATAAGAAACAAAATTAGACGATACATTGTCTAAATCCCCATGATAGATAAAGGGTTAGGCGATATATCGTCTAACGCAAATAGCTAGGGTAGACAGAAAAATTAGACGATACATCGTTTAAATAAAAAGACGATTAGACGATACATTGTCTAAATGAAAATGGATATACGATACTTCATCTAAGTGGACAAAGTAGCATTGGACGAAACTTCATCTAAATTCTCTAGTTAAATGGAATATTAGACGATATATCGTCTAAATTAAAAAGGATAGACAATGCGAGATTTGATAGATGAATCTCCGTCTAAGAATAAAGCGGCGTAAATTGAGAATGGATGATATATCATCTACTCGAAGAAGCGTTAGATGAAGTTTCATCTAAACGCAAAAGGACAAAAATCAAGAATAGATAATATATCATCTAACTTAAGATGTATAAGATAAAAGTTCTTCTAACTCACAATAGATAATGAGTTAGATGATACTTAGTTTAAAATAAAAAATGATAAAAGTTAAGAATAGATGATATATTATCTAATTAGGGAAGTCTTAGATAAAAATTCATTTGATTCACGATAGATGATGAGTTAAACGATATTCTCAAGATTTATTTCATTTTCCAAGTGTTTCTTAAGTAAGGGGGTTTACCTCGTTACCCAACATAATCATGAGCAGTTAAAAATGAATAGGAAGACCAGATGGTCCGTCCGTATGGTGAAACGTTTCCCTTAGTTTTATTGCCTATTGTTGTCACGAAGGCCCATGTGTTCCATTCGAGTATTCTATCAACACGGTTCCACACTTGTTTAGTTGTTCATTTGCTAAAGAATTGCAAAAGATCCCTGTCCAAATCTCAACCACTGCACACCTGAACATGCCTAGGTCTTCTTGGACCCTTGCCGACAGGGTGGTTAGTTGGCTCTTGGAAAGAGCGTCGAGGCCGTGCCCACCTCTTGGCTTCAACTTATGAGTTCTTTTACACACACACACATATATATATATCTTTATAATATTCAATATTGCCATGTATATATTTAATTTACATAAATTTTCAAGAGTTATCTCTAAATAATTTAAATAATTATAATTATACTTTCATCGCAACCTAAGTGCAGTTTAAATGTTGAAATCAAGAACCTACCCGCAAGTGATGTTTTATGGATATTTGACCAGATCACGTGATGTTTAAGGATATTTAGATTTGATTTTTACATCTATTGACAGTTTTTTTGTAGTATTCATGTAGAAATATTTCTTCAAAATTAACGACGCAAGATCTGGAAGTGTTCGAATACGTACAATTGTTTCTGACATATGCAGGGGTATTTTTGATAACCCATATAAATTAGGGGTATACATATAGAAGCCCAAAATTATAGAGCTACATGTATATAAAACCCTTGGGCCACGTTTGTTAACAGGGCACGGAGGGTCGAGCACGGTAACCGTGCTCGGTTAACCCCTTTTGTGTGAGGGGGAGGGCGAGAGGAGGCGGGGTCCACCGGTTAGCTGATGTAGGCTAACCGGCCGACCATCCGCTTGTCAAACACGGCCTTAGGTCATGTTTGATAATTGGACAGGGTTAACGTAATCGACCTCCGGCCCCGATTAACAGTTATTAGTGTGAGGGGAGAGTGTGGGCCCACTCTCCTCCTCTCTCGTGGGTTTAGGTAACCTCCCGATAATTCCGATGTCAAAGTGACCCTTAAATTTTTAGATCCAAATTAGGTCCAATGTCCCACCCCATACATTTGTTTCCACAATCTCATGAAATATGGTACCTGCCCACGTATCTTCTCATCAAAGAACACATTTACTTCTAACAAGATATGACTCCACCAGCGCTCTACCTAAGAATTCAAATAGAGCAATTACCATCATCAGCACAGCAGGAGGCCACCCACTTCCTCCTCAATAAATGTTTTTGTTGTGCTCCTCGACATATTCCAAAAAAAAGAGAGAAGAAAACATTTATTTATGATCATTTGCCGTTCACCGCTGCTCTTTTCACTCTTCTTCACGGGCTGCTCGTGATTTTCCTGATTTCTCTTTATGCCCATAAAAAGAGTGAACAATCAACTTAAATTGTTAACATGGGTAACCACTTGGAAGTCCATATGACTTGGGACGCGTTTGGAATGACTTCGATTTTTAATTTTTTAAAAAAAAAATAGCAAGAGAAAAAAATTCTTTAGAAGATTTCTTTAGGCTTTTTAAAAAATTAATTTTTTTATTACTACAGCTCCTTACATAAAAAAAATATCTTTTAAAAATTCTGATATGCTGCATTTGCTTAAATTTGAAAGTACAACTTCAGAGATAAAAGGTCAACCCAAGATCATTCCAAAACGCACCCTTAGTGCAAGAATAACCCATGCAATAATATTTGCAGCAAGTTCTACTTCTCCGCCATCTAATTCTTCACCGTGGCTCTCTTTGTTAATCGAGCGCGGACGTCGTGTTCGACCTCAGGAGGACGTCGCCCGGGCTCCGATAAGAGAGATTGTGTGAGGGAGAGCGTGAGTTCCTCGGTGATTTCTCTCTCATCGGATACAACAACCTCCCGACAATCCCATTAACAAACCGAGCTCATAAGATTCATATGTATAATCTGTGAAGAAGACGAATCAAGAGAATCTCTGCAAAAAAAAAGGCCATGGACGCCCAAGCATTCACGAATTTTGATGAGAGGCATGCTCTACCTCCCTCCAAACCCTCGTTTGGATTTTTTTTTTTTGCAGGATCCTCCTCAGTTCTTCCTCAATTGATACAGGGATTTTTTTCTAATTCAAATTTGCACGCTTCTTGTGTTGTGTGTTATCGGGTCTGATGCGTTTTGTGTGCCGTACAATGTCAGAAATCTCACCTTGTCGTTTAAGAGCTTCCAGCTCCTCCAAAAGATCTCAGCCCCGGGGTTTTTGAGCAGGAGCTGCGGATCCCATTGTTTATCCTGTTATAATTATGATCGGCAACAAGCGGAGTAATCTAATTAGGCGACATCAGTAGGGTTAGGTGTCTAATCCTGTCATCAAGACCATGTTGATTACTTTGAAACAAAATAAAAAAAACGAAGACAACACTATTCGATGACATAAGCACAAACTTGAAGTAGATTCCATCTTCTCTGATTGATGAATAATGTGCAGCCCGTCTTGGGTTGCAGGTAGGGTAAAAAAAAAATAGAACTTTTAGATAGTGATCTCCTTCTTGAGCTACCCATCTATACCGTCCGATCTTAGATCAGACGGCTACATAATATTTTTTTTCAAAAATGCCAATTAACAGCCGAATAAGCCCCTTAATCTTGTTCGAGAATGGACAAGTTAACCCCGCGTACCAAACTCGGTTTGGCCCAACAACTCACCCTAATCCGGCCGTATTTGGTCATCAAAACAGTCTGCCCTTGATACTTTGGTTGATCACCATCTACTCCGATCACCTAACTTAATCTCCCACTTGTATATGATCTCAGTAAGTAGTCCATCATATATTCGTTTGCCTTCTCCTGCACAAAACTTCATTTCTTAAGGCCCTATTTGTTGTTCGAAAAGGGTCGAACACGGTATCTAACCCCGGGCAACTGCATTTGTGTGAGAGGAGTTGGTGGGTCCCGCTTTATCTTCTCTCTCCTCGATTTGTTATTTGTCCGACAGTTCAAAGATCCAAGTGGCCCTAAGAGTCGCTTTGATATTAGAACAAGGCCGGTTAAGATTTTTTAACCCATGAAAGAGAAACTACGGATCTCACCCTCACATCTCACACACAGCCGCCTTATCCGACCTCAGGTAAGATATTTGAGCCCCTAGACTCTATCCTCACCCGAAAAACAAAGAGGACCTAAAGATGTGACTTACAGGTCAAGGATGGAACCCAACTTCAGTCCTTATAAGATGTGACTACTTACAGGTGAAGGATGGAATCCAAGCATTGCAATGTTTACGTGTCCCCCGGGCAAGAGCTGTTCACAGGAGGTGAAATTATTGGACTGGTTGGATTGTTGCACATCAAGAGCTTGGTCAGTAGAGAGGCACGCACAAGAGTGTCTCTTATTATTGACATGACATCAGACATCGTCTAAACGGAGGGACACTCCCTCTATTAAAACTGGATGCAATGTCCCACCGACGTGGAGGATCTCCTTCCCATCTTGTGTGATGGCGAAGTCTGCAGGTACTGAAATTGTCGGTTCTCAAATAATTGGGGGGGGGGGGGGAGAAGAAAAAGAGCACCCTTTTCTTTCTTTAAATCTCATTTAAGGAGGACTAATGCACAATGATTGATTGCCCTGTGGGGCTGGCCGCAATCCAGGCTATCCAGCAGGATTTTGGTTTTAACTTGTGCTTATCAAGGTCCACCGATTTGTTGGGACGGACTAATCTGATTTCATCTTAGGATATAATTCGGTCCGAATCGGATCGACTCGAGCCAAGACATCCAATTGAATCTTGATGTCTTTTAGACTGCATTCGGAACGGATTGAGAAGAGAGATTTTGGGACCTCCAATTATTAGAATCTCTACTCTTCTAAAAATATTTTCAAATGTCCCAATATACCATGGCTCCTTTTAAGATGAATTTTGAGGTTTAGAAAGAGATTGAGAGAAAGATAAGAGAATTGAAAAATCTTCAAAATCTATTCAAAAGATATTTCTTCTCTCTCTCTCCGAGACTCGGTTTATTTTCGAGATAGGATAGCGAGAATGCGCTACCTGACGAGAGAGAGTCCGTGGGCCCCTCACATCTCTCTCACACACATCCGACTTACCCGGGGTCGGGTAGCGCATTCGACCGTCTGAGGTAGAACGCGCTATCCGACCCCGAAAATAAAGAAGGCCTAAGAGATTTTGAAAAAATTTCCCCGCTCTCGATCTGTTTCAAACGCTCCTTTAGATTCGAGCCGAGGAGAGTTGACCGAGTCTAACCCGATTTCTCTCCCGACGGCTTGAGTCTGGCAAATCATGGTGTTTACAGAATTCAAGGTGTTGGGGAAGTCCCATAATTGGGACTCCAAATTCTTATGATTAAAGCTGGCTTGACCGCAGTCAATAGCCATGTAGATGTCGGTGATCTTTTACCTCTGCCTCTGCGTATTTCAAAAGATGAGCTTCTCTCATAATACGGGGAGGAGGAGGAGGAGACAAGGGCATGATGGCATAAACACCGGTGATTACAGACGAGAAGAAGCGGGACTTTCATTAACTCCAACGGCGGCAGTGATGGATGCAACACCCAAGAACAGGAAAGCAAATGTTCCTAATACTGAGAACTGCACATGAGAACAAGAGGATAAACGACTCTCCGTGACAATTGGATGCCATTTATTCACCATTCAAAACAACAAGAGGGAAGGGCATTCATATAATAATAATACCCCACCCAAGATGCTGCTTGCTTCTGTCTTGATTTGGGATTGCCATCGGTGCCCACAAGCCCATTCATTGTGAGGCAGCCACCTCTCCCCGTGTCCTTCGCTACTCTCCTCACCCGTCGCTTTCCCTGCCTTCCCCCGCATCCACAGTCTTTAATGGCCATCTCGGGCACGATTACTCCACCAAAATCTTCTCTTTTTTCCCCCTGTTCTGTTCGGCACCACCCACCCACCCCCTCTTGGCGGCGGCTAGCGTGAGCAAACGCGCGACCCATCAGCGAGACGGGGGACAGACGGGATGTCCCCTTCAGCGGTTTTTGAAAAAGGGGCAGCTTTGGCTCCGTGGGGCCTCGCCTGGTCTTGCTTACCAGTTCCTGCAGACGTGCCCCCCGGACTCACCTCCCCACAGGAGGTCCACTGTTTCCATGCCAAAGTTGATCCTTTTCGTCGTCTTTCTGTGGGTTTGATTAGAGTGAAGGCGGTGGAGAGCGATGGGTTTGTCATCCCGGGGGAGGAGAGGGATATTAGTACTGCTGGCCGCGAGGGCCTGCCGCCTGCAGCGACGAGAATCCAATGCGCTTGGTGGGTAGACGGGCGGGGAGGACGAGAAGGCGGAGGAGATGCGGATAGCGGACATCCTCCGGGAAGAGGAGGATGAACAGTGCTGCGGCGACGGCGACGCCAAGAGCAGCAGCAGTAGAAGAAAAAGAAGAGGGGGGAAGACGACGAAGAGGGGTTCTCCTTCTTCCCGCTCTCCGCGGTGCCTGTTGTCCCGATGGCTGCCTTCTAAGCAGTTCCTGTGCAGGGCTTGCGGCCAGGAATAT
The DNA here is from genome assembly GCA_022559845.1 of Amorphophallus konjac. NCBI lineage: Eukaryota > Viridiplantae > Streptophyta > Magnoliopsida > Alismatales > Araceae > Amorphophallus > Amorphophallus konjac. The sequence continues at coordinate 173,027 of JAHNEJ010002299.1, forward strand.
AAGGATGAAGGAGTGGTGGAGGAACAGGAGGAGGAGGTGGTGCGGGAGAAGGGTAGGGAGGTTAGCAGTGTCACTTCCCTGGGATCGGACGCAGTGGCGGGAGCTTCCTCGTCTGCTGACAAAGAGGAAGAGGCCGCCTCCAATTCGGAAGCCATGGTGTCCTCCGGCGAGGGAGAGATAGCTCTTGCTGCCTCTGAAGAAAGGAACACAGTTGGTACAGGTATTGTTGGAAGCAAACTTTCCTGGCTTTGGGGGAACTAAATTCTTGATGTAGTGCAGTTTGTTGTGTTTTATTTGGCTCACAGTTTTGTATAAGCTACCGCTCTTTAAGGTGTAGTGTCTAATTTTTCTAGATATATAAATTTTGATGTTTCCCTCTTCTATTGAGTTGTTTATGTGTTGACTCCATGTCTTTCCTTTTTTTTCTCTCCCTCTCCGTTGTTAATGTATCAAATTTGAGTAGCATAGGATAAGAATTATGCATCCACCTTATCCTCCTCAAGCAATTCCATTTCTTTGATCAGCGTCCTGATGCTAATGGAAGTGAAGACCGATCTTGTGGTATGACAATCACCCACAAGCTGATCCAATCCAAGAATAACTTGCAGGGGTCATCACTTGTTCATAGCTAATCCTTGAGAAGATTTAAGTGTTGCAAGTCATGTCTCTTGGCATTGCATCAAACTTTCATTGTTTATTCTCATCATCTTGCTTGATATAATCGTGATATTGTGATTTCTTGAGCTTTTTCATGTTCATGGTTTCTACAATGTGTATTTGCCAGTCAACTTGTTAAGATTGTTTTATTTCCATCCACTAGCTGCATTTTTTTTATTACTCCATAGGGTCTGTTGGCCTTAATTAAGAATTCCTGTTTTCAAATCTTTCTGATAGACATCTTCTATTCTTTTGCATTTCAGTTCTCGCCTTCTCATTGAAATTATTCAGCTTTTTGTTCCATGTTTGGCAACTGTATCTGCTCCTGTCCTTAAAATTATGATAAGCATATGTTCCTCAACTTCAAGCAGCACAGGTATTTCGCCATTGAATCTACTGCGGCAGCTTATCTAGCCAACAGAGATTATTCATTTAGCAAGCTTCTAATGACTTGTTCATTAGGAGCATATACTGAGCCAGTTACCTCCTCTTGTTCCAAGTTAAATATTTCAAAATTTGACTAACTTCTACGTTCACGTCTTTTTTAATGATAATCAACATGTTGCTGTGCTTTGAAGCAACACCTGGAACTATGCAAGTAGGAAGTAGGATTGTTGCGTGAGTGGGAAAGATAATGCCCCCAAAACATTTTCATTGTCGACTTGCGTAGTGCTATTGATGCTATGTGGTGATTGAGAATGTGCAACTGCTGCCATATTTTTAAGGGACCATTTGTCTTTCTAACATTAGTTGGATCTTAAATGAATTGTAGCCATCATTTTCTCAGGCCTAAATAACTTATGTTTCCAATTATGAAGTGATTACCGAGTTTATTATTCTTGTGACTTATCCTACCATATTTCATCACAATCATCTATTTTGGTTATGTATTTTCTACTGCTTTTTCTTTTATGGACCTAAAAGAAGTGTGTTTTTTCTGTTGTCAGAATGGAAGTCGGAGCAGACATGCCTCAATATTGGGATGGGGGCTGGTTTGTTGTTTCTGCTCACTAGAAGTATGACAGAATTTAATAAGATGATAGAGTTGCGGACGGAAATGGAGATAACGCTAAAAGAGATTAAAGAAGAAATGCAGAGGAAAGATGCAAGTCCCAGTTCTGGTGAATCAAAGAACTATCTCACCTTTTGTGGTTCAAATTCATGGGCTGATACAGAACAAAGCAATAACCCCTCGTTGCAAGACTGTAACCCATGCTTAGAGCTGGTGGAGACATCCTGTTATCCTGAACCCGATAATGACTTGAGATATAATAATACTTATGAGGACGCCAAATCTCCAAGGATAGATGAAATAGAAGCAGAGCTGGTATCTGAACTGGAGCTTCTTCAGCTTAACTTGGAAAAGCAAGATTCTTCAGAACAACTTACGGCAGAGGTGCTCTTTCTTTTTTAAAAAAAACTTGGACGCTTTAGCATATCTTGTTTGACATTTATTACAGTGTGATTTTGGTACAAAAAACTATTAGTATCTTATAAATGAGAAGGATTAGAGGATTCTTCTAATAAGTTTCATGTTTGAACTATAGATTTTTTTGAAGTCACATAGGAATCATATTGCATTTTCTTTGTGGAAGTGCTTTTAAATTTTTTTGAAAGTGTGGAATGATATTACATAAGATTATTTCCCTTGCTTCTGACAAATTATATTTACACGTGCTAATATCATTCAACTTTTGACCAGACCCCTAGAGTGACTAGGAATACTTTTTGCAATTGACCAACATTGAAAATATATTCCTCAACAATCATAAACAAGATTTATTCCATCTGGACTCCAAAACATAAAACACATAATAGATACTAAGATCTCATGTTGTTTATGAGTGATGTGATAGGCTGTCAAAACATTAAATAAAATAAAATAATACCATGCTAAGGAAAACAGTACTTTGATCGATGTAGACCCTGATCTGCATTTCTAGTTTGTGTAAAAAGGCCCCAGTGAAAACAGTACTTTGATTAATGTAGACACTGATCTACTCTTCTAGTTTGTGTAAATAAGCCATGCGAGATTTTTCTCTCTGTCAATTTCAGCATTTCCTTTTAATAATAAAACAGGTCTGATGATGCTCAGTTTACCTGAAATAAAGTTCTATAAAAAACAATGCATGTCTCCTTTTACTTCTTTCATTATCATGTTCATACAACTATATTCACTCCCAGAAAGCATCTTAGACAAACTTCAGAGCTTGGGTGGTCTGTTCTTCAACACACAACATGGAAGCCCACCACAGAATTCCACATATCTTCGGTACTTGGTCGGGAAAGCATTCTAACTTGCACATTTTTTAAAATGGCAGTTTTCTGGTGAGACAACTGATCCTTCTGAAAGATTTAGTTTGAGCCCTGGAGGACATCATAATCCTAAAGAATGGGAGGAAGAACAAGAAGACGGCGACGACCCAATGGACCATTATGGTGTTTGTCCTAACGAGCTGTCAAGGAGACTGCATGAACTCCTAGAGACGAGACAGCAAGAACGCATTGCAGAGTTGGAGTATGCTTTGGAGCTTGCTCACATCAAGCTGCGCGAGAAAGAGATGGAAGTTTGCTTGTGGAGAGATGCCGCTCAACCTGTTTCACAAAACCATGAGGAAACCCTGCTCAGATGATCATCCAGAGTACATATAACCTGTATATGCTTCTAGATGTAGGGGGGAAATGTTAGACATTGAGCAAAAATTCCTCTTGTCAATGATAGAAAATGGTGAAAGTACATGGTTTTGTGCTTTGATAGAGGTAAGGGCCAGACATGACAAAAGAGAAATCTGCAAAGTGATAAAACTATGAGTAACCTAGTCATGAGATTTTCAATGCAATCCGTGTTGTATCTAATATGGTTTCATCATTGCGCCCAAGGCTGTATTGAAGTTCAGAATGTACAGACTAGATTATATTTATGTTTGCATTTGGCCGCTGGGGTTCCCACTGTTATGAAACCCTGTTACAGCCTCTTGGTCTGAAACTTATTCTGGGTGATGTGCAACACATGTATGTGCATTTTAATTGCCTTGTTTATGTAAAGACCATCGGTTCTCCATAAGAGTGTCATCTTAGTCCCACATATGAGCAAAACCAAAGTTGGGAGTTATTCAAAAATCATTTTGGTTTCACTGTGCAAAGAGTTTGTGACGAGCTATGTCCTCTGTTCTCTGCAAGGTGAGCACGGACGGGTGTCTGAGGCACAGAAGCCTCGCTTCACAGTTTTGAGGCTAATATCATCCTCTTCTCTGATCTTCTGTGGCAGATGCAAGGAAGACATTTAGATGACGCTTCTTGAGGTGGTTGATCAGAACGTCGTTAGCACGATGCTTACTGGCTTTGGAATCCATACCTGAATGCCAACACGTCAGAGGAACTGGGACATGTTGGTTTTGCAGGACATCCCCAAATATTGCAACCAGCCCTGCCAGTTGGCCTTAGGGACTATTTTTATTAGAATACTACACACGGTCTCTAGAAATCTGTCTTCTTTTATTCTTCGTATGCCGAGTCTATCTCCGCCACAAATTCTCTCATAGTTTGTAATCCTACATTACGTATGCTATTAGCTTATCTTAATACAAAAGAGGTCGACACGCGTACATCTTTCCATTGAAAATCAAAAGGTTCCATGTAAACAACTAGTAACTTTCCTCTTCCCTTGAGAGGGAGAGCTCAAAATGAACCGAGCATATAAGCTCAATTCCCCATCTTTAATTCATTTCAGGAACCACGCTTTGAACACGAGATAGAACGCGAGCGAGTACAGGTCAAGATGTTGGATCGGCCACAGGGACTGGAACCAAGGCACAATCGGACGGTTTCCATTGCCGAGCACCGGCCACCAACTCCACACGATTGCACAAATTAGGGGCACAGAATACTCTCACTACAATAGTAAGCGATTAATTTGAAGCTAGATAACATGATTTCGCCTGTTTAAGCCGGCGTTGCTAAGACATCCCACCCATCATTTCCAAAACATAACGGTGAGCTTCCTCATCGATGAGGGGGGGCTGAGAGAGATCTATGACCGGGCTCAGTTAAGTGCAAACCAGCACCGGGATGTGGGAACAGAAAAATGATGAAGTAGATGTATTTACGAAAGGGGTTAAATGATGCGGGCTCGACGGTGACATCCAACCATTAGCGACACACCTCACTGCTGATCAACTCTCGGACTTTTTTCGGCGCTTCTTTCCACTCTTCTCTTCACTTCCTTGTGATAATACTCGAGCATTAGGCTTGACTTTGGTTGTACCATGCTCCGTTCGTAGTTGTTTCGAAGATCCACTTTTTACTTTGGAAGAACCATTGGCATCAGATTTGCTCCGACTTTTGCCTGTAGAAGCATTGCTCGGTTTCAGTTTTTTACCGCCAGGTCCCCCAGTCACACCAGGTGTTGAGGCCGCGTCATCCTTCGACCCACTAATAAGTTTGGAGGGGGTCTCACTCTTGGATTTCCTTCCAGGTTTAGCATTATCCTCGGTTTTGCTGGCTCTGGGAGATTCATCCTTCGATTTGCTGTTCCATTCATCCTCGGACAGTATACTATGTTTTGGCATGTCCACATTTTGTCTCCGACCTTTCCTCTCTTTGGACATGCTTTCAGTTGGAGTACTGCCGTCGGTTTTGGAACTCCCAGCTCTTCCACCCCCGGTTGACTCGGCAGAGCTGAGCCTACGCTTTCTGCCAGGTTTAGTCCCACTAGGATTGACTTTATCTGCAGATCCCCCACTGCAAGAAAAAAGGCATTCGTGTTTGCCCCCCCACATCCAATAGAAATAAGGGAATATACAGTCTAGTTACACAGAAAGGTCAAAACTCACCTATTTGAAGATGAAACCACCTTAGATTTTTTAACAGAAGAATCAGACAAGTTTGCCTTCTTCCGTGGCCTGACAAAGATAACCAAATCATAAATCACGGTCACGTTTAAACGATAATAGAATAACCCAAATGGATGAGAGAGAAGTATAAATCTAGATACGGAAAATGCAATTCACCAAAGGCTATGAATGTACACAAGTATTATACACCATACACAAACAGAAATAAGGAAAGATCAATACAACAGAGGACAGTAGCAACGCATATCAACTTAAATCACACACATTACGTCTGTCAGCATGCGTCAAAATACCAGGAGGCATGGTCCTTCCCAACTATTCATGTTCCACACTAGATCCCCCATCACCCGATAAATGTCGTCCCCCACTTGGCTGTAGACAGAAAATGGAGGGAAGCAAAAGGAAACGTTGACAGATGCTCCAGCATATGCTGAAAGAGAAGCCCAGCAAACAAAATGGAAGCCAGGAGCCCAACTTCAGCCAACTTCACAAGGAAGAGAAATTGCAAAAAGAACTAAAAAATTAATTAATATACTTTTTATATTTGTACTATCCACTTTTCAAAAAAATAAAATATACTGTTTATATTTTTGTCTTCATATCTTTCAGATTTTTCAATCTCCAAAAAGCACACCCATGTCACGGACTCGCAATTGGCACCTGCTCCTGTCCCACAGGCTTAGTACATCCTCTTCAATCCACGTAACACCAACAACGTAGAAGATGTAAGCATCTTACTTTATTTTACTTTTCTTAGTATACTTTTTCACCACTGGGGGATTTTTTATAGTCATATCTAAACTCCTGAAAATGAAATCAAACTATTGCTTTTAATACCCCTATTTTCCAAAACAAAGTCGCATGTGCAACCCCGCCATACAGTCAGAAATGATTAACCTGGTCTAAAATCTTGCACCGACTTTCCGTATCTAGTATACTTTTTCACCATTGGGGGATTTTTGATAGTTGTATCTAGACTCCTGAAAATGAAATCAAGCTATTGCTTTTGATGCCCTATATTCCAAAACAAAGTCACATGTGCATCCCCGCCATACAGTCAGAAATGATCAATCTGGTCTAAAATTTTGCACTGACCGTATGTATACCACTTAAACTTCATGATTTGCATTTACACCCGTACATAGGTACAAATCCTAAGGCATATTAAATATTTCTGTTTTTAAATGAAGCGGCATTGTTGAAGAGGGATACGTGCATGCCCTCCAAAATCTCAACCATGATTGTTTACATAGGTCTTAAACCCCGCTCTTTCTCTCCCAATCTTTTTTTTCTGATAGGTAATTTAAGAGCAGAGGTGGGAAAATCTGCAACTCCCACCGGCATTTGCAAGATTTGAACCCAGAACCTCGCCCATGCAAAAAGGGCACTTCCAACAAGCATGTCTACATCTACACGTGTCCCAGTAAAGTAAACCAACTGCACCACTACAGAAAATGTAAGCTCAAGCTCCTTATTTTCTCTTCTGCCACACCTGCATCTTTTAAGAGTATTCATTTTCATCAACAAGCCGCCATGCACTATGTTTGTTGCTATAGCTTCTTCTTCTTTTCCTTCTATGTTCCCACTATCCCCCCACCCCTTCTTCCATAAAGGATGCCAGGTTCCAGTATACCACTATGTTGCAAGCTTCTGTCTCTTTCTTTTCCTTTCTTCAGGTGAAACAAGCTCCTGATGTCTATTTTCCTATCTTTCAAGCATCTGTTTCTTCTGGGATGTCTGATTCCAAATCTAGTGCAGAACAGGAATTTTCTTTTCCTTACTCCTTTATGCCTTTCAGTTTTTGTCCAAACTACCTTAGTGATATCAGGGTACTTACCCAGCAGCCTGCAAGGATGTCACACTAGCCATCATTGGTTCAAGATGTAGGAATGTGATTGCAGCCATTATCAATCAGATCACTTGCTAGAGCGGACTGTAGTGGGCAAAGCCTTGTCAGATCAGTCAGATACCATGTTGGGCACCAGGAAATACTCCTATCTTTGTAGTGTAGCAGAGATAGAAGCATCCAACATATTTGTGAATTGTTCCTTACAAAATTTTCATTTTCAAATTACATAACACATTTTCAAACCATTGTAATCTAGACTACAGACAAGATGGGAGAAAATCTATAAAGATACTTCAAATCCTAGCATCTCACCTTTCAGAAAGGAAAAACAAATCCTAGCATCCAAAAGACACTCATCCTTAGAATTGCAGATACCATGCTTGCAACATTGGCATTGCAGGAGATGTGGCAATTTTAAATGGATAGTAAAAGAAAATTACAATAAGGCCTGAATCCCCCTGTACCCTTTGTATAAGTTTCCGCCTTTTCGTCATTTCTTCAAGTGTTTAATTTCCACGTTCATGCATGTATGAAAAATCATTCTGCTCAATCCGACCTGAGTCTGACCTGCCAATCCCTGATTCTTAACATGGATCAGCCGGATCAGGCCGGTTAAGTTGGATTGTCCCAGATCAACTGATCCAGGGCCAGCTCAGCAACCCGATTGGCTGATCCGGACCTATCCCAACAAGCTATTGGGCCTATTCAATAGCTAGTCAAACTAGCCAATCAACCATCCAAGACCAGGGCTAGCTGTTTCTAGCTGGCCTCCAACAGCTAGTTTTGGTTAGGTAAGGCCTCGACATCCCCCATCTGTTCATTCTCACGCACATCCTCACACTCCCCTCTCTTACCTCCTCTCCCTCTCTCATTCTCCAACCCCATCTTCCTCTCTCTCTCTCACCTATCCCAGTCTCCTCTTTCATTCTCAAGCAAGAAGTTTGTTTCAGAGCAACTAGATCCTGATGCCGGGGCAAGATTTGTTGCATCGAGCAATGGACTTGTAAGTTGCACAACGACATTGTTTCACAAAAGATGATCGGAGTCACAACAGAGTCATTTTATTATATATTTTTATTTAGTTTGGGGCAAATCTAGTAGTCTAAAGTGGAGTAGGATTTCCTACAATAAGTTTCCAATTTCCAATTTTTATAGTCCTTATGTGGATCATTTGGAGACAGGTTAGTGTCTTTTCTATTTTTATGTATTTTTGGTGCGATTTTAGCACTACTTTCTTGAGTTTGGGGGCATTCTCGTCCAGAGGTGTTCAAGGAGTCAGGGTAGGGTTAGGGTTAGCCTAACCACTATAAAAAGTGATTACCTTGTCTTCAATTAATGGAGAATTTTGAACATGATTTTTTTGAGAATTTCGGTTGACTTCCCAGAGAGGGAGATGAGAGAGTCCTGAGGGAGGCCGCGCAGACCACAACCCCCAAACCCTAGCCGCCGCCAACCCCCCCCCCCCCACCTTCCTTCTTCCTTCCTCCTTCCCCACCGCGAACCCACTTTCCCACCCAAACCCTAGCCAGACTCCATTGACCACACTCACCCCCTCCCTGCCCAGCCGCCCGCCAGACTGTGCCAGACCAAGCCGCCGCAACCCGTCACTCACACCACCAACACTGGATAGTCACTCCACCGCCGCCATCGCCACCACTAGCGGTGCCGGCCCCTGCTTCGACTGACATCGCCCCACCCCAGGCCCAGCACTTCCCCTCCCGCCCCCATTCCCCCTCCTCTTCCTCCACCGCTGCGAGTGCCACCGCACCAGTACCTAGCACCAGTATCCCTGACCTGCATCAGTGCCGGCCGCCTGCAGCCATTCGCCACCTGGAACCGGGCACCACCAACACTGGATAGTCACTCCACCGCCGCCATCGCCACCACTAGCGGTGCCGGCCCCTGCTTCGACTGACCTCGCCCCACCCCAGGCCGAGCACTTCCCCTCCCGCCCCCATTCCCCCTCCTCTTCCCCCACCGCTGCGAGTGCCACCGCACCAGCACCTAGCACCAGTATACCTGACCTGCATCAGTGCCAGCCGCCTGCAGCCATTCGCCACCTGGAACCGGGCGCCATCCGGCCCCGCCGGGGTCATCCGCAACACCAGTGGACCCTGCTGCCACCGTCACCACGGTCGCAAGCCCACAACGACTGACCCTCTTCCCCCCACGAACGACCCCCCCCCCCTGCCGCTCCACTGCCCCCTTTCTATTCCCCCCCCCCCTCCACAGGTTCTGTCTGCCTCCCCATCGCCCTACACCCCCCATCCTCCCTCCAACTCTCTCATTCTCCCCATCTGTCGCTTGTTTTGTCTCACCTTCCTAGCCCAAAGCAGCAGCTGCAGGCCCCACCATCTCCAGCAGCAGTAGCCACCCTGATCACTACCGCCGCAATGCCCGGCTCACTGCAGCAGCTGAGCACCCCCAGCTGCCCCCCCCCCCAACCAGTTGCACCGTGCATGCCCCAGTCTGCACACCACGTGTTCGACAAATGTCCTCAGACAGAATGCGTAAAGTTTGGCACACACCCACCTTCAGCAGCTCAATATGGCATCAATCATCTAATCCTGACCCTGTCCCACATCAGATCCCCCGAGTTTCATCACTCCTATTTGCAGTAGAAAAATTCTAGGATCAAAAAGGATGAGCCTCGGAAGGATCCATTTACTCTGCCAATTAAGGATGGACTTGGACAGCTGTAACATTTAAGGTATGTCCTTTAATTTTTCTTCATATCTTGATAAAATTTTCAGTTTCTTGAATGGAAAAAATTCAATTCAATGATTCCAAAAATCAATAGCATCAGTGCGGATCAGGTTGGATTAACGAAGTCAGTTCAGCCCCCAGCCAGATGAAAGAGGACCAATCTTGATCCTTCCCCCTTGTGCTGGGCCCAACCATGACCCAATCTAATCCAACAGAATGTTGTTCAGGTGGCGCAGAGGTTTGAAAAGTCTAGGATAAACTCAGGCCAGAACCCTCCGATCCAAAATCAAATTTGGTCCATCTGAACCACCAAAACAATGCAATAATAACCAACTGACAACAAAATCTACCCATCATTCTTGTAGAGTAATAATATGACAATACAAAGGTATGTCAGATATCTGAATCCATTAAGAATCTTCAGTAGTAATGTACATGATTAAAGATTTTTAGGCACGAAATATGGATTGGAAAGCAACAGGCTAGTCACACCTTGGGCTGACTATGGTCTGTGTTAAATTTGGGTTGGCCTAAATTCGGTCAGGACTGAATAGTCATTGGCACAACTGAACCTACCCAAGTTGCCAAAAAAAAAAAAACCTCTTATATGTGAATGGGCCCACAAATAAAATTCACCAAGGTGCCTGAACTTCAATCCAAGGAAATAAGTCTTGAAACTAGCATAGAGTACAATGTCACAGTTTTAAGAAAATGGCGTGCTTTATTAAATACAAGCTGAGAAAGGAAGACATTCAAAATTACCATAGCAATGTACAAATTCACATAAAATAGATTGACAAAATTGGTGATGTAACATGGAAAAAAATGTTTTGACATACATTTCAGCAGCCTCAGGTGTAGAATCACATTTTCTTTCCTCCTGCAATTGCAAGTTTGCAACAATAAAAGATTAGAAAGTGGCAAACAAAAGCAACATGAAAATAAATTTCATACCAACCCACCTTTTCACCCTTGGGAAACTGAAAAATCTCATCCTCGAGCAACAAATCCTCCTCATCACCATCCGTATACAAAACCTTCAGAAAATGAGAATATGAAAGTCAGAAATATGATGAAAAATGACCTCAATCTGTGACAGAAGTCCCCCCCCCCAAAAAAAAAAAACAGAAGGAAACAAGTATAAAAAGTGATTCAATAATAGCACCTTATGCATCATTGTAGCAGGATTATAAGAATCAACAACACCAGGATAGAATCTGCAGAAAAGGATTAAGAAAAAAACATAAGATATAAGGCTTGCACCGAGCAGTAAGATGTTTATAACAAATCAACTTGGGTGGTATGAGAAAGAACTGCCATATGATGAATACAAAAAGAAAACAATTTTAGTACAGCTTGGCAAAAATAAAAAATATAAACAAAAACCTCAACTTTTGTGCAACATCATGCAACTCTTTGGAACTGTTGTGCTTTAGCTCCAACCAAGATATTATGAGTTAAAAAAGAGAACAAAGGCAACTTAAAACTTTTAAGCTATTGAAACAAGTAATTGCAACCTATTTTACATTAAATGTTTAAGAATTCTATATACACTTGAAAATTGATATCTTGATAACAAAAGCTCAATCAACAAGTGAACTTTGAATAAGAAAGTTCCAAGGTTAGTGTAAATCATTAAATCTAGAGTACTTCTGTTCATCAAATAACAAACACATGTATGCATCAAGCAATATAAACAACAGAATCCCATTTCGCATAATATTCACTAGACAGCAGAAAAAATCACAATTCTTGAACTCTTGAGGCTCCTGCAAAGCAATCAATTATCCATTCACCGAGCTAATCAAAAAAGAAATGAAGTGCAGTAGATCCAATTGAATTTCACAATCTTACTCTGCATCATCTGGCCACCAGATCTTAATCTTGACACCAACAAGACTCTCATCATATTTAATTGCATTGCGAGGGGTTTCAGAAATCTGCAAAATGATAAGAAAATAATCAGATAAGCTAAAGAATAGAAACAATAGTTCGCCTCAACCATGATAGCAGTAAACTCAGATCCATAAATATATTTTCTAGCAGTCAGATCTCCTGGATAAAGCCAAGTAATTCTAGCATTGTGCTTCCACCTATGTGTATCTCACAGAGTTTTATTTTCAGCGGACATCTCATTTTCTAGATGTGCTCCATGGTTTCAATCTTATGCATTACCTTATTAACTTCCAACTGAGCTTTGGTCCAGGCTTTTAGCTTACCCTTTATGTTTCCAGTTTCTCATATAAAACCCTAGTTGGGGTGCTGTTGGGGAATAACAAAGGAGGGTAATTTGACTGGACATTTCATCAAGCACGAGCTTGCATTGGATGCAACCCATATTCACACATCAGATACTAGGGGGTATTATATCAAACACCCTGCCTTCATAAAATAACAAAAGAAAAAAAAGGGAAACTAATGATGTGGGGCTGTATGCTAATGAGGATCTATTGGAGATTACAAAGGCATTGACCCATAAATACACATTTCATCAAGCACTTAGGGTGCTTTGAATATACATAAACATGCTGGGCATTATGTCAAGCACCTAAAGTGCATTAAAGGCACAGAGATATACTAAGCATTATATCTAACACGTAGCCTACGGAAAGAACACACAGGATGCACCTGAAATCTGCGGATTGTCTCTGTTTCGCAAGTGTCCTTGCCATTGGTTTTCTCTGCTGTGCAGAGAACAAAAGAAGGAGAAAGAAAGAAGAGGACCCCAGAAAGACCTGCCTCTGTGCTGCGGGTCCTCCCTGACCAGCGGCTCTCCCTCCTGCAGGTCCTCATCCTCTTTGGCCGTGGCTCTGCCCTCTTGGCCTCTCTGCTGCTGCTGCAGCGAAGCCAAGGAAAGAGAGGGCCTACTACTGCTGCTGCTGCTGCAGGGAGAAAGAGGGTCTACTGCTGCTGCTGCACCAGGGAGAAAGAGGGGCCATGGCTCCTACTGTGCCAGAATATATATATATATATATATATATATATATAGAGAGAGAGAGAGAGAGAGAGAGAGAGAGAGGGGGGGGGGTTTAAAAAACTAAAAAAGGGAAAAGAGTCCTATCAGGACTCTGGTCTGCCCTGCTGGGAGCTTCTTGAGAGATAACAGAAAAAGGGTCCAAGTTGGACTCTAACAAGGGAATAGAGCAGAGTAGAGACTACAGAGAAAAGGGGCCCGATGGCCCCTCCCCCCATGTGCAGCTCTCCTCCTCTCTCTCTCTGCTCTGCCCAGGTTGAGAAAGGGCCCGATGGCCAACCCCTCTCTCTTTAATCTCTCTCTTCTCTCTCATTAATAGGAGGATAAAAAAAGGGAAACAAATTGGAAATTGGAAATTGGAATAGAGGAGAAAGAGCCCGATGGCCCACCCCTCTCCCTTTAATCTCTCTTCTCTCTCCTAATTAATAGGGGGGTAAAAAAAGGGAAACAAGTTGGAAATTGGAATATAGGATAAAGAGCCCGATGGCTCTTCTCCCAATCGCGGGTCTCTCTCTCTCTTTTTCTCAACCACAGGACTCTCTTTCTCTCTCTTCCTCCCTCCTCTCTGTCCCCATAAAGTAGCCCGATGGGTATGGGAGATTTGGGTAGAAGCAAATGATCCTATTCCCAAAGGTTCTTAGACAAATTGCCAACAAGAAAGAAAGCCACCGAATGGCTCCCCCCCAACCTGCAGCCCTCTTTCTCTCTCTCTCGTTTATCTCTCCATCCCCCCCTCTCTTCTCTCTCTATGAAGAGATAATGGGGGCGTTTAAGGAGGATAAAAGGGCATTAAACGAGTTTTAATAGGAGGAAAAAGGAGGAAGAGAGAAAAAGAGGCCCAATGATCCCTTGCACCCACATGCGGCCCTCTCTCTCTCCATTTCCTCTCTGCTTTCTCACTCCTATCCTATGTAGCCCGAGGTGAGAGGTGGCCTCAGCCTCAAACACCTAGGCGATGGCCTAGGCATTTGAGACGACATTATTAAAATAATCTATAAAAATTAAATATATAGATATATATATCTAAATATCACAAAAATGCACTAAATTCATTCATTCCTATGTATCAAAATATTGTATGACTAATTCATGTAAAATTTAACAAACCAAATTAAAACTATCAAATTCACACTCATACGTGCAAATACACTAAACAAGAATAACACACAATATCATAACAAAACTAAAACAAGTAAACAAAGAGAGAGAGCGAGGGGGGGTCAGCCCCTCTGTGTGTGGGAAGAGAGAGAGAGTGAGATAATGTCTTAGTGAGAAAGAGACTCTCTCTCTGTGTGTGTGTGTGTGTGTGTGTGTGTGTGTGTGTGTGTGTGTGTGTGTGTGTGTGTGTGTGTGTGTGAGGGAGAGGCTCAATCCAACTGGCTCAAACCATTGAGCCCAAACACCAGCCAAGGCCAATTGGCTCAGACTGTTAAGTTCATATGCCTAATTGGCTCGGTCCCTTGGGTATAAATGCCCAATTAGGCCCAATCGACAAGGACTACTGAATCCAAAGGCCCGAGTAGCCCAATTGGCCCAAACCACCGAGTCCATTATGGTTATGCCCAATTGACCCATCATAGACCCAATTGGCTGGACCACCAAGTCTATCAAGCCCAATCGGCCCATATCGTTAAGTCTGCTTGGCCCAATTGGACCCAATTAGTCGAGGTGACTAATCGTACCCTGTACATGGCCGATCCGGCCCAATTTTGATGTAATTTCTCCATGAATGAAGAATGAAAGTACATTTTTTTATTTATATGCCCTTCTCTGTGTGTGCGGATATTTAATGCCGGTCCTATAGGTGAAATATCAAAAATACTCTTCTGACCTTACCGAGACCTCATCCAAGCCAGACCCCACCTACAATGACTAAAATACCCTCAACATGATAAGACTCCCTAAAAATGACAACACAATCCCCAAAAATGCCCAAAATACCCCGAAAACCCAAGAAAGATGCCCAAACTTATGGAAATACCCCAAAAACCATAAAAATTCACAAATTTTTTAATTTTCCAAAAATCCAAAAAACTTAAAAATCACCCAGAACACCTATAATGCCTAAGAAACCTTAAAAATTGGTCAAAAAGACCAAAATACCCTTAATACCCCAAAAATCCAAAAAATCATAAACAAAATCTGCAAAAAATGTGAAATCCCAAAAATACCCATTCAAAACCCAAAAGATCCAAAATGACCAAAATACCCCGGGACGCAAAATACCCAAAATTCCCCAAAAACACCTCCCAAGATTTTAAAACCCACCAGAGTCACTAAAACATACTTCAAACCAGGGTTTGACAACCCAATCGTACCCCCTGTACTAGTACTTTACTGGTACGGTACGGTACATCACTATACCATATTATACCGTAATATGTTAACTATAATAAATATTTATTGTAGTAAATTTTGTGTTAAAATGACTTATAGGTTAGTTGGTTAGGGAGTGGCGTACACAAACGTGAGATTCAGAGTTTGAATCTCAGAATCGACCTTTAATTTGGCCCTTTCTTTAAAGAAAAAATAATTAAAAAAAATAAGCAACTGCTACGTTTCGAACCCGAGCCAACAGAGATAGAGACACGCCCCCAACCAATTTACCTATTAAAACTCATTGAACATAAAATAGAACATATAATATTAAAATAAATATAAGTACTGTACCGGTTGGTACGATTCGGTACGTGCGATATGTAGCGTACCGGACCGGTATTGCAAACCTTGTTTCAAACCCTAAAATGGTCCCTTGAACCCCATAAAATGACCAAAATACCCTTACGATCCTAAGGACTTAAAATCAACCCAAACCAATCCAAAACCACCTAAAATATCTTTAAACCCATTATGTACCGGCAAATGTGTTTGCAAAGCCTATGTGAGTGGTTCTTTTGTGTAATTATAGTTTGAACGGCATTTTATGAGCAGTTAATCAAGAATATTCCATCATCCAACCGACGTAATTAACACTGATCAAGATCAGTAGAGAAAGGTCCAGCACATGAACCCATAAAACCTAATGAATATATTCCAAAGCATTCTAGGGAATCCCGGAATATATAATGGGCGCCTAGGCGGGCAGGCGTTTTTTTGACTACAGGGCGCCCCCACGCCTTGTTGAGCTTGAAAAAGGCGGCGCCTAGGCGGCGCTTGGGCGGCCTAGGCGTCCAAAGTAGCGCCTAGGCGAACCCCGCGACCTTACCGCGCAGGTCGATCCACGTGCGAGGGCGTACGATGGCGATTTCGGACTCCACACTCTAACACTCTCTATTTCTCTCTCACACTCACAGTGAGACTCACCCTCTCTCTCTCCTGCCCCCTCTCTCTGTCTGTCTATCTCTTCTCTCCCCTTGCCCCCTTCTCTCTTTCCCCCACCCTTCCTCCTCTCTCTCTCTCTCACACACACAGTTCGCAACTATCTCTCTCAGTCCCTCTCTCTCTCTATCCTGCCTTCCCCCTTTTCAATTAATAATGGGATTAATTTGTTAATAAAGTATTTTAAATTTTAATTTAAATTTTATGTCTTTTTTTTTACAGTGATCATCTATGGTACTTCCCTAGTTATATGTTTGTTACTTTATTATTGATTGTATGTGATAATGAGAGATGTCTTTTTCTTTTCGTATCTACTTTATATATTATATGTATGTTATTTCGAGTATGATTTGCATATTTTTGGAAGAAATTGGCAAACATCATGTTAGTATTTTATTCATTCAGAAAGTCCAATTTTTATTGTTAATTTTATCTCAAAATAAATTTTGATATTTTATTGCAATGTCATTTCTATTAATATTTATTTCTATGTTCGTACTAGTGTTGTTTCCCATATTTGTAATAATCATGATTAATTTATATATATATAATTACGTATATATTAATGATGATATTTTTCTGAACTTGACGCCTAAGCGCTTAGACACTCGAGGACCCCAAGCTCGCCTTGGTCGCCTTGACAACTATGATGTTATAAAAATTCATGTTCCAACAAGTGCCCAGATATCATCTTAATTCCACCAATCTACAAAAGTTTGGTACATCGGTCTACTATGTCCCATTGTGAGGTATTGTCTACCTTGGGGACAACACATAATTTTGTCCCCAAAAGGTGTTTTCCTACCTCGCAGGTTTTGGATTTGAATCCTACATACACAGCTCAGTAACTTCTTTCTTCATAATGTGGGACCATTAAGTCCGTTTTTGCACAACTCCCAGTCATAGTAGCGGTTCTACACTGGGGCATTAGACCAACCCATAGGTACCCCTTTCCTACTACCTTGGTCATGACTGGGCCACTACATTCCATGCTTCAAATCTGAAAGGTATGCTCCCATTTCCCCTTTCCATAAGTCTTTCCCCATTGATATGGGATCGGCTGGAGATTTAATGATGGATCAAAAGATGTGGCAAAATTGTCTGACATGCTGACTGCCTGATACCAATCCTCCATAAGGTGGTCCCAGGGGCATGCAAAAATAGATGGGAACAAGAGAGGGAACATCAGTAAGTCCTAAGAGGCCATTTGACGGGTAGAAAGCTACCATCTTGATTATACAGTTTAAGCTCATGCAACCAGATAGCACCCATCAAAGACTCCCTCAACTAAGGAAAAGGTCTAGAGAAAGCAGAAAAGGAAAAAGTTTGGTATAAGAATATATGCTCTTCCCTATAGCAATTATCAGCCAATATGAAGCTATTCAACATAACATCCCACTTGGATAGCTGAAGGTAAAATGGTTCGGAAATTATGTAAATGTTCACCACATAGAAACAGATAACAACATAAAAATGAAAAAAATCAAACAGAAAAAATTGATGCAAACAAATTAGCTGATGTCAAGGATCATCAGAGGATATTATAGTTGAAAACAACCATAAAGAAAGCAAAAGTTACCACAAATGTTATGAGAGTCTTGTGTACCTCCCGTCGAGCACGCTTCTTCCTAGATTTTGTTTTAAGACCTTCCTCTGAAAGGTTTTGGGCTTTCTTAGCTTTAGTGGTTGGAGTGGTCATAGTTGAAGAAACCATTCCCTAAGAGCAACCAGTAATAACATTTCAGAAACTTCCATCCAGAAGAAAAATCGTGGTTATCAAAGAAAGATGTCAACTAGAGATCTCTGAAAAGTTAGTACCTTCTGCTTTGGTTCATCAACAACAATCTCTTCTGAAGAGACCCTACCCTTTTGCTGCTTAGTTTTCGAGGTCCGATGCTTCCCTGATGCTTCATCTTCATTGGCCGTTTTGGTCTGTGGTTTTCTACCAGGTCTTCTATGAAGTTTTTCTTCTGGATCAGCCATCGTATCCGTTGCTGCATCTGAATGAGAATTTGATTTTCCACCATTATCCACATTTTCAAATCGTCCCTTCTTGCCCGAGCGCCTGACGGGTTTCTTTTCTGAACCACCAGTAACCTCAGTCTGTTTCTTCACGCCAATATCCATATGAGGCTCTGGTTCATCTTTGATGTTCCCATTACCTGCTGGGCTTGTTCCTACTTTCTTCATTGAGATCTTGGATCCTGAAGAACGGACCCTCTTGGAATGATTTGAATCAGGAAGGTTCCCATTGTCAGCTGCTGAAATGACAGATGCACTATTATCAGTAGGCTTTTCCAACGGCACAAGATTAACTTCTCTGCCACGACCTTTCCTCCTATCAGGTAAATCCGAAGCCTCAAGAGGTGGATGATGGGTGTTCCCTGTAGGCTGGACTGCAGAATTACCTTTCTGACCCCTTGCTTTCTTGGTGCCACGATCCAAAGCAGTGCCCACTTTCTCTGCCTCTAATCTAGCAGCTGTTTCATTTCTGGGGAGAGTACTGCGACAAGAATGCTCAGTCTTCTTTCTTGGTGAAGTTGGCT
This sequence comes from Amorphophallus konjac, assembly GCA_022559845.1. Classification (NCBI taxonomy): domain Eukaryota; kingdom Viridiplantae; phylum Streptophyta; class Magnoliopsida; order Alismatales; family Araceae; genus Amorphophallus; species Amorphophallus konjac. The sequence goes on from JAHNEJ010002299.1 coordinate 191,930, forward strand.
CCCCCAAAGTATTATCATTCCTCTGCACTGTTCCATTGCTCACTGAAGACCTTGGCAACTTATCAGTAGCAGCACTAACGTTTGGGCAAGCAATTTCAGACTCCACCTTCTGCGAAACCTGGTCAGCATACATCTTTTTGCAAATAAGCCTCAATACCTATAAATGACAATTTAGGACAATAAACCACCAGCAGACAGAATACCTGTGGCATTTCATCAGAAAGAACCCTCTCAGCTACCTTGCTGTCACCTGCCTGAAGCGTGCCAATCCACCAATTATTGAAATTACAAGTTGCAGTCAGATTTATAATCATTGCATGGTATGTTCTACAACAAAATAAATATGACAGCAGAAAGGAAGACCAGTAGTATCAACCATTAAAGTTAACCGAAGATGATGGCCAGAATAATCTATCTTCACACTGTCAATCAACGCATGTGGTATAGACAATATCATGTCTATAATCTGCTTTTATGTATTATGTTACTTGTAGTTACCGATGTAGGCAAATAACACCTCATTTTGGAAGGTAAGCAAGTAGCCACAATTCATTAAAAATGCAAACATACAATAGTGCATACTACCGACATGGTAAAGTCATCTAAGCAGCAAACAGAACCCACATACCCTTACACCCTCAGACCAATTACAAATTTAAGTTTCTCCAATTACACGGCCTTGAGATGGTAGACTCACTGATTCTATTACCACTATAATTGCAGTTCCATTCCGGAAGAAAAAATACACAGCTTTTGATTATCTCAGCAGGATATCTACATTCATCATGAAAAGAAGCACTGTCCACCCTTGGTATCCATTGCCCCTCTTCCCCACATAGAGCTTCATAATTTTCAACCATTGCATTTCCAATTTCTGCCATCTCTTTTACTAAAAAATCACCCACTTTAATTGTATCAATGTGATCCTCATTTTGCTCCCACCCGTCATAGCATGGAAATATATAATCTCCCTCTTTAAGCTAAATGTCTTGGCCCTCTGCTTCCATTTTATTTTTTTCCTATATGCCTGTTCATTATATTGTTTTTTGGCTTCTTCGTCTATCCAGCTTGTGGAGATCCAAAATGGCCAAAAGGCCCACAACACCTAGCCAAAGCCACACAAAGTATAGGTAAGTCACGGCTGTCGACAGTGACTACATGCACATGGACCAGCCAGTTTGCAGGGGACTCAAAATCCCCTCCCCATGGCTTTCAGCCCATTTCAGTCCAAGGATGTTGAAAGTCACCCCTTCCATCCACCCCCCACACACACCATGGTGCCGTGAACACTTGGAAACAGCACGCAGTCAACATCAATCCATTTGCCAGTGTCGTCCCGTCACATATCCACCAACCGTCGACCACCTGTAAGCTAGAGAGTAGGATGAGCCCCCTCGAGGCCATGGTTGACAGTATCGGCCGAAACCGATACGTTTCGGCCGAAACCGATACGTTTCGGCCGGACCTGCTCACTGTAGCAAGTCCAAAACTTAAAAAACAAAATAATTTTAATAGTTTCGGGCGAAACCTACATGTTTCGGACCGAAACCTACATGTTTCGGACCGAAACCGGACGGTTTCGGCTGAAACCCACGTGTCGTGTTCTCCCTCAGATCTGAGGGAGAAAGGGCCTGCTGCAGGGGCTGCTGTGCTGGGTGCTGCTGCAGGGGCGGCTGCTGTGCTGTGCTGTGCTGCTACTGATGAGGGTGCCATTGCTGCTGTGTAGCTGCGTTTTCTTGAGATAAATTTGGGGTTTGTTTTGTTTTGTGTTTTTTTGGTTGGTGTTGCACCCATAATTTATCATGCTAAAGGTTCGGGATTTTAATCCCGCATGTGACAAGATTTCGGAAGCGGTGTATCACCCTCCGATAGGATATTCCTACACGGGGTACCTTGTTCGGCGTATCGCCGTCCCGTCGGATATTCCTAAGCTTACAGCTTTGTAGCCCACATGTCGTGGCGATATAAACCCCTCGGGGGATGGCCACCAACCAAGCACAAGCCACAATGATCGTCAGGATCACGTGGTTATATTAAAAATCCCTACGGGATTAAGTCCCTGCCTTCCGGACGTGTCTCCCCAAGCGAGGAACACTTCTACAACAACGCAGGAGATGCTGAAGAAGGTCTACGTACCAAGCACAACGTCCCTCGCACGTGTATCACGAGGCACGGACAACAACTCGTCCTCCCGCAGTGGCCTACGGCTCGAGGAAGACGACAAACGAACAAGGCGGCGTTCCCTCTCGTTGTTCTCCACGAGAGACGGCGAAAACCCGGAGTTTCAGGGCCTCGGAGCCTCCTTTTATGGAATCCGCGCGAGAAGTAGACCCGTCCGGGGGTGGAGGGACCCGTCCGGGGTCGCCCTTACCCGGACGGGTCCGCCCGGGGCGAGAGGAGTCCCGCGCGGGACTCCTCCTAGGCAGGTGGACCCGCCCGGGGTCGGGCGCACCCGGGCGGGACCCACCCGGGGTCCGCGACCCCGGGGAGTCCCCCCTCGGGGTGCGCGCGGCCCGGGTGGGGGCCACCCGGAGTCCGCGACCCCGGGGAGGTCCTCCCCGGGGCGCGCGAAGGGAGGTCCCCCGGGGGTCCGCGACCCCGGGCAGGTCCTGCCCGGGGGCCCGCGGCCTCGGGGAGGTCCCCCCGGGGGCCCGCGACCCCGGGCCGGTTCCCCCCGGGGAACCGCGACCCCGGGCAGGTCCCTCCCCGGGTGTCCGCGACCCCGGGACGGTCCTGCGGACACCCGGGACGGTCCAGGACCGTCCCGGGGACCTCCCACCCCGGGGAGGTTCCATTCCCGCGCACGGACTAAAAAAATTTGAAAATGGAACCTCCCCGGGATCATTTTCATCCCGTTGGACCCGTACGGGGTCGAACACTCCCGGGGAGGTTCCCCACTTCTATAAATAGACCCCCAGAGGTCCAAAGGAAAAACTGGGAAGTGACTACACAAGTGGCAACCTACGGAAGACACTTGAAGCATTTGTTCGTTTGTTTCGGCCCGCGTGGGGTAAGTCCCCGGGTCTTGTATTTATGCCCCTATGGGGTATATTTACGTTTATGCCCCTCAGCGGGCCATGTTTGTAATTATGCCCCTCAGCGGGCCATGTTTTGTAAGTCTTTACGTCTCGGGACGACTAAATCTTGTATTTCTGCCCTTATAATGGCGAAATTACAAAAATATCCTTCCCGGGATTGTAAAAGACCGAAGTCCTGTAATTTGCAGTTATACCCTGCAATCTTTTGTAATTGGGACTACGTCCCTATCTCCCGCTCCAAGGCGGACGTTTGTACAGTCGACAACTCGCCGACAATCCTTGTACTCACATGGAATTATAAAAGCATTCAGCATGTTTTATATGTAACCTCGGGTGGGAAAATTATAAGAAAACCCCCCGACTTTGGAAAATTGTGTATATACCCCTTCTTCGGCCGAATTGACAAATGTGTGTCTTCCATGAAGCCCCTTGTCATTCCTTCAGTCCGGAAGTGTTGTCAGCTCAGTCCAGCACTCGGGTATTATACCAAACCTACGTCTAGGGTCTAGTAAAATTACCAAAATACCCCTGTAACCTAAACATGGCCTCAGAGCCCTCGAAACCCTCCAGAAAGAGCCTCAATGCCTTGGGGAGTTAGAGATCCAGTTTCACTTCCACTCCAGCCCAGAAAATGTCATAAATGTCCCTGGCCTGGAAAATTACCAAAATACCCCTGGGTTGGTAAAATTACCAAAATACCCCCGGGGTCCAGAAAACTTCCCTTGCTTTGAAAATGCCTATGGCTTCCGCATATTTGCGCCTCTATGTTTAAATCTTAGGGTTTTGCTCAGCCCTAGCCCTAATCCAGTTGTTTCTATGTGTTGGTGGTAAAATGAGTGGTCATGGAGAGTCTCTCGAGTGAGCTTGCCCTCCATATCAGAACCTCTGTAGAAGTCTTTTGGGACCTCTTTGACAGTTAAACAAAGTGTTCGGACGTTAGGCCGATGTAAATCAACACTGACTCCGGTCAGTGGGGAAAGGTCCAGCACTCGAACCCAAATCGTCTGATACTATGCGCACCCACGGAACCCTCTCTACGCAGAGGAGTGTTTCTTTTCAAAAAGAACGAAAATCTACCTTTTATCTACGATAAGAGTATTCCTTAGATTTTTTCCGTGTCCAACAGTTGGGTTGAAAGTTTTTTTTGTTGTAGGTTAGTTTTTCTGTTGTAGGTTAATTTTAAACCATGAAATATATTAAGACTTCAAATTAAACCTTAATTTACCCCTTAAAATTGGGGCTTTTGTCTAATTAGGTTTACTTAGGCTCAATTGAAGCTCAATTAAGCTTCTTTGAAGAATTTGGGACGTGAGCATGCTGGTAATTAAATTTTATGAAGGGTGATTAATGTTTAATTGATAATTAAGCCCTAATTAGTTCCTTAAAATTGGGACTTTATCTAATTCGATTTACTTAGGCTCAATTGAAGCTCAATTAAACTTCATTGAATAATTTGAAGTTCTATTATGTTGAATTGCATTTTTTTCATTGTATTTACAACTATTTGTCTTTGATTGTCTTAATGCAACATCATACCTAGACGTGAACAAAGTCAGGAGCAGTGAGGGCAGGAGGATCCGGGGTGGGCCCACCTCTCCTTAGTTGATGCGGGAAGAAGAAAAGTGAAATACAATTATTGTGGTAAGAAGATACATGGCGGAATTACTAGAGAAAAGTAACATTTGACAGAGGTAAGAGGAGAGGTGAGACAATGTGACAGATGTCCCCGAGAGGTCTGAAAAGAAATGCGCCAATGCCTTCTGGGCAAGAGGAGAGGATGCAACAAAGGGCTGAAGATGAGGCTGAAATTGTTGAGGAGATTTCGGGCAGAAGGGGAAGGAGGGATGATGATGAGGAAGGCACTGAGGATTCAGATCCAGAGCTGACTAAAGCAATGGAGCGTGAACAAACCGCTCAAAGGAAAGGAAAACACCCATAGGTTCAGGGACCTACTCCAGTACAGCTACACGACGTCCTGACACTGGTGCTGCCCCACAGAGAGGAGGCCCCATGGACAACTATCTACACAGAAGACCCCATGCTACACAACCTAAAATCAAGCAAGCATTGAGAGGGGTAAAAAATTCAACAGAAGTTGTAGGGCATGCATTTAAAAGTATCTGCAAAAGATTTTTCCATGCAGGTGTCCCTGCACATGCAGCTGAAAGCGAATATTTCCAACCTATGCTAGATGTAGCAGATGCTGACCCTAGCTTGAAGGCCCCATCACGTCGAGACATATACAGGCGTGGCCTTGAGGGAGAGGTTGAGGAACTCCATGACTGGGTTGAAAGCTTCAAGAATATATGGATGGAGCGAGGATGCACCATCATGTGTGATGGCTGGACTGGTACCATGAAGAAGTCCATGATTAACTTTTTGGTCTATTGCATCGAAGGTACAGTATTTGTTAAATCTGTAGATGCATCAAATTATGAAAAAAGTGTCAATTATTTGTTTCATTTGATGGATAAGATGGTAGATCAAATTGGAGAGGACAATGTTGTGCAAGTAGTGACTGATAATGAAGCCAGTTATAAGGCTGCAGAGAAGAAATTGATGCAGAAGCATAGGCATTTATATTGACTCTCATGTGCAGCACATTATCTGGATCTGATACTTGAAGACATAGGGAAAGAAAATCATGTGAAGAAGATAATTGATAAGGCACAAAAAATCACCCAGTATATTTATGGACATCCTAGGATCTTGAATATGTTCAGGGAGCATGCGAGTGGGGGGGGGGGGGGGGCGAGATATCATCCGTACAGGGCCAACCAGATTTGTTTCGAATTTCATTTCTTTGGAGTCTTTGCACAGGTATAAGATTAAGGTCAATTCTGTCTACTTTATCCTTATAGATATGATCCGTATTTGATTCAAATTTCATTTCTTTGCACAGGTATAAGAATGAGATGAAAACTTTCATGTACCACAATGTCCTGCGGGAATACATCGACAATTCTAATGTTGATGCTCAGATGGATTATTTGGATGTCTGCCACATCGTGGAAGACAACAAATTCTGGGACAGGGTCACACGGTACATGAAAGTAGTCACACCCCTCATGAAGGTCCTAAGAATGGTGGATGGCGATGAGAAGAATGATATGGGATATCTGTACGAGGCCATGGACCGTGCCAAATTAGAGTTGCATGATTCCCTTCTCAGAGAATATGCAAAGTGGTGGAAAATTATTGACCATAGATGGGACAACACATTACACCACGACTTGGATGCAGCTGGTGAGTGATTAATTGTATTGATACATTGGATAAAAATCATAAATCATGCATACCCTTTTTTTAGCACATAATTCCATTTGCACGGAACTTCATGTAATATGAATTGAAACTATAAGAGGATAGATGCATCATTGATCTTTAATAAACTAATCAACGATGAAACAGAATTATCCTGAAACATGAGAGAAACATGAAACCCTAACGTCTGTTAAGCTACCCTATATGCAATCATGCTTCAATGCATTATTAACAATGAGATGCCCATGGTTTGGTGCCATCCATGTGCTTCATGTCACTAGGGTTTAATTAGAACAAACCTTTAAATGGAAACTTTCATGAAGTGTGGGTCATCTTTTAACTAGATAAAATCTCCCCCATCATATGATCATCTCTAATCCCCAACCCTCAGCAAACCCTAGCTGGCTCCATGCCAGTTGAAGGGGTGGCGGCGCTGCTCCCTTTGGATGCTGCTGCCCCCCCCTAGCTGCCTTCAACCCCCCAGGCTCTGAGACCTGGGTATAGGTCGACCTACCCCTATACCCAGGTCCCAAGCAGCTAGGGGGGGTGTTGAAGGCAGCTAGGGGGCGGCATAGGTCGACACCCCCTGGGTCATTGTAATGGTCGACCTCGAGTGACCCATTCCGTCTCTTAATTTGAGCAAGTTACCCGCCCAGGGACATCTCATCCACGTCGATTTTAATCGTTTATCAAACTCACCCTAGGTTATTTTATATCTAACATTTAGTTAACTATACACAAATGCAGGTTATTTCCTCAACCCTTGATTTATATACAATGCCAATGCACATGTTGAGGTACTCTAAGGCACTTTAAAAATCATTGGTCGTTTATCGAGGACACCAGAAAAGAGACTTCCGGCCGAAGTGGAGGTTGACCTTTATTGATTTTATCAATAAGACGTATAGAATTTACTTAAATCATTATGTTAATCTATTACTTTATCTTTGTAGATGAACTATTATAGAATGAAGACTGGGACATATTCTGACTCCCAATTGCAATACGCTGTGGGAAGAGTGAGCCCAGGTATATTTTATTTTGTACTTTCTTAACCTCAATATGTATTAGTACATCTTACATTTATTTGTTTATGGTTGGTGGAAAAGCTGACTGGTGGATAATGGTGAACAACAGAGATGTGGATGGTAATGCATTGACTTTCATTGTAATTAGGGTGCTCAGTCAAACAACATCAGCAAGCCAATGTGAAAGAAATTGGAGCACGTTCAGCCCTATACACTCAAAGGTTCGCAATCGGTTAAAGGCTGAACGGTTAGAAAAATTAGTTTACCGCCACTACAATATGAGGTTAAGAATAAGGAACATGAAGCTAAGACAACAGTTAAGGGACACGCCTCGCAGAGGATGCAACTCCAAAAATTGATGTGGACGCTTTATTTGACGATGAGAATCCCTTGCAGTCTTGGGTGGAGACACGAGAGCTGATTGATGAGCCCGTTTTTGATGTTGATGATAGAGCATGGACAGAGGGCATACTAGATGAAGATGAGCCAAGAGATCCAGAATTCAACAAAGCACCAATGAGGGCCAGAGATACTCATGCTCACCAGAGAAGGGACCCAACTTTATTTGTTCATGACACTGAGCAACAGCCTAAGTTTGAGTCAACTAGACACACAGAATTAGATAGCAGGCCAGTCACTCCTAAAATGGTCAAGCCACCTCCATCCTTAAGAAGAAGTACACCAGTGCATGAGCTAACTGAGAGGAATAGTGCTGCTGCTCGAGAGGACCCGACAATTGAGCAGTTGAAGCAGATTTATGTGAGACACACGCCAAGGGGAAAATGACTCGTGTCAAAGATGGAAGAAATGATCACACCAAAAAAGAAAAAAATATCCCCAAAGGCTAAAAGGCGATTGGTTTCTTATGGTTCTGATGATGATGATCATCATCATCATCCCAGTGCAACTGCAAGTGCTACTACTGGCGGTGGCACATATGGTGGTACTTCCTCCTTCCACGCAGACACAGACAGAGGATACAGTCATAGTCAGCGAGGATATGATTCACAGAGCCAATATAGACATCCATCAAGTTATAGAGGTGGCCAACATGAAGCATCCCTTTATGGGTGGGGTCATCAACCAGAATTCCAATTCCATCTAGTTCCATCCAGTTCCTCTTCTCATCTTCAAGATTCTTATGCCGATTCTAGATTCCAATCAAACCAACCTTACACTCCAAGAGGGATCCAAAGAGGGATGCAGGACTTGGCTACCACATTGTTTGGTTATAGTGAATATACAGAATACATGCAACCTTTTTATGAGTATCAACATCAGAAGCCAGACGATGAGGGAGAAAGTTCTTCTAGTTATTATCCATATTAGTGATCATCATTTGGGTAATGATCATTTAATTTCTGTAACATTTACTGTGTCTAATTAGGTTTATTGTACTGCTTGAACCTACTTCATGTTTAATATGTACTCGAGAATATTAGTTTAACATGTTCAATGCCTACTTCATGTTTATTGCACTTAATCCAATTTATTTACAATCAAATACATATATAATGAATTTTTTTATTTTTATGTGATTATTTAGTTTTTCTATTTGTTTATGATTTTTATTTTTATATTTTTTGAACCTTTTCACTAGGTTTTGGCCGGTTTCGGCCGAAACCGACACTGCCAACCTTGCTCCAGGCCGCCCCCCCCAATCCCAATAAAAAGAAAAGAAATGCTACACTCCGCACTCCTTCCCGCTGCTCCCCTCTTCCAGATGACTCTTTCCTTATGTATTTTTGCATTGTTATTATTATTATGTTAATTCTATCATATGGAGTGGCTAAATGAATGACATTATATATTTTCATGAAAAATATAGAAGCCTATCACAAGCTCAACTACCATTCCCAATCTCCCAAGATCCTTTCTCTCCGACCCCCGAGACAAAACTGAGATACCATAATGGCATTCCTTGATTTGTATGCAAAGGAATGTCAAATACGATTGTTCAATAAGCGCCCAAAATCAGCCCATCTGTGCATTTCTTGCTTTTCCAGTGACAAATATATGGCAACAACTGACCAAGGACAGAAATTGCAAACATAATTCAAGATGCATGTCTGTAAGAGTATATTGCAGCAATGGATACAAACTCTCTAGCAAGCACAAAACCTGTGAAGAATTGATGCAAAGGGTAATCCAAGTGGCATGCAAAAATACACGGACAAATGCTTTGTCCGTCACCCTTTTCTTGGGAAAGTTCGAAGCAAAACAGATCACTTAAGTAGAACAAAACAAAAGTCTAGTGATACAGCTGTAAAATCACAACTAAGGTACCCCAACTTTTTTGAGTATTTTTCTGGAAGAACTACAACATTTCTTTGATCAATAACTTTAATTACAGGTTTAACTCAACAATTGAATACTGCAACTTAAACACGAGTAGAGAGAAACAAAGGTGTACCCACCAAGCATTCGCCAGAAACAATTACACCATTCTGCTCCAGCACCTCAGAAATCCCTTGGCATGTAGAAGCAACAATTTCACTGTAGTCATCCAAAAGAGCACCCATGGACTGAACTGCTTCCATCAATGAAGGTTTTAACTTTGAACCACAGTTGCCTATTACTTTTTCTGCTAATTTCCGTGCAATTGGCAAAATATCCTAGAAGCATTGACTCCAAGTAATATAACATACCAAAGCTAAGAGAGGAAAAAGCCTTGAAGTAAAAACAAGCATAGAGAGTACTGACCTTACTATTCTTTTTCACACTCATTAGCAGGCAAGAGAGAAGATCTGATGAGATGTCTTCACTTTCCTCTAACACAAGTGTCATGATCATCTCCATTGAAGAGAAAACATTTTCTGGATGGCTATCCCTGTAAGTAATGCATGTCCAATTTACAAAATAGCTAAAAGAGATAATTGCAACAAGATGAAGATAAAACTGTGATAACTAGGTGTTTCACACAAAAAATTAACGAAAAAAGATTTATTGAACAAAGATGCATTTGTTTACAAATGCATAATTATTTCCACACTTTATATTTTTATCATACGATTTAAAGTTCGTGTACTGGACTTTTCCCCACCGACCCTAGTCGGTGTTTATTTACATCTGCATAAAGTTCGAACACCTTTGATTAATTGTCAAAGAGACCCCTAACCTCTACAATATCCCTTGTGATATTGTGAGTTTTGCCAAATAGATTTGATCAAAAAGATCACCTATTAGGGATACACAATTGGAGGAGAGAATTGAATAGTTCATTCTTTGAGTTTATGATATATGATACATGAAATCCCGATAATATGATTAGGCAATTTACTTTACATTTGGTCTTGAATCCACCGTTGAATCTACATTCGGTTAGGATCAAACTATCCCATTTGTCTCTTACCAATATCAGACTATCAGATTTTGTATCATAGTCACGATCGAGCCATCGGATTATATCCCCAGCTATGATCGAACCATCGGATTTAATTCGGGTCACGATCATAGCGTTAGATTTGAATTGCATCACGATCAGACTGTTGGATCGCCAATATAATCACTATCGGGTCGTCGGATTATGTCTTCAATCAAGATCAAACCTTTGGATTTGCTTCGAGTCAATATCTAACTGTTAGATATGAATTTGATCAAGATCCAACTGCTATATTAGCTCCAAATCGAAATCTAACTGTTTGATTTAAATTTTGTCAAGATCGGACCACTGGATTAACTCCATATCAAAATCTCACCGTTGAGTTTAAGTTTGACCAAGATCCAACCATTAGATTAGCTCCAAATCGGGACCCGACCATTGAATTTAAATTTGGTCAAGATCCGACTGTTGGATTAGCTCCAGATCCGGACCTGACTGTAGAGTTTAAGTTTGGTCAAAATCTGACCATTGAATTTACTCCAGATCGAGATCTGACCGTTGAGTTTAAGTTTCATTCTGATTGGACCTTTGAATCGTCATTGCGATCACGATTGGACCATCAGATCAACTTGCAGTCATGATCCGGCCATCGGATTTATTCCAGATCAAGATCAAACCATTATGTTGAATTGATGTTCATAAAGGGTTCACACAAGGTGGGGCATATTCGTAATCTTCCCAGAAACAATGGTCTATTTGTAATTTTCTCACAAATGGGAGTATATTTGTAATTTTTCCACCATCAGAGATATTTCTGTAATTTTTCCACCATCGGGAGTATATTTACAATTTTTAACATGTCAGGGTTTTCTCTCAATTTTCAGACTGCGCAAGGTTTTTTCCAAGATTTTCAAACTTTGAAGGGTTTGTTTCCATGATTTTCAGACTTTCAAGGGTTTCTCCCATAATTTTCCGACTTAGCTGGGTTTTCCCCATAAATTTCAGACTTAACTGGGTTTTCCCAATAATTTTCAGACTTAGTTGAATTTTTCCCATAATTTTCAGACTTAGCTGGGATTTTCCCGTAATTTTCGAGCTTTACTGGGGTTTTCAACCAATTTCCAAAATTTTCTGGATGTTTCTATAATTTCCTTACTTTCCTGGACTTTCATGCAAATTTCCTGGAAATGTAGAGTATTTCTGTAATTTTCAAATTATTTGCAACTTTCAACCAGGGTTTGCCGACCCGGCCGACCCGGTCTCAGCCTGGGTCGGGTCGGGTCGGTCCCGTCTCGATCCGTCCCGGTCTGTCTCGCTCCAAAAAAAGACTTTATATATATATAATACATATAAAATAATAGAATAAAATAAAAAAATACACATTATATATATAATATAATATTAAAATAATGGGGCGGCCCAGTGACGACCCACGACCCGGGCGACCCGCCCACAGCCTGGGTCGGGTCGGGTCGTGCGGGTCAGGACGACCCGCACCGGGTCGGCAAAACTTGCTTTCAAATACTTTTGTGCAATTTCTCACATGGACAGGAACTCCACATGGACATTCATTATTTTTCCTTAATTTCTCCCAAAATTTTCTATTTTTTACAGAATTTTTATGCAATTACAAAGTGTTTCCCCAAAGTAGAGGTATAAATGCAATAACAAGATCTTACTCTTAAAATGCGCCTTCACAAGATCAAACAGACCAAACAAAAATTTCTTGGGGACTGGGAGAACCAAGCCTTATCCCAAGTCTTCAAGTTCTTGTGTTCTTGAGAGTTCTTAAGTGTCTTGGGCGGACCTCTCCTTGGCTCTCCCTTCGTGGATCTATGTGTATGTGGAGAATGAGCCCCCTCCTCCTTTTATAGGTGAGTGAACCGGGGTAACCCCATGGCGCATTTATTGCATTGGGAGAGATGAAGGGTTTTTGGACTTTTTAGCTCCCCCCGGTTAAGAAAGGAGGAGAGGCATAAGAGGGAAAAAGGGAGAAGAAAAGAGAGGGAGATGGGAGAACTGGGGGGACAATGCAACCCAGGCATTCAAGGGAGCCTAAGTGCTTAGGCAACAAGGCTTCTGTTTAGGTCACCTCTTTAAAGACCCAAAGTAAATATCCCCCGATATACAAATTAAGAATAAAATATATCATAAAATTACTGAAATTTGAATCGCATGAACAAATTGCAGTAAATTAAATTGCATGAAAAAATTACAGAAAACTGAATTGGATCAAAAGAATTACAGAAAATTAAGAATTAAGGGTTTTTTGCATATTAGTCCCTACAAACTTAGTGAATTACCGATTAGTCCCTCAATTCTGAATATTATTTTAATAGTCCCTATAATCTTAGTCGTTACACGTTTAAGTCCCTACCGTTCATTCAGTTAACTAAACTATAGTTACCTCATACTAAAGGTAATGAAAATACTAACTTACTCCTGGGTTAAGTGTGAGAGTGTGTGTGAGAGAGAGAGAGAGGGGTGCCTCCCCCCTGCCCTGCGACCTCCCCCTCCACCGCCGGCCACCCTCCCCCTCCCCTGCGACCTCCCCCTCCGGCCGCCCTCCCCCTCCGACCGATGTGACCTCCCCCCTCCCCCTCCGGCCTCCCTCCCCCCTCTCCTGCGACCTCTCCCCTCCCCCCCCCTCCGGCCTCCTCCTCCCGGCCTCCCCCTCCCAGCCTCTCTCCCCTCCAACCGCGGCCGCCTCCCCGTCATCCTCTTCTCTTCCCCTTCTCTGACTCCTCGCAGCCGTTGTTGATCCCCCATCCTCTTCCCCCTCCCTGGACTCCTCGCCGCCGTTGTTGATCCCCCACCCTGTGGCAGGAGGTGGCACGGCAGATCCATCCGCACACGCGGCATGTATGACACCGAATGCGGGGGCCGCCACCAAGGCATCAATGAAGGCTTTGGAGCAAGCAGCAGAACCACACGCGGGGGCCGCCACTAAGCCATCAGGCAAGTCGACGCCACCAGCAGCAAAACCACGAAAAGGTTGCGGGTCCGAGGGGCCAGCAGCTACCAGACGAGTATGGTCATGGACCTGCGCATTCACATGCTGGACAGCAGCAGATGTACATGCATCAACACCCAAGAGTGAGGGGCCAGCATTAGCACAAATGGGTGGTGGGTCACAGCCACTAGCACCATCCGTAGGGAGCTGGGCAGGAGTCGCCGGAGAAGCACCGGCGGACGGCGAGGCAAAAGCAACAGAGTGTACGTCAGGGGATGCTGTAGCCTTGGGCAAAGACGCCGTTGGAAGAGCTCGGGCTGGGGTTGGGAGAAGCCCAGCTGAATACGATGAAGGAGCTAAGGGAGGGAGGGGCACAGAGGCGTTTCCGCGGATGTTTCCATACGAAAGCCATGTGCAGAGGCTGCTGGAGCTGGGATACCTCCTGCAAGAGCACCTTCGCCGGCAGAAAGGGCACCAGAGCCACCCGCGACGGAACCGTCAGCAGCTGTGCGTTGGAGACCAGCAGCGGGTACCACCGCGGCAGGGCCACCGACTGCTAAGGCCACCTGCGGGAGGACAGAACTAGGGAGGGAGGGGGGAGGCACAGGGCCCCCCCCACCGCCGGCCATCGCCGGAGTGCAGCAGCCACGGGAAGGGTCAAACCGCAGGGAGGATAGGGCTCGCACGTGAAAGGGACGGAAGGTGGTAAACGAAGCGAACACGCCGACCGGGGGCACCAGAGGGGATCGGGGGGGACAAGGAGCACACCGGAGAGACCAGCAGAGGTCAGCCGCAGCCTGGCAGACGACGAGCCGGATGCAGAGCCAGGCGAAAGCTAGGACGCTAGGGAGGCGAACGGAACACTGCCACAAGGGCCGACGGAGGGAGGGGCAGCGAAGAAGGCGGAGACGCCACCGCCGGTACCAATAGAGGACGACCAGCTCCAGCGCCACCGAAGGCAGAAGCGACAGGCAAGAGGTGAAACGGGGCCGGAGAAGCCAGGAGACGAGGAGATGGCGAGTGGAGCTCAGCCACTCGAGACGACGGAGGGAGGAGCCGCGAGGAGGGAGGAGACGCCTCCGCGAGGAACAACAGAGGACGATGGAGGGCCGGGAACGAAGGCCCAACACCAGCGCCAGGGGGGGAACTCCGTCCGATGACCTAGCCCGCTCACGGGCCAAGCAGCGGCGACGGAGACACCACCGGCGATGGGGGCGAAGGAGCAACCAGCAGAGGAAAAAGGAGGAGGCGGGTGTTTCCATACGAAGGCGGGTGCCCCTCGACCATGCGACGAAAGCCATGTGCAAAGGTTGCTGGAGCTGGGAGACCTCCTGCAAGAGCACCTTCGCCGACAGGAAGGGCACCAGAGCCACCCGCGACGGAACCGTCAGCAGCTGTGCGTTGGAGACCAGCAGCGGGTACCACTGCGGCAGGGCCACCGACTGCTAAGGCCACCTGCGGGAGGACAGAGCCAGGGAGGGAGGGGGGACCTGCGGAGTCGACCTCCCCTCCTGCGGAGTCGACCTCCCCTTCTCTGTCATCTCTCTTCCCCTCTCTATTCTCTCTACACCTCTCTCCCGTTCCCTCCCCCTTTCTCTCTTCACTTGCATGCACATACTCCCCACACACTCACAACCCATCAGCAGCAATCGCTCTCTCACCCTCTTCCTTCTCACATACACACACACATCGCACACAGCCATTCCCTCCCTCCGTTCTCTCTTCTTCTGTCTCTAAACTCACCTCCAGTAACCCTCCCCCTCTAGTCCACCATCTCCTCTCCCCCTCTCATCCCCCTCCACCTTCGGTCCCCCTCCCCCCCTCCAGTCCCCTCCTCCCTCTCCCTCCGGTCCCCTCTCCCTCCACCTCGGACCCCCCTCCAATCGCGGATCGCCATGAACCTCAGCCGGAGGGGAGGTCGACTCCGCAAGAGGGGAGGTCGACTCCGCAGGAGGGCGGTGCAACGTGTGTGTTTGCAGTGTGAGGGGGAGAGAGGAGTGAAGGGTGTGGAGAGGGAGGCGACAACGGCGAGGGGTGAGTGTGTGCGTGTGCGTGCGGTGTGAGGGTTAGAGAGAAAGAGAGTGAGACGGAGGGGGAGGGGGAGGGGGGAGGGCGGCCGGAGGGGGAGAAGGGAATCGGAGGCCTCCCCTCCGATCCCCTCTCCCTGGACCTCCTCCGATCCCCTCTCCCTCGACCTCCCTCTGAGAGTGAGAGAGAGAGAGAGAGAGAGAGAGAGAGAGTCAACATTCAACAGGGATATTTTAGACTTTTTACACACATTTGATGGAATATTCTACGGAATATTCTTTTCTGTGGACGGCAACAAACTACAGGGATTCATTTGTAAAATGTTAAAAATTATAGGGACTTTTAAGATAATAATCAGATTTGAGGGACTAATCGGCAATTCACTAAGTTTGTAGGGACTAATATGCAAAAAACCCAAGAATTAAATGCAGAAATTTCAGAAAATTACCGAAAATTGAATGCACCAAGAAAATCACAGCAAATTGAGAGTCAAATGTACTAACCTGAGGGCTAAAATTTGTCAACTGTGTGGCTTGGACATATACACTGACTGTGTGGGAGAAAGGGACAGACAGAGAGAGGGAGGGAGGGAGAGGAGAAAGGGACTGTTGCACCCGAAATTGTCTCAAAATATTTTGAGAATTTTATTATGTAACAACCGACGGAAAATACGACGTAGCGTCGACCTCGTTGGATCGCAGAGTATCTCCGCAGTTTAGGGTCCATCGACCCGACCACACAACCACAATCGGCGTCGCAGCCAGGAGATTAATGAGGAAAATACATGCGCATACCCGTCAAATAGCCGAGCAAGTGTATCACACGGTGCAGACGGACGCAAAGATTCCTCCTCAAGCGGCGACGCACGACCAAACGACAAGCAAGACGGCTCTCCGCTCCCGCACGAGTCTCCACCGACCAAGGCCTGCCACGCGGCAAAGAACGGGCCTCCACGAGCTATAAAGGCTCCACCACGACTTCTCTTCAACCCAGGACGACAGAAACAGAGCGAAACGGCGCGAAGAGGAGTCAAAAGGCCTGCACATGGGTCAAATGACCCCTCTAGTTGCGATGGGGGGTCGCGACTGCCCGCGGAGTCCGCGCACTAGAGCGGGGTCGCGCGACCCCACCGGGCCCACCCGCGGGGTCATTTGACCCCGCTGGGTCGCGACCACCCGCGGGGTCCAATGACGCCGCTGGGTCGCGACCGCCCGCGGGGTCAAATGACCCGGCCGGGTCCCTCCACCCCGCGGGGTCATTTGACCCTCGAGTCCCGTTTTTTTTTTAAAAAAAGGGGGGGAAAAGAAAGAAAAAAGGGAGGGGTCAAAAAGCCTTTTTGCCACCCCACCTTAACAGAAATAAGGATTTTTGCACCCCACCTTGACAGAACCGGAGCATTTCTCCACGTTTTTGTCAACTTGGGTCCTCCCGCCTTCTATAAATAGACCCCCAAGGGTCCAAGTGAAAGGAGAGGACAGACAGACGGATACGAGAAGCAGACTACCAGCACAAGGAGTTGTTCTATTTGTTTGGCCTGCGAGGGGTAAGTCCCCGAGCCTTATGGATATGCCTCATGCCTAAGGGGTGTTTTTGTAATTACGCCTCTCAATGGGTCATGTTTGTAATTATGCCCCTCAGTGGGTCATGTTTGTAAGTCTTTACATCCCGAGACGACTAAGTTACGTGGTTCTGTCCCTATAATGATGGAATTACAAAATGTCCTCCCCATAACCGTAACAAACGAAAGTCCTGTAATTTACAGTTATACCCTGCAACTTCTTGTAATTGGGGCTATGTCCCTGTCTCCCGCTCTAGTGAGGAACTTTGTACAGTCGACAACTCACCGACAACTCTTGTACCCAATCGGGTCTTAAATGAATCCAGTGTACTCAACAAATATTTTATGTGCACCCATCAAGGAAAATTACAAGAAAACCCCCGACTTGTCAAAATTGCATATACACCCCTCCTTGAGCAAGATTGACACATGTGAAGCCTTCTATGAAGCGCTTGTCACTCCTTCGGCTCGGGGACGTTGTCAGCTCAGTCCGACACTCAGATGTCACCCATATCCTAGGTCTATGTAGGGTATGGTAAAATTATCAAAATACCCTCGATGTCCAGAAAATATCCCTCTACTTCAAAATGCCTACGGCTTCCGCATATTTGCGTCTTTACTCCTAAATCTTAAGGTTTTGCTCAGATTTAGCCCTAACCATATTAACATATTGGTGGTAAATGAGTGGTCATGGAGAGTCTCTCGAGTGAGCCTGCCTTCCACATCAGAACCTAAGGAGAGGACTTTGGGATTTCTTTGACAGTCAAACAAAGGTGTTTAGACGTTAGGCCGATGTAAATCAACACTGAGTACGGTCAGTGAGGAGAGGTCCAGCACTCGAACCCACATCGTCTGACACTATGCGCACCCACGAAATAAAACCCCCGCATACAGGGGAATGTCTCTTTTCAAAAAGAGCATTACGTTTATTTTTATCTACGATAAAATTCCGTGGTCTCATAGGGACACACGCTGACTGTGTGTAGGGGGTTGAGGGTGAACAAACAGAGAGAGAGATTGGGAGAGTGCATGTGTAAGTGAAAGTGAGAGGGATAGAGAGACTGTGGGGCAATACAGCCCCTGTCTGCAGCCCTGTAGGGCTCCGAATCTCAGGCATGCAGACAGAGAGAGAGAGAGAGGGCAACATACCCCCTGTCCGCAGACACCTGTGAGGCTTGGACACACACTGAGTGTGTGTGTGTGTGTGCGTGTGAGACTCTCTCTGTGTGTGAGAGAGAGAGGGGGCACTGCAGGCTCGAAGGACAACAGAAGAGAGTGGAGAGAGAGAGTGAGAGAAAGAAAGAATGCATGATGACGGCGGAGGATGGCGATGGAGCGAGGCGGCTAACAACAGAGGCAGTGGACGATGGGTGCCGACGGGATCTCCGCGCGTGCTGGAGACAATCGCAGGTATGGTGGAGGACGACGGCAACTACAGCGAGGAGGACAACAGCGCCGCCAGCGGAGGACGACAACCCCAACAGGGGAGGGCGATGGTGCCGGCAGCTGAGGAGGGGGTCACAAGGTGGAGGATGGGTGGTCCCACGAACCCTAGGAGGCAGAATGGGGTCGGGATGGGGGGAAATAGGAATCGAGTATGGGTCATGTTTGTAATTATGCCCCTCAGTGGGTCATGTTTTTGTCAACTTGGGTCCTCCCGCCTTCTATAAATAGACCCCCAAGGGTCCAAGTGAAAGGAGAGGACAGACAGACGGATACGAGAAGCAGACTACCAGCACAAGGAGTTGTTCTATTTGTTTGGCCTGCGAGGGGTAAGTCCCCGAGCCTTATGGATATGCCTCATGCCTAAGGGGTGTTTTTGTAATTACGCCTCTCAATGGGTCATGTTTGTAATTATGTCCCTCAGTGGGTCATGTTTGTAAGTCTTTACATCCCGAGACGACTAAGTTACGTGGTTCTGTCCCTATAATGATGGAATTACAAAATGTCCTCCCCATAACCGTAACAAACGAAAGTCCTGTAATTTACAGTTATACCCTGCAACTTCTTGTAATTGGGGCTATGTCCCTGTCTCCCGCTCTAGTGAGGAACTTTGTACAGTCGACAACTCACCGACAACTCTTGTACCCAATCGGGTCTTAAATGAATCCAGTGTACTCAACAAATATTTTATGTGCACCCATCAAGGAAAATTACAAGAAAACCCCCGACTTGTCAAAATTGCATATACACCCCTCCTTGAGCAAGATTGACACATGTGAAGCCTTCTATGAAGCGCTTGTCACTCCTTCGGCTCGGGGACGTTGTCAGCTCAGTCCGACACTCAGATGTCACCCATATCCTAGGTCTATGTAGGGTATGGTAAAATTATCAAAATACCCTCGATGTCCAGAAAATATCCCTCTACTTCAAAATGCCTACGGCTTCCGCATATTTGCGTCTTTACTCCTAAATCTTAAGGTTTTGCTCAGATTTAGCCCTAACCATATTAACATATTGGTGGTAAATGAGTGGTCATGGAGAGTCTCTCGAGTGAGCCTGCCTTCCACATCAGAACCTAAGGAGAGGACTTTGGGATTTCTTTGACAGTCAAACAAAGGTGTTTAGACGTTAGGCCGATGTAAATCAACACTGAGTACGGTCAGTGAGGAGAGGTCCAGCACTCGAACCCACATCGTCTGACACTATGCGCACCCACGAAATAAAACCCCCGCATACAGGGGAATGTCTCTTTTCAAAAAGAGCATTACGTTTATTTTTATCTACGATAAAATTCCGTGGTCTCATAGGGACACACGCTGACTGTGTGTAGGGGGTTGAGGGTGAACAAACAGAGAGAGAGATTGGGAGAGTGCATGTGTAAGTGAAAGTGAGAGGGATAGAGAGACTGTGGGGCAATACAGCCCCTGTCTGCAGCCCTGTAGGGCTCCGAATCTCAGGCATGCAGACAGAGAGAGAGAGAGAGGGCAACATACCCCCTGTCCGCAGACACCTGTGAGGCTTGGACACACACTGAGTGTGTGTGTGTGTGTGCGTGTGAGACTCTCTCTGTGTGTGAGAGAGAGAGGGGGCACTGCAGGCTCGAAGGACAACAGAAGAGAGTGGAGAGAGAGAGTGAGAGAAAGAAAGAATGCATGATGACGGCGGAGGATGGCGATGGAGCGAGGCGGCTAACAACAGAGGCAGTGGACGATGGGTGCCGACGGGATCTCCGCGCGTGCTGGAGACAATCGCAGGTATGGTGGAGGACGACGGCAACTACAGCGAGGAGGACAACAGCGCCGCCAGCGGAGGACGACAACCCCAACAGGGGAGGGCGATGGTGCCGGCAGCTGAGGAGGGGGTCACAAGGTGGAGGATGGGTGGTCCCACGAACCCTAGGAGGCAGAATGGGGTCGGGATGGGGGGAAATAGGAATCGAGTATGGGGTTTGGGTTTCAATAGGAAAAGGGTTTGGGTTTCGATAGGAGATCCATTTCCAAATGGAAACAGATCCCCAACAGGGCCCTTCGTGGGCCAGGCCGGTCTGAAGCAGCTAAGCAACCGCTTATCCTGCCTGGCCACCTTGGCGCCCAACTTGGTCACCTTTTTGGCCCAGGATAAGGCGGGCCAGCGCCTTGGCTTTCTAAGGGCACCTTCCCATCTACGCACCTGCCTTGAGAATCATGGTCATAATTTTTTTTTCTTTTTTGAAAGTGAATGGTACCACAATTGTATTAAAAGAAAAAGAAGGGATTTATATGTATAATTCAGTGTATCTCCAAAGATCCCTACACAAAAACCTTCGCGCTAAGACAATGTGGCACTCACTACCCCCCCCCCCCAAACAAAACAAAAAAGGAAGAGTTTTGTGAGTGTATATTACAAAGATGGCTAGCCCACTCTCTCACCCTTTCAGAAATGAAAGAGACCACTCTATCAGGAGCCCTTGCTTCCCTCCTAAAAATTCTGTTGTTCCTTTCTCCCCATAAGGCCCAAATGATGGCATGGAGAATTACCCGCCATATGATTCTATCACCCTTCCACGACAATACTCTATGCCATGCCCCAAACAATTGTTGCACACTCTCAAGCGAATTGACCACACACTAGATCTTGGATGTGACATGTGACCATATCTCCCGCGAAACAAAACAACTAGGGAAAAGGTGATCTAGAGTCTCTACCTCCACTCTGCACAGACAGCAGAAGGTATTAAGATTCATGAGAAATGGAGCCAATCTGTCACATGTCGGTAGCCTGCCATGTAACATCATCCAGATTAGAAGCTTCACTTTAAGGGATCTTTTGGGAGCCCAGATCTGCGAAGCACGGCAGTGACGTAATCCTCCGTCGGATATAAGTCTGTATGCTGACCTGACAAAAAAATAATTGTCTCTCCCATCGCCACCACGATTGACCCTTATTGTTGTGCTCTGGTGCATAATTCAAAAGCAACCGAGGTTACACCTGCAATTGGTCCATCTCTTCCTCCCTAAGGTTCCTCCCGAAGAACGATGCCCAAATTCCTCCTGTGTGATGTGTCAAAATTTTGGGAGACCAAGGCCCAAGGTGCAGATGAGATGGCAAAGAGATGCGGAAAAGTGTCATCAACAGTATAATCACTGCACCACCGATCTTTCCAAAACAAACACTTCTAACCACTCCCCAGCTTTACCCAGATACTAACAACAATGGTATTCCTACATTGCAAGATACCTCTCCATATGAGTGAGATGTTGTGCTGAGAGGATGCAATAGCATCCAAGTCCCTGACCCTGCCACAGTATCTGTGCCGCATATAGCCATATTCCACTCTCTTCAGAGCCAATTTTCCACAACTATTTACACAGTAATGCCAGGTTGGAGTCTCTAATATTCTTGATTCCCACTTCTCCCATCTCCTTACTCTTACAAACTCTCTCTCGTGCAATATCATGCTATTCCCTGCTCCTATCTCCACTCCCATGCCCGAAGAATCTATCTTGAATAGACTCTAAGTTCCTTGCAATTGTCTTAGGGATTTAGAATATGGAACGAACGTATACTAGGAGACTGTCCAACATGAATTTGTAGAGTACCAATCTCCCTCCATAGGAGAGGAGTCTCACCTTCTAACCAACCAGTCTTAATTCGTATCTTTGCCTATGTAGTCTGAGGCGTGAGGCGAGCGAGGCGACCAGGGGGGGGCCTCACGCCTCAAAGGCCTAGGCGATGGCCGAGGCGTTTGAGGCGTTTGAGGCGAGAACTTAATAAAAAAATAAAATTAAAATTATATGTCACAATATCACAAAAATATATATTTTGAACAGTAAATATCATAAAACTACATATACGCTAAACAAGAAATATCATAAAACTGCATATACAACTAACAAGTGCAATATTATAACAAAACAAAAAATAGTTTAACAACCAAACAAGTTAATTACATAATCCCATAACATAAAGTGTTTCAAATCTCTCTCAACTCTCAAGCCTCCTCATCATAAATCACTCATAAAAGAGGAGGAGCTATCACTTGGAAGCTCATTCTCATTCTCTGATTGTGTCCCCTCGGAATCAACATCTCTCAAATTTATGGAGTGAGATGTGGCAATGCTTTTTCTCTTTCCTAGATGACGCTTTTTTGGTTCCCGCCCTTATGCTTGACCCTTCCTCTTCATTAACACCGGCAGCGATTTCAACATCTAGTCATGTGAGATCCTCTCATTCATCCACAAAATCTTCATTTTCTAGCCGATTAGCTATCCACTCATTGCAATCATCAATGTCATCCAAAGAAATAGGATCATAGTCACTTTGCTGAACACGCAAATGACGAGCATGGAGACGTTGATTATATTACATAAAAACAAGATCGTTCAGCTTCTTTTGCTCCAACTTATTTCTTTTCTTTGTGTGCACCTACAAGTATATTAGTTACAACCAATTAAACAAAAAACACTAATCTTTTATGTACTTGAATATGAAATTATTCAACTAACATGTTCAAATGTACTCCAATTGCGCTCATAACTAGATGCACTACATGTCAAACTTAAGATCCGAATGGCTATCTTTTGAAGGTTTGGTGTGGCGGTTCCAAAGTTCAACCACCATGTAGCTACATCACAAAGAGATTATAATTCACATTTCACAATAATTCTTACTCCGCGATTACAATGAAAATTAGACAAGAAATTGAGAAAAGCATCCATACCAGGAACCATAGACGTGCGTTGCCTAATGGCCATTTCTCTCCCAAATAGCCCTTGAGCATACTGATAAGCTGCAAGCTCCTTGAAAATTGCATCTTGGCATGAGGGTTCTGGAACTAGCTTTTCAATGCAATCATATAGCCATTGCTTAACTTCTTGATCATACTCAATTTGAAAATTAGAGAAATAAAGAGCTGGATTAAGAAAAAGGCCAGCTACATGTAAAGGACGGTGCATTTGAAAGTCCCACCGTCTATCAATGATTTCCCATATTGGACCATATTTGTCAAGCTTGTCATTTAATGCACTCTTAAAACTCTCCTTTGCACGATCCATAGCCTCATAAATGTAGCCCATCGCTGGCTTTTCTCCATCAACCAACCGTAAAACCATAACAAGGGGCTTGTATATTTGCAACGAATATACCACGCCATTCCAAAAAGAAGTCTTTAAGATTATGCCCTCTACCTTCTTCCCTTCAATTTTTTTGGCCCACCGATTATTACTAGCAAGCCAATCAGCAGATGTAAACATTCTTCTTAAGCCATCTTTGCAATCAAATAGACTGTGTAAATTTAAGTAGTTGGTGGCAAAGCGAGTGACAGCTGCACGTGCAAGATTTTTGTTATATGTATACTTTCTCATCATAGCAAGAATCCTTGTGTGCCCATAAATAAATGTAGTAACCAATTTGGCTCTACGAATGGTTTCTTTCATTGGAGACAATTTGGAAATGTCCACCAACATCAAGTCTAAACAATGGGCAGCACATGGTGTCCATAATAAATGAGGATGGACTGCCATCAACATTTTCCCAGCTGCCACATAACTTGACTCATTGTCTGTCACAATTTGGATAACATGCTGAACAACAACTTCTTTAATAACCTTGTCCAATAAATCTGCCAACAATTTGGCCTCTTTCACATGTGCAGAAGCATCAATTGATTTCAAGAAAACAGTCCCACCTAGAGACAGAGAGTAAGACATAATGACATTGAGAGACATAGAAAGAAAAATAGAAAATATAGAAAATAGAAAATATATTGAGAGACAGAGAAAGAAAAATCTCACCTGGAGAGTTCACAAGAAAGTTGATCAGTGTCCGTCCCTTCCGATCTGTCCATGCATCGGACGTGATGCTACAACCATATCTCACCCAATTTTCTTTTTGGGCTTCCACCAACTCTTGAGTTGATTTTATCTCCTTATGTAAAAGAGTCTCACGAATCTCATGATAGCTAGGGCCCTTGTTGACCCCATAAAATATTTCATTGATCTCAGAATGAATATTAATGGTGCCCATTTAGGCCTTAAGAAACATGTTTATTTGACTACTGACTCAAATAAACATGTTTGACAAAGAACAACATTCCAGAAGCAGCCACTTGATTCCACCCGAAGAAAATTCAGTCGATTGCTTCCGAAGTAGTCAAAGTGGCGCAGCTAGCTCTGGATGCTGCTATAAGACTCTGCGGGAAATATTTCCCAACTATAAATTTGGGTACCAGTGAGGTGATTTTGGAAGCCAACAGAAACTTGGGTGATGGCACAAATTGTCGATTATGCTTCTCATGTTACTAGCATAATCACATGCACAATAAGAAATCTGTGTGAATTGGGGACTCTTGCAGTTGCTGGTGGGGGGAGTCTGGTCACAATTTTAAACGTGTCATGGAAAGGTGTGGTTTCTCTTCTGCAGCTTGGCAAAAGAGTTTTATCTGATGGAGATAAGTAGATGTCTCTTGCTGGTATCATCTTTTGACATTTTATTTAACAGAGAAGTAAATATGTGAGCTACAAGTGAGGCATTGGCAGATGTTGTAGAGCCAATGTCTAATCTTCTGCTACATGCCATTTATAAACTCAACTGACATAGAGCTTGAGTCCAAATTACAGGTATTGGACTGTTTGTTCACAGATCAAGATGATGCTTGCACTTTGCATTCAGATGGTGTTGATCCTTTTACAAGTCAAATGACTTCATTTGATGGAATACTAGTTGTGGAAGATGGAATGCCTGGAGCTGGAACACTAATGCTAGTTCTGTACCAAACAGTGGAACACATGAGAAGTCTGAAGTAAGGGATTGGATTGAGTAAAGTAAAGGCAACAAAAGATTAGAGCAGAGATCTGCAGCATGCTCTAACTACATGGATCAGCATGCTCTAACTACATGGATTCAGAGATTGAAACAGACAGTGAGACCAATGGTAAACCAACTCCAAGTTTCCTTATCAAGGAATATAATGGGTTTAATCCAAATGGAGAAAGGAATTTGCTTGATGAGCATCTAAGTGCACATGTGACTAAAGAATCATCTACTCAAAATGGTTTATCCAATGAAAGAATTTTCAGTCCTCCTAAGGAAGATTCATTATTCAGTTCAGTTGATGCAACACCCACACGTGGTTTCACAAGAAAAAGACAAGATGAAGATCCTCCGCACAAGCCCAAAAGCCAAAGAAGTATTCCACTTGAAGTGAGTTTTTTTTTCTTTAAAAAGATGTACGGAGGCCTTTTTTATAGGAGAAAGAGACCCCATAGGCCGGAGGGACCCACCACCCTGCCTGCAGGCCGGAGGGTGCTCCTCCGCCCTGCTGACAGGCCGGAGGGAGTTCCTCCTACCTGCTAGCAGGCCGGAGGGGCCCTCCCCCTGCTAGCAGGCCGGAGGACCCTCCTCCGCCCATGGTCTTGCGGTTACCAAAAAAAAGAAGAAAGAGAAAAGAAAAGAAGGAAAGAAAATAAATGCTGCAGTTACGGCATATGAAAAGGCAGGGAGGAGAAGATGAGGGGCTTACCTTTTCGAATTCCACCGGAGGAGAAGAAGAGGATTCCCCTCCGCCCTTTCTCCAATCCAATATAAAAGGCTCCCACTAGGAGCCAAGGAGGGGGACAGCCACAACAAAAAGGAAAGCAACCACAAGAAAAGAAAGAGAGGGACAGCAGCAAGAAGACAAGAGGTGGCAAGAATAAAAAAAAAGGAAGGAGAAAGAATACAAGGGAAAAAAAAGAAGACAAGGACAGCCAGCAGCCTTCTGTTTTTCAACAGGTCGCAGCCACCTTCCGGGTCTCTCTTATGGATAAAAACCTGTTTTTTAAGTGAAGGTTTTACTTTGAAGAGGGGACTTTACTAAAATACCCTCCTATTAAGCATGATGTGTACAAGATGAAACCAAGTGGTTTTAAGTACAGGAGTCATGTTGATTGACTAAGAGATGTGCTTAAAACATTTCTGCTATATCCAAGACTTTATGGAAGGCCTCTATGTGCAAAATTATGAACTTACCCCTACATCTTGGGAAAATTATGTAAATGCCCCTACAGAATTGGGCAAGAATAACAAGAATCAGAAACTCTATGGAAAAGTTCTTATGATCCCTAATGTATCCAAAGTTGATGAAAAAATTATTATACCAAGTTCACAAAGAAATCTCATCTTGCAAATATACCCTCAAAGTTTGTGATATTGTGCAGATACCCAAAATATGTGCAGATTTCAGAAAAAGCAAATATTAAAAAGCATGAAAATTCCTGCTAAGATGGGAATAGACAATTGCATTAAAACCCCTTCTATGAAAGAAACATTACAAATAAATCCTTCCTATGAGAGATGATTGCAATAATGCCCTACCTTGGGGTAAAAAGAAATATTTTCTCTCGAACTAATATTTCGGTGAAAAGAATCAATATGATGACGGCAAGAAAGGAACATTTAGCAATTTTAATCAAGGGTATTCGGACTTGTCCGATGTAAATTAACACTGATTCCATTCGGTGGGGAAGAGTCCAGTACACGAACTCTTAAATCGTCTGATAAATCACGCGCGCGGAAATCATAACATGCGAGTTTAAAAAGTCAAAATACAGATACGCATGTTTTGTTTCCTTACCGGAACGGAATTATTATTTTTTTTTTCCGCGTGTAAACAGCCCTTTATATCCCGGACCTTACTGTCCTACAGCTTCCAACATTGTTTGAAAGCTAGGTAGATGCAGAGTATTGAATGGGATGCCAGCTTGATAAAACCATCTACCCACATATTGGGAAACCCTATCCCGATATTCCTTTTCCCATTTTTTATCTCTTACTGACTTCACTTGTTCTGAATCAGGAGTGCAGAACTTGTCCAGAGGACCCTTCATCCGTGGTGACTTTGAAATAATGTCATCAAATATATTAACTTCCAGCGATTGAGATTGACACGAATCATTCAACAAATTATCTCTACCTTCCATCTCCCTCACCATTTGTAACTTCTCAACTTTAGCTTTCTTGGCATTTTGCATATATTCTCGGATTTCTATCTACACATCCACGGGAACCTTATGGCAAGCTGTCACATTTGTACCTAGGCCGCCTAAATGTTGCTTCAGCCGATAAATCCCTCCTTTACACACTTTTTTACAAAAATTACATGTTATCTCATCTCTATTTTGTGGATTGACAGAGATTCCATATTTCCACCCAATGTCTTTTGGTCTGCACTTTTCTACATTGGGCCCTTGTGTGCTTGCATTTGACGATGCACCGCCAGAAACAGACACAGAAGTAGGTGGTGTAGGCGTAGACATCTTAAAAAAAATTAAACAATAAATTTAATTCATATTGCAATAATAACTCACAAAAAAAATAAATCAAACACCCAATGTAAAAAAAATACTGACTATTTATTGCCAATGTCGATTACCCTGCACGAATGAGTGAGAGATCGGGGAGACAAACAGTGAGAGAATTGTCGATTACCCTGCACAAATAAATCAAAAATAAGCCCCTCTGCCAATTTGCATCTGCTGTCATCAGAGAGAGTGAGAGATCGGAGAGACAGAGAGTTTACCCTGCACAAATAAGCCCCTCTGCCAATTGTCGATTACCCTGCACAAATATAAGTCCACTGCCAATTGTCGATTACCCTGCACAAATATAACAGATATAAGCCCACTGCCACCCATGAGAGTGAGAGATCGGAGAGAGTGAGAGAGAGTGGAGATTGGAGAGACAGAGTGAGAGATCGGAGAGAGTGAGAGAACGGAGAGACAGAGAGTGAGAGGTCGGAGAGTGAGAGTCTGAGAGAACAAAGAGAGAGACAGAGAGTGAGAGATCAGAGAGACAGTGAGAGAGTGAGAGTGAGAGATCGAAGAGAGTGAGAGAGTGAGAGTCAGAGAGTGAGAGATCGGAGAGAGTGAGAGAACGGAGAGACAGAGAGTGAGAGATCGGAGAGAGTGAGAGTGAGAGATCGGAGAGAGAGTGAGAGTGAGAGATCGGAGAGAGTGAGAGATCGGAGAGAGTAGAGAGAGTGAGAGAGTGGAGAGACAGAGTGAGAGATCGGAGAGAGTGAGAGAGTGGACATACAGAGAGTGAGAGTGGCCAGAGGAAGCCGGAGGAAGAGAGTGGCAGCCGCTACCGCACGCCGGAGGAAGCCAGAGGAAGCTACTGCCGCACGCCGGAGGAAGTCGCTGCCGCTCGCCGGACGCCGGAGGACAGGGTTCGGGTCGCCGCTGCCCCGCTTGGAGGTGGAAGCAGGTCGCCGCTGCCGCGCTTAGGGAAAAAAAAAACACACAGTCGAAACCCTCGGGGGGGAGAGGTTAACATATCCGGCTTCGGCTCTATAACGGGTCGTTGAAACCCGATACGCGGATCCGGCTTCGAGCGAGCGGCAGCGGCGAGCGGGCGAGCGGGCGAGGCGCGCAGAGGCGGCCGACGCGTGCGAGGCGCTCGCCTCGGCGAGCCGCGACGACGCGAGGCGGGCGATCGACGCCTCACCGCCTAGGCGCTCGCCTAGGCGGGTTTTCAACTACACAGATCTTTGCACCACAACTTGCCAATCCCTGCAGTGTAAGACCCCCAGAGACAGTTGGAGCCCCAAATAGGAGAAAGGAAAGCTACTTAGGCGACACCCCAAGATGAACTCGACTCTCTTGAGAGCCCCATCTTCCATGTTGACTCCCACAATTTTGCTCTTGTTGAAATTAACCTCGAAACTACTGACTTCCTCTAACAGCTCCAACATCAACCTGGAGATATAAAACTGCATCTCATCCTCTACAAAAAATAAAATAGTATCATCGGTAAACTGCAGGAGTGAAATATGAACATTTCCTGCCCCAAACTGGAAGCCTGAAATCAGGGCCTATGCTTCGGCCCTCAGCTATATCCTGCCCAAGATATGAGCTACCAGAACGAAGTGCAGCAGGGACATGGGGTCTACCTGACGCAAGCCTCTGCCATTGTGAAAATAAGATGTAGGCTCACCAACGATGAGGACAGCAAATGTAGTTGCCAAGACAACCATGGTCATGATTAAAATAGAACATTCAATTCTATGTGAATATTTATCCCATTATGATTAAGATAACATTGCAAAACAAAAAATGGTGTGGTCATAAATAAAAACAGTTTTGCAGAAATTAATATCCGCTCATTCGTGAACAAGATTGGAGAATCTAGAAGAAACAGAAAACCAAGTTTTACAATAGCAGAAATTATTGATTAAAAGTTAGTAAGGCAGTAGGCAGAGAAATAGGAATTGAGCCATAAGCAAACTGTTGGATATTTTTTTAAAGTGGATTGTACCACTATTTCTATAAAGATAAAAATGGTCATACTCCCTTGTACAAACTACCTTGTACAAACTACCCACCAAAATATTCACACCATCCCCCAATCAAGGCAAAGGGGGGAAGAATACAGCTGCCCAATTTACAAAAGAATAGAACGCCATTCCCTTACACATTCACAAACTTAAGGGATTCCTTGAGAGAGTAGTTTGATGAGATCCTCTCTAGAGAAGAGACCTACTAGAGACCGAGGTCGAGGAACAAATGGATAAAGGAAGGAGACAGTAACACTACTTATTACCAACGTATTGCTTCTGGAAGAAGGAGGGTCAACACCATTACTTGTATCAGGGTGGGTGACCTCTCCTTCTCTTCTGATGAGGATGTGGCAAGCGAGAGACTTCTACTCTAGGCTATTCACTGAGGACGAACACTACAGGCCAAAGATTGCAGATGACCTTCTTCCCAAACTTTCTGATGAGGAGAGGGAGGTTATTTCACAAGATTTTTCAAAGGAGATCCACCAAGCGGTCTTCTCACTTGCAGGGGATCGAGCTCCTGGACCGGATAGCTTCCCTCTGACTTTCTTCCAGAAGTGTCGGGAGGTTATCAAAGGTGACTTGCTAAATACTGTGAGGAAGTTTCAAGAGGGGAGGGCAAACTTTGGAGTTATCAATAAAACCCTCATTGTGCTCATCCCTAAGAAGCCAGGGGTTCAAGTGTTTCGAGACTTTAGACCTATCAGCCTGTTGAATGGTGCTTACAAGATCACTAAGGTGCTGACATGAAGATTGGGCAAGTTGATGGATAGACTGGTCAGTAGCTTTCAAGGTGCCTTCATTAGAGAAAGACATATCTAAAACAACTTTTTGATGGCCCGAGTGTTTATTTGCTATGTAGGTACAGAGGAAGAAAGGTATGGTCCTAAAGCTGGATTTTGAGAAGACTTACGATAGGGTCAGTTGACAGTGCCTATTTGATGTGCTAGAGAAGATGAATTTTGGGGAGAGATGAATTAGGTGGATCTGAGCTTGCATATCTTCTGCCTCCTTTGCGGTCCTTGTGAATGGAAAGCCGTCTTCCTTTTTCCACAGTGAGAGGGGGCTTCGTCAAGGAGGACCCTATGTCTCCCCTTCTCTTCATGTTTATGGCTAATGTTTTGAGCAGGGTGTGACAAAGAGTTGAGGTTGCTAGGTTGGTCAGGGGATTTCAAGTTGTCAGAGGAGGACCCACCCTTTCTCACTTGCAGTATGCAGATGACACCATCATGTTCGTTGTTGAAGGAGAGCAGCCTATTTACATGGTTATACTATTGTTGGAACTTTTGGAGTAGGTTATTGGCCTTAAAGTCAACTTCCTTAATGGAGTAGCCTCTTCAGAGGGCAGCGTGCATTATGGAGTGCAAGATAGGAGAGTTCCCTATCTCATACCTGGGTTTCCCGTTGTCTCGAAGTACTCTTCACTGTGCAAATTGGCTTCCTATTGTTCAGAGATATGAGTCCAAACTAGCTAGATAGAAGGTAAGAATATTATCTTATAGGGGTAGACTTGTCTTGTGCAAATCTATGCCAAATAGTCTTCCTATCTATTTTCTCTCTATATTCAGAATCCCCAAGACGGTGACCAAGAAGATTGAGTCGATTCAGGGGAGGTTCTTTTGGCATGACAATGGAGGAAGATGCAGGGGGTGACATGACATTACTTGAGGGAGGGCGACTACTTGCAAGGAAGTGGGAAGCTTGGGGATCAAAGATGTGAGAAATTTCAATCTTGTCCTCTTTGTGTAAGTGGTTGTAGAGGCTGGGGGCGAGGGAGGATGGGCTGTAGGCGTAGGTGATCGAGTAGACACACTATGGTAGGAGGATTGTTTCGGACTAGGGTCCTAGTCCACAGTACAAGACATCCTCGCTCTGACAAGATATCTTGACTTACAGGGATTTCATCTGTTCCGGTGTCCGTGTCTGACTAGGAAAAAGTGACCAAAGTCTTTTCTGGAAGGACAGATGTGTGGAGACTTCACCTTGGAGGCTTCCTTCCCCAGCCTCTTCGCGATTTAAGATGCCCCCTTGGGGTCGATATCCCAGGCCTTCGACTCCCATCTTTCTGGGGGTACCTAGGCTCCGACCTTCATGAGGGACCTTAGGGATGAAGAAATGGTGTTGTTGCATCACCTTCTCTCCTTCCTCATCCCATTCCATCCTCTGCCACACAGAGAGGATGAGTGGTTATAAAGGTGAAGAAATGAGGGTACTTTCTCGGTCAACTCTGCCTACACTATTACCTCAAATGGAGGTGTTCATCATAGGCTCTTCTCACAGGCCTGGAGAACTAAAAGCCCGCTGAAGGTGAAGCTACTCTCTTGGAGGATCTCTCACGGGAGCTTACCTACTCGAGACAGACTGAGCCGATTCCTCCCAGATATCCAATCGACATGTTGCTTGTGCAAAGTGGACGTCGAGGGCCAGGACCCATCTGTTTGTTGACTGCTCCTACTCACAGGGGGTGTACGGTGAGCTTGCTACGACTCATAGTGACGTCGAACGGCACAATCATGTGCACCACCTGATGGAGCACTGGGGCAAAAGTTAGCCCCTAAGAGGCAACAGGACCGTTTGGTGGCTCATTCTCTATGCCACCCTATGGCAATTATGGGGGGAACGCAACAACAAGATCTTTAAGAGGAAGTCAAGAGCAATGGAGTCAATTATCTCCTTTGTTTGTGTTAGAGTGAGGGAATGGGCTGAACCCCTTTGTAATGTGAATTCCCTCAAGTCTTCTCTTTTTGGTTTGTTGGAGGGTTAGTGTGTTCCACACAGGATTTATGTGGCCTTTTGTATAAGGATTTTTTGGGAGCTTTTTCATTATACTTGTATGTCCCGATTTTTCAAAAAAAAATAAAAACCCCTTATCAGGGTCATTGGCCTACTTCCAAAGATTCTTCCATTTCTTTGCCCACAATGTCACATGAAGGATGATCCACCAGACTTTGTTATCCCCTTTACAAGCCCACTTCCTATGCCATTGAAGCAACATTTTGTCCACTGGGCCAAAGGCAATACTACCACACTGGAACTTACCAAAAATCTAGTGTCATACCTCTTAAGCAAAGGAACATCAGGTGATCCACATTTTCCTCCTCCATCCCACACATGGAACATATGTATCCAGTACCAACCACAAGCATGCCATCCTATCACACGTTGGGGGTCACCCGTCAGATATCCTCCACACGAGGATCTTAACCTTTAGAGGACTAGCAGGAGACCAAACCCATATTGATTGCCGCGTTGGTCTAAAGTGCCAGGGCATGGGTCCAAATCCCACTCTCAACAAATT
Organism: Amorphophallus konjac; assembly: GCA_022559845.1. Taxonomy (NCBI): domain Eukaryota; kingdom Viridiplantae; phylum Streptophyta; class Magnoliopsida; order Alismatales; family Araceae; genus Amorphophallus; species Amorphophallus konjac. Next base: position 225,155 of record JAHNEJ010002299.1, read on the forward strand.
AGGAAATGAACAACTATAACTGATGAAGACTGAGATGACAAGCTGATATTGTGGCCATGTGGCAAAGTCACCATAAGCATTCAGATAAGATATTTTTGTTCAATAATAGCTTGCATATTAGAACGGAAACCTGTTTTTAGCTGTTCCTTTCTACCTTATCTCCACATGCTGTCTATGCAGTAGACATATCCTAGCCAAGCAACCCCATCTTCTATCAACATCAAATATCCATAACCCTGGCTCCAGCTTCAACTTAGCTCCAAAAAAGATTATCAAGGCATACAGAACTTTCTTTGTGAAGTTTGGAATACGCTTTGGTGTTGTATATATACCATTTGTGCATATGACCAGATGTACAGAGACATCCTCATATTCAGCCTCCCACCCAAAGGGATTTAAAGAGCTCATAGAGTTAGATAGCTTTTCTTGCTTTGGCAGTGATGATGATGAGTGATAATTGTACAATAATGAGGTCCAAAATTATTACTTTCATGCTCAAAAGATTAAAGTTTTGCATTCTTTTTCTTTTTCTTTTTTGAATTTTTCCACCTAGGGAAGGTTCAGCTTTGGGCCAATTCTAGCCAACCTTGGATCAGCTTGGTTTGGGTCAGAATCAGCTGATCCAATCGGTTTTGGGCCATCGTCTCTGGGGGATGTTCCCAACCCTTTATACATTGGTCTTACATCCTCACAAAGGCTGCACGACTCCACATGCAGCCTTCGTGCAGATGCAGATGAGACTATGGATCACATCTTTGTGTCCTGCTCTTTCTCCTCTGAGGTTTGGGAGAAGGTGTTAGAGAAGATTCATAGCGTTTTCCATCTGCTCCAGTCTGTTCAAACGTTGCTGCTGGGTGGGAGTGGTCATGGACTAGCAAGGGTGACCGGCAGATTTGGTGGCTCATTCTCTATGCCACCTTGTCGTCTGTTTGCGGAGAGAGGAATGCCAAGATCTTTAAAAGAGAAGCTAGAGCTCCGGATAGTGTGGTGTCTTTTGAATGTGACAGGGTGAGGGAGTGGAGGAAGTGCATTGGAATGGTTAATCCATCCCTATCTCCCTTGTTGTCCTTTTTGGGTGGATAGGATGGCCCAAACCTTCTTGGTGTCTTTTGTACAGGGGCCCTTTTGTGAACCTTCACTCCTTGTACATTCTTTTTCTCTTTCATACTAAACATGGTACCACCCACTTAAACATCGTCTGAGGTATCTAATTTTTCCAAATGTCACCACACTACATAGAACTGTTCATTCCTTCCCCAACAAATATTTCTTAACCAGAGAGAGGGCTTTTCTCTTTTGGATGTGATGATTTTGAGGTTGAGGTGGGAGACTTGAACCCTTCAAATGATGATGAAGCCTGTGTTTATTGCATGTTGTTACTGGCTAGCCCAGCATCCAATGGTTTCACATTGAGCTCCTCTGGTGCTATCCACTGCTTTCTTCTCGAAAGGGAAAGAAGTAAGGTTGAACCTTGTTGATGAGGAACAGGTAGCCTCATTGATGACTTTCAATAAAAAACAGGTAGCCTCGTTGATAAGGAGAGACCAATGATACAACTACAAAGGGCACAATATCTCACAACTACTTGCTAGTTAAAAAGCAAAAGTAAAAATGACGCACATTTCTTACACAGTTTGGTACATTAGTTTAAATTGGTGTGCACAATCATCATTATCATCATCAGAGCCTTATCCCACATAGTGATAATACAAACTAGTCAATTACAAAAATGCATATATAGAAAGAATTCTTTTTTAGGAAAGGTAATCCTACACATATACACAATCTATACTTGTAAATCCCTCTTTTCTTATTAATACATTTGGTGCTACCAACCACTTTCAAAAAAAATGATTACCAATAATGCAAACCCCAAAATGCAGGATTTACAATGGCATTCCTTCAATTAAAAAGGGAAACATTAAGATAGGCAGATTAATTTACCTTATCGTGCTCAGGAAATGATGAAACATCTTGAAGATTAAAGAATCACACTCAAGGTCCAACATCACAACAAATGATCTAACCTTCGCGACAGTTTCCAGAATTGAAACCCTCTTGAGATAAGACCGACTGGATATATCCTCTAGCTTTTGGAAGGCTTCAACAATCATTTCAAAGACCTCCTGAATAAATGTAGATAAACATAAGCAGATGATAAATCACCAGGAGGCAAGCACTGCACAATATTTTAGGTATGATTAGCCCAAACCTTCATTAAGTCATCATCATATGGAGCCTCTGGTGCTGTTATTCTAGTGATCTCGCTGATGCAAGCAGCAACAGCAACTTTCACATCTGTATCTGAGTGCCTCAAAAGTCTCTTGGCAGTCAGCCCTACCATTGCAGGATGAAGTGCAGCTAACATTGAATCAGAAGGTGACTGTTGCACTCTTGACAACAAAGTCTCTGCTTGCTGAAAAAGGAAAAGAATTGGATAAGGCAAGAAGGAACTGAATCATGCTCCTCCAGAAAAAAAAAAAGTCAATCATATAAATAAACCAGGTAACTCCAATGGCATAGAGCATTTATTAAATAGTGGAAACTACCATATCATTGAAAAAGCACATAAGAACAGGCACCTCGTGGCATCCAGGCATAGAAGGCAGTTTCGGCCGAAACCGAAACGTTTCGGCCAAAACGTTTCGGTTTCGGACCGGTCCGAAACGACACCACAGAGTGGGTTTCGGCCGAAACCAAATGCAATCCTTTTATAAAAAAAAGTATTAAATTGGTTTCGGACCGTTTCGGTTTCGGTTTCGGACCCTGAAACCGAAACCGATACCGGCACAGTCATCCTTGCATCCGGGTGCCAAGATTACAATACATATTACTTGTGGAATAGTGAAATCCACAACAGTGTCAAAAGCCAATTGTAATAGCACCAAAAGAAATATCGATGGAACTGAAAATAAGAGTAACATAGAAAAGAAAGCTGATTTCCAGCTGGTCTCTCCAGAGATATCGCAGTACCATCAGAACTTAGAAGAAGATCACGATGGAAATGTGATTGACGGCGATCAAGGAGATGGATGCACAAAGCCATGAAGCAAACCCCTCGATCACTAGAGATTTAACTTGCACAGTTGTATTAAGGATTACAGGATTGGTGCCACAGGACTTGTCCACTGTTCCAAGTAAGTTCAACAAACTTAGCAATCTCCCCAAATCCTTTCCATACCTTGGAATGTTGATCCACATTTAAGCAAAAGCTGAGCAAGAGATCAATCCAGAAGAGGTTTGGTGAAGGATCTGCTCCTCTCTTCAGGTAAAGATGGGAAAGCCTCTCAAAATCCTTCAGATGGCAGTTCACACAGAAGGGGCTATCACTGGAAATATGGATGAGCAGACAGTAGACTGTCTCACAAATATCTCCAGAGTCTCCATCCATTATAGAAGATTTGATTGAGAAAACAGTAGTATGAGGCAACAGCATTCAAAGACTTTGACGAAATTCTGTCACAAAATAAACTTCGCCAAAACTTTCCTATCAGACTCCAGTATTGAAGAGATCATGGAGAAGGCCAGTATTGTGGGCATCCAAATCAAAAAATAAAAAAAGGACAGATCCAAAAATTTTGGGATGAAAATGCAGGGAACAAGATAGATCATACCAATAAGAAGAATAACGGGAAGGGTAAGTTACAAACATTAATAATCTCTTCCAATAGCTAGCAGCAGGTTGAAAATCAATTTAGTTCTAGAATTCAAAGAAGGACTTGGTCTTATAAACAGGTATTTTCTATTGTTGTTTAGTGTTATTTCAGTGGACGAAGGAAATTAAGGAATAAAATCCTAGGTCTGAGGATGGTCCCTGCAGTGCATGTATCTACCTTGCACCGAAATTACTTTATTAATTGCACTTTGAAGCAAGCACAGATTCATATCCTGCAAAGCAGAACTGTGTACAGTCTACCCTGCATCATTTTTCCCCACATATTCAGAGTAGTCTTTGGAAGTTCCTTTTCTCGGAAGGGTTGTGTATGTATTCTCTTAATTTTTTGAGCTTGAGAAGTTGGGAATGCATTTAGAATCATGGTGCCCAGTGGAGTGGGGAACATCTCCTTCTTCACTTTGATTGTACTATCTCTATTTATTGCATTAATAAAACAGTGGTAGAATCCACAATTCTTTTGGAAAACATGGTTTTATTTATGGAGTTGCATATATCTATTTATTGCACCAAAATTACTTTATTAATTGCACTTTGAAGCAAGCACAGATTCATATCCTGCAAAGCAGAGCTGTGTACAGTCTACCCTGCATCATTTTTCCCCACATATTCAGAGTAGTCTTTGGAAGTTCCTTTTCTCGGAAGGGTTGTGTATGTATTCTCTTAATTTTTTGAGCTTGAGAAGTTGGGAATGCATTTAGATTCACGGTGCCCAGTGGAGTGAGGAACATCTCCTTCCTCACTTTGATTGTACTACCTCTATTTATTGCATTAATAAAACAGTGGTAGAATCCACAATTCTTTTGGAAAACATGGTTTTATTTATGGAGTTGCATATATATGCCTTTTACACTTTTTTTTGAAAGTAGAAAAAAAGGTCACACCAAGATAGTGTGGCATTCTCTAACCCCCCAGCAAAATATAAAGATGAGGGTTGAGGGAATTCACATTACAAAGCAACTCTGCCCATTCCCTCACTTTGTCACAAATGAAAGATACAATAGAGTCCTCAGCTCTAACCTCCCTCCTAAAAATCCTCTTGTTCCACTCACCCCACAGAGACCAAAAAGTGGTATGCAAAATCAGCCACCACACTATGCTATGCCCACTATTCGGCCATCCTCTACCACAGAGCTGAATGAAGTGATGCACCTCTCTTTGACGATCAATGGTGTAGTGGGTTCTGGTAGCAAGCCCCTCCCACAACTTTTGTGAGTAGGAACAACCTATTAACAGGTGATCCAGAGACTCATCTTCTAGACCACATACAACATGTCGGTTGGATGTCCGTAAAGAACTGGATTAGCCTATCTTGCATATGTAGCCTCCCATGGGAGATCCTCCAAGTGAGAATCTTCACCTTCAGCGAACTCCTTAGCCCGAGGGCGAGACTATGGCGCACCCCACTATCCGAGATAATGGCGTAGGCCAACCTAACGGAGAAGGTGCCCTCCTTACCCCACCTCCAGGTCCACACATCCTCCCTGTCGGGGTGCGAGGCATAGTCGAGGAAGAAGAGTAAAAAGGCCTAGAGCTGCTCCATCTTGAAGATTGGAAGGTCCCTCCTGAAGGTTGGCGCCCAAGAGCCTCCTGAAAGCTCAGAGTCGAAAGCCCTGGAGATCAACCTCGTCGGGTCAACTAAGACATCGAAAGCTCAAAAAAGAAGCCTCCAAGGTGAAGTCCCCACAGATAGTTCTAGAAAAGACATCGTCTTTTCTGGAAGGACAGATGATGTGAGAGCTTCACCTTGAAGGCTTCTTTCCCGGGCCTTTTCGTTGTCTCAGCTAGCCCGACGAAGTCGGTCTCCCGAGCTTTCGACTCCAAGTTTTCAGGATGCACTTGGGCACCAACCTTCAGGAGGGACCTTACGATCTTCGAGACAGAGCAGCCTTTTACACGTTTTAATGGCTTATATATTTATTGATGATGTTTGGACTAACTATTTAAAGGTTATTGGATGACAAATGATTTGCTAAGATCCATCTTCGAAAGCAATACTAAGAGTTTGCTCTTGTTTCACTGTATTTTTCCCTTTCCCATAAATAGTAATGTGCATACATGGAACATTTTTTATTTCATTTCCTCCTCTCACATCCCTAGGCTGTAGGTTCCGCGGTAATTGCAAACAACTTGGACATGCGGCAAAAGCAATACTCCATAATTACTTGTATCCCATGTTGTTGGTAGTTCTACAGATGTTTGCACAAGACAATATGCCTACCCTGTGCTCTAAACCTTCTTATATGCTTCTGCAACATTTTCTTGGTATATTTGGCAACAGGAACAATATTGCAACTGAATCCAGACAGAATTCTTGTCTACATATGCAATCTGAGAGGTTCAATCTACAAGAGGGCAAACCAACTCCATATCCTATCTCTATTATCCCAGAGAAGAACCTGAGTATATTCAAACTATCTTAAAAATTATCTCAAAAATATGATCGGATCCATGATGTGACAGGTGATCGATAGCTGATCTAACTCCTTAGATAAATTGTGTTCCAATATTGATGTTATCAACATTAGATATCATAGTAGATTAACATGGCCCCTACGCAATGATGACACGTACAAATCAAGAAATGGTCTTTTTTTTTCTTTTCTTTTGTGAGAAATCGATCAAGGAAGATGACAGGAACACTGCTTACTTCCAGAGGGTTGTCTCAGGGAGAACGTGAATCAACCATATAGCCTCCATCAAGGTTGGGTCTTTCGGAGACATCCAATAAAATTAGAACAATACAGAAAAGATTAGCAGGCACTAAGCAAGGATGACAAGCACAAATTGAGAAGGGGTCCAAAATTTTTCCTTCTTTTCTTTTGTATGTTATGCAAGGTGAGGCTTTTCTAATTTCTCTCTCCAAACTTTTCTAGAGAGAGAAACTCTGGGGTTTTGATTGAGAGTGAGTGTCATGCCACCCCCAACCGTCGCTGCGGGGGTGAACAGGGTCCACCTCGGTGGGAGCGATTGTCGACCGGCATATGGGGCAACAAAGGGGGAACTGGGTATCCAATGGAGTCTAAAGTGCGCGAAAGACTCCCCTGGTTTGTTTCCGGTGTCGGGGAGTAGGGCACACGCAAAGGTTTTGCAAGCTAGGTGTGCAAAGTTGGGGTGTGTGAGACACGGAAAAAATCTAGGTCGACTTTTATCGTAGATAAAAGGTAGATTTTCGTTCATTTTAAAAAGAAACATCCCCCCTATCTGAGTAGAGGGTGATTCCGTGTGTGCGCATCGTATCAGACGATTTGGGTTCGAGTGCTGGACCTTTCCCCACTGACCGGAGTCAGTGTTGATTTACATCGGCCTAACGTCCGAACACCTTTGTTTAACTGTCAAAGAGGTCCCAAAAGGCTTCTACAGGGGTTCTAATGTTGAGGGCAAACTCTCTTGGAGGGCTCACAATGTTCACTCACCCACCACCGACCAACTTAAATAATTGAGTTAGGGCTAGGTCTGAGCCAAACCCTAAGATTTAAGAATAACAACGCAAGTATGCGGAAGCCGTAGATATGTTTGAAGTAGAGGAAGATTTCCTGAACTCCAAGGGTATTTTGGTAATTTTCCCAGGCCAGAGGTATTACTGAAATTTCTGGGCTAGCATGGAAGTAGGACTGGATTCCTGACTTCCCAAGGTATTGAGGCCATTTCTGGAGGGTTTTAAGGACTCTGAGGTCATTTTTGGGTCAAAAAGGTAGTTCGGTAATTTTATCAGACCCTAGACCTAGGTTTGAGATGATACCCGAGTGCTGGACTGAGCTGACAACACTTCCGGACCGAAGGAATGACAAGGGCTTCATAGAAGGCACACATCTGTCAATTTGGCCGAAGGAGGGGTATATATACAATTTTTAAAAGTCGGGGGTTTTCTTATAATTTTCCCACCCGAGGACATACATAGAACATGTTGAGTGATTTTATAGTCCGAACGAGTACAAGGGTTGTCGGCGAGTTGTCTACTATACAAAAATCCGCGTTAGAGCGGGAGACAGGGACATGGTCCCAATTACAAAAGATTGCAGGGCATAACTGCAAATTACAAGACTTTGGTCTTTTACGGTCCCGGGGAGGACGTTTTTGTAATTCCACCAACGTAAGGACAAAACCATCTGACTTAGTCGTCCCGGGACGTAAGGACTTACACAACATGGCCCGCTGAAGGACATAATTACAAACATGGCCCACTGAGAGGCGTAAATGTAAATATACGCCGTAGAGGCATAAATACAAGACCCGGGGACTTACCCCACACGGGTCGAAACAAACGAACAAACTCCAAATGTTGGATGCTCCGAGTGCGAAAAATGCTTCGTACGTAGCCGCCTTGTTCTTCTCTCCTCCCATCACTTGGACTCTTAGGGTCTATTTATAGAAGGCGGGAGGGCCCAGAGGGGTCAAACGAACAAATTTGCCCCGATTCTGTCAAGGTGGGGTGGCAAAAAACCATTTTGACCCCTCTGGCCACCAAAAAAGGCCAAATGACCCCTCTGAGGGGGTAAAAAATCTTTTTTTTATCTTTCTTCTTCTTCTTTTTTTGGAAAGCCCGGACCCCGGAGGGGGGGCGGACCCAGGTGGGGTCGCGCGACCCCGGGAAGGGCGCGACCCGACGGGTCGCGCGACCCCGGGACGAGCGCGACTCGGCGGGGTCGCGCGATCCCGCGGGTGGGACTCGGCGGGGTCGCGCGACCCCGCGGCGCCACCTAGCGGGGTCGCGCGACCCCGCTGGGTCCCAGCGGGGCCGCGGCCTCCCTTTTGGCCCGGGAGGGGTCGTTCGACCCCCGGGCGTGCTTCTTGGCTCCTCTTCGCGCCGTTTCGCTCCGTTTTCGTCGTACCGGGTCGGAGAAGAGCCGTGGTGGAGCTATATATCTCGGGGAGATCGCTCCTTCGCCGCGTGGCAGCATCGCATCCGCAGAGGGAGTATTGTTTATTTGTCTGGTCGTTCGTCGCCGCATAGGGAGGAAGCTTTGCGCCCGTCTGTGCCGTGTGATACACTTGCTCGGCTACTCTGACCGGTATACGCATGTTTCTTCCTTGTTAACCTTCTTGCCGTGACGTCGACCATGATAATATTGTCGGATCGATAGACCCTAAATCACGGAGATACTCCGTAGTTCGACGGTGTTGACGGTACGCCGTTCTTGTCGTCGAACGTTGCATAGCAACAAATTCTCAACATGGCTTGAGACAATTTCGGGTGCAACAAATACCCCCCACGGGACGTCCGTCACGGCCGGAGGCGGAGGCGGATGGCCCGCGCCCTTTGAAGGGATTGAACAATGTCGGCGTAGCCGTTGCATATTTTAGCCTGACGCTTTCTCCACTTTTTTTTATTTCTCCTCTTTGTGCTTTCAGCCATGGCTCGCAGCAGTGGGAGTGAGAGTCGGTCGAGAAGGTCCCGTGCTAGGGGCGCTGACGGCTGCGGGGTTGAGCGCACGGACCGGCGGATTCCGCCTTTCCCTCCTCGTACCATTGATGATGGCAACGTCAACCAACTAGACCTTGGCTACTTGTGGGTCGCTGAAGGCCCAACAGAGAGTGCCGGAGCAGCTGAAGGTCTTGTGAACGTGTCTCGGATCGCGAGGCAAGGCGGTCTTTATACATATGACCGCACCGGAGGCTACCCGCGTCACTATCCTCTGGACCGTCACCTTTACAGTTTTCTCCAGGGTTTTGCTCCTGTCGGCATGGAGGCCGACGATCCGTCACTTCCAGAGGAGAGGCGTCGCCTTGAAAGGGCGATACTGGTGGGGAGAGACGGCATGCAGGGATTGTGTTCCCTGACTTATCCGAGTTACCCTGAGGGCTTTACTCGGCAGCGGCAGTATCCGGATAGGCAGAGTCTGGGCTCTTTTCAGCGACATGAGAGTCTCACCGTCCGAGCTACACCGATGTCTCCAGCGGCTTGGCATTTGCATGGGCAGCACAAAGCCGTGGACCAGGTTATAGATGGGCTCTTTCTGGCACCGACCGGAGTTAGCTTTGCACAGGAGGAGTACATCCATGATTGCATGTTGGAGAGGGTTTTGGCTTTGAAAACTCCCAGCTGGTATGGAAAGTGGTCCGTCATTCCCTCTCACAGTTATCACCGGGGCGCGACAGAGTGGCTCTGGGGCATTCTGCTAGTTTGCAGGTCTTTGTTGGATAGGGTGGGGATTCGTCATGCAGTGACTGCCGCTCTGTACTCCTATCCTTGTTACACTGGCCTGCTCCAGGCTCTGGTAGAGAGGTTCAGCCGCCGGTGGAACACTTTTGTAACAGCTGGCAGGGAGACTTCACTGGACCTCTGGACTTTCCAGAGGATTTCTGGTCTTCCGATCTGCGGGAGGCCTTATGAGGAGCTATCGCCGGATGACTTGCACCTCAGCTCCACTGACAGGGCAGGGCACTATACTCTGCCTTATTGCTTCAGGTTCTTGATGAAGACCTGGAGGGGCTTAGCCCGAGTAGGCACTGATCGGCCTCCACGTACACCGCGAGTGACACTAAATGCCTGGGTGAGCCACTTCTACAGCGGCCCTTACTGTTTCCATGAGGAGTTTGCACAGTCCGGCACCACCTGGGATGAGTACCGAGAGGTCAGAGTGGACGTTCCTCCACATCCCCGCCACCTGCCTGCGCCGACACAAGGATGGAATTCACGGGGGCTGCACCCTATTACTTATCTGGCGGCTTATCTGGCGTACTGGCTTTCCAGCTTCGTAGTCCCTCATGGAGAGGAGGGAGTCTTGCGGGTGGAGGTGATCTATCCAGCCTGCATGCTTGCCTGTGGACAGAGACTCGCCATTGCACCAGCAGCCTTGGCGAATATTTTTCATTCGCTTGGGGCTTTGTCTTCCCACTCATCGCCACGGGAGAAAGGCATACTGCTGCCCACTCATTATTTGAGTGCTTGGGCAGGGCTACTGTTTCCAGAGTTGTCCAGGAGGACTCCGGTTGAGAATCCAGCAGCACCATTGATTTTCTGGTTTACCGGGTAGCCATCCCAGGATCCAGTTGCACAGTTAGTAGGGGCCAGGCGGGCCTTATCTTTTGTTCCGGTGAAGAGAGGAGAGGGCATAACCCTTGACTACTTCTCCTACCTTCACCGCCCTTTTGCCAGGCAGGAGGGAGACGCTGTCGTCAGCCGGGTTTCCACCCATGCTTTACCTTCCCCACAGGGCTTAGCAGAGTGGGTCGTCAGCATCCGGCCCAGTGTTCTTGTCTATCGACGCTCCAGCACGACGATACTTGAGCCTTACTACCCACATCGGTTCGCCAGGAACTTTGGGTATGATCAGGCTATCCCCTCCAGTGGAGAGTTTTCTTTGCCCCTCCGGTTATACAGGCACAGGGACATGCACTTGGTCGAGGCAGCTTGGCAGGACTTCCTTTGCCGCGAGGCAGGGCCGGGGTACCCGATCCCAGAGCAGGAGCGCAGAGGCTACTTCGACATTTATTATGCTCGCTGGTGGTTCAAAGCCAGCAACCTCTTCCGAGAGCGCCGAGATGCCATTCGTACCGCTGAGGAGCAGCGGTTGGAGCGGGAGGATCTGCCTCCTTTGTGCGTCGACCCTGCTTTCCTCAGGTCTCATTTTTCGGGGATTGCCCGAATCGTGAGTGACATTGAAGAGCGATGGCGAGCAAAAGGCTGGACACCCACTGTTGACAGGAGCCAGTATAATGGGGCTTTGAAGCCCTTAAAGAGCAGGACGGCGTCGGCTCTCGGAGTCCCTTCTTCCTCCACCACAGGCGTAGCCTCAGGCCCCTCAAAGGCCTATTCTTGGTGGGAGGATTTGCAGACATCTTGCGGGGTGAGGAAAAAGTTGCAGTTGTCCCAGCCGATACCTGACGGAGCACTTGGGGGCAGTACTTTTGCTGAGTGGAGGGCCCATGTGATCAAACACAGTGGGCGGTGCAGGTCCCCTGGAGTACCTTTCTGGCCTCGAGTTGGCGACGACTCCACTTGCCATTTACGATGTTGTAAAGGCCGTTGCACGCGCCCTCCGAGTGAAGCCGGAGCAGATAGTACTAAAGCCGATGGAGCCCATAGCGGCTACAATCCTTGTCCTTCTTGACTTTAATATAAACATGTGTCTTTATATTCTGGGACATGCATTTATATATTCCATGACACTTGCAGGTGGGGCTGTTATGGTAGCCGATGCCGTACCACTGAGGGATCCTCCTGATGCTGAGATTGGGAGAGATTATGCTGCCGCTAAGAGACCTCGGACCGAGGTTCCTGAGGAGGGGGATGTGAGGTCAGCATCCCGCCCTCGGCTTGAGGTTGAAACCCCTGCAGTTGAGGCTGTGTCCAGTAAGTAGCTCTCCCAGATACTGGTCATTTCTGAGCATATATATAGTGTTATAAACACATGCTTGCTTCATTAAATGCAGCTCCCCCGGAGGCTAGGGCTGATATGAGCTTCTCTCCTCCTCCAGCGGGAGATGACATGCCGCTGGATGAGTCCGTGCCAGACGTTACTTTCAGCTTCAAAGAGCTGATGTCTCCCTCAGACGATTATATGCCGGTGACGGCCAACTCTCCCTCGCCTCTTACAGCGGGGACCACAGGAGGTCAGGATCCAGGTAGCATGTTCAGCCTTGTTTTCTCCATTGATACATGAAGATTTGAACAGCAATAACCCCTTAGTGTTTTGTTAGCTGTGCAGGGGTTCGTGAGGTTATTCCACCTGACCCGTCAGCAGGAGGTGATGTCGGCTCTTCCTCCGGGGCCGGATCCGCTTCTGGGAGTGGATCCACTACTAAGAGTGGGAGTTCTGCGGCCACAGACTCTCTCCTTGATGGTAGCTCGAGCCCTACTTCCAGCGCTACGACCTCCAGCTCTTCATCCAGTGAGAGTGACTCTCGAGAAGAAGGCGAATTAAAAGATACCGGAGGTGAATGCAACGACATACATTCCGTTTAATCGAGTCCTTCTTATAAAGATTTGCTTGACTCATATAATTGCTTGTCCCACAGGAGTGGACTCGGCCCGATCCATGGAGGAGTTCTCACAACTTTTGGAATCTGGCTCACTTGTGGACCTTCTGACGGGCGGCAGTGCCTTGACGGCACAAAGGCCATAGAGGTAGCAGGTGTTGACACCACAGCACCGGGAGATCCTACGCCAGTGGGCTCCTCCGATGTTGATATTGGTGAGGACAGCATAGCTGAGGACGGCATAGTTGATCTTTCAGGTAAGAGATGTTAGAGGCTAATGATAGACCTCTTTACCATTTTGCATCTGCTTTTGCCAAGCTAATTAATGCACCTGCTATGTGGGCAGCGTCAGGCCAGGCCATTGAAGAAAACACATCCCACCCTGGTGAGATAGCTCCAGTAGGGGAAGCTTCTCAGGGCGCACCAGAGGGCCTGCAGACTCCAGGGGAGAGTGCCTCACCAGTAGACACCCATGCTACAGGTACTGCTCGTTTCTGACAACGAACACATCAAATGATATATGCATTCTGTTTGTGGCACTGACCCCTCTCCTGTTTTTGCCATGTAGCTTCTCTTTCTGCGGAGCCGATGGTTGAGGCCTCCTCATGAGAGGAGGTTCAGGAGGCAGGGCTGACTTCTGAGATCGAGCTATCTTGCTCCCAAAGGGCTCCTGGTACAGAGTCTGCCTTTCCCAGCATAGCTGAAGAAGGGGCTGCTATTGAGACAGGTACATAGCTGTCCTTTGAACTTTGACATCTTGTGCGTGCCACTTTATAGATAAGCACTTACATGCTATTGCTTAACTGCAGAGGGTGGGGACACAAACGTCCTGCCTGGCGGACTAGGCTCAGCTTCTGTCACTGATTCCTCCTCAGCTGTCGAGAAAGGGCAGGAGTCTGCGGCAGCATCAGGTATATGACCGTGTTGTGCCTTTTTATAGTGATTCGTGCATATCCATTTGGCTACGAACAAGCACTCATTCCATCTCCTTCTTTCTTTGCAGCTTCTGAGGAGGGAGCCCCAGGGGTACCAGTAGACTTCCCAGCTCTTGGAGTTGAGTGGCCTGACGCCCCTACACTTGGGACGGCATTGCATGCTGCTATGGCTGACCAGCTCCTGCAGGGTCTTGATCAGTTGATCCAGGTTGATCCACTGCCCTCCGCGGAGGCTTTGAGGGCTGATCTGGAGGTATTCACCATGAGCTACCACGGACTGAGTCTTCCCCGGGATGCATGGGCCGCGAAGTTGGAAGACTTGTGGAGCGAGTTCGCTCGCCTCCATCTTGCACAGGAGCAGAGACAGAGAGCCCAGTTACAGATCCAGGAGCATGAGGAGCAGCTACGTGAGCTTCGAGCGGCCCATGCGGAGACCGATCTCCACCTTGCGAACTTTGAGGGGGATAGCCGAAGGACCTCTCTCCGAGTGCAGGAGCTACAGAGAGAGCTCCAGGAGGCTGTTGAGGAGCATCGTGTGGTCCAGGCAAAGGTAGAGACCTGCCGTCGCCGATCTGATGAGCTTCAGGAGGAGATCTTCTAGAGGGAGACTCGCCTTGCAGAGTTGCGGAGGGATGAGCACAGTAGCTGACGAGCTCTAGCCCTTCCTTGTACATAGGGCTCTTACGGCCCATTTTTGTTTGAGTTACCCCCGAGGGCTTGTCTCGGGCTCCCTTGATGACATTAGTGAATAAAGGATAGAGCTTAGCATAGCTATTTTTGCTTCCGTCCTCTTGCATGTATGTCTTCTTTTTTTTTATCACTTTACCAGCCCTACCGCCCTTTCGGGTTTTCGCCAGGACTGGCCCCCTTTAGCTTTTTCCAGTACGCCCTTTCGTGTTTTCACACTGAGGGGTACCCATTTTTGCCTAAGGCGCCCTTTCGGGTTTTCACCTTAGCCGGGTTAAAACCTTTTTGCCCTTGATTGCTCTTCCAACAGAAACAACCAAGTCCGCTGGGGTCTCAATATTTTTAACCCCGTTTATTTTTCTTTTTTTTTTTTGACCCTATAATGATAAAAGGTGAGGAAAATGTGGCACTCCCGTAGGGACGTGTGTGCCGCAGAGGTGGGACAAGTGGGTAGATTTGATTGTCCGGGTGGGAGGAATGAATCAAATCTGTGAGCCGAAAGGCGAAACGGGTCGGTAACCTGAGAGGGCGTACTGAGACCGAACCCAAGAGGACCGAAACGAGCTGAAAGGCATAATGGGTTGGCAGCCAGAGAGAGCATACTGAGGCCGAATCCGGTGAGACCAAAAGGTGTAGTGAGTTGGCAGCCCGAGAGAGTATACTGAGGCCAAGCCCGGTGTGACAAGATGGGTGGATTCGACTGTCCTAATGGGACGCAATTAGCCAAATCCAAAACCGAAGGTTGACCCGACTAGCAACCCGAAAGGGGGCATGCACGAGCCAAGCCCGGTTGGAACAACAAAGGAGGAGGTTTAACCGTCCGAAAGGGACATGAGGGTTAAACCTGGAGGCCGATAGGCGGGATGGGTTGGCAGCCCGAAAGAGCATATATAGGCCAAACCCACAACGATGACAGGAAGGGATTTGACGGCCCGAGTGGGACGTATAAGTCAAATCCGTGAGCCGATAGGCAAATAGGGTTGGCAGCCGGACGAGGGCATGCAGAGGCCAAACCCGTGGGGACAAAGGAGTAAACTTGACGATCCCGGTGGGATATATGAGTCAAGTCTAAAGTCAAGAGGCGAGATGGGTCGACAGCCCGAAAGGGGCATGCAGAGGCCAGACCCAGAGGAAGAAAAAGGGTGGATTTGACAGTCCTAGTGGGACGTACGAGTCAAATCCGAGAGCCGATAGGCGAGATGGGTTGGCAGCCCGAGAGAGCATACTGAGGCCATTCCCGATAGGACAAAAATAGGTTTGACAGCCCTAGGGGGGCGCGAGAGTCAAACCCGAAAGCCGATAGGCAAAGAGGTGGGTTGGCAGCCAGAGAGGGCATGCAGAGGCCATTCCCGATGGGACATGTGCCAGAAGGCATGATGGATTGGTAGCCCGAGAGAGCATACTGAGGCCAATTTCAAAAGGAAAGGTGAGCCGAAGGCATGGTGGGTTGGCAGCCCGAGAGGGTATACTGAGACCAATCCCAGAAGGAAAAACGAGCCGAAAGGCATGATGAGCTGGCAGCCCGAGAGAGCATACTGAGGCCAATCCCAGTGGGACAAAAGAGTAAGTGGGTTCAACTGCTCAGAAGAGACGTATGCTAAACCTGGAAGCCGATAGGCGGAATGGGTCGGCAGCCCGAAAGAGGCATGCATAGGCCGAGCCCGATGGGACAAAGTATGACACCGTCAGAATGCCAGTGGGACTAGGTGTCATAGGATGACATATAAGGCATAGCCATAGCCTCAATATGATGTTTTGGTCATGATGGGGTGGAGTCATTGACTTAGAGCCACCCATAGAATAGACAAAGAGAGGATTTTTTTTTTCACATTACCAACCTCACCGCCCTTTCCGATTTTCGCCGAGGCTGGCCCCCTTTAGCTTTTTCCGGTGCGCCCTTTCGGGTTTTCACACCGAGGGGTTGCCCATTTTTGCCCGAGGCGCCCTTTCGGGTTTTCACCTCGACCGGGTCTGTGGTCTTTTTACCCTCAGCCAACCGTTGAAGGCTGACTGAGTCCGCCGGGGTATCAGTATTTTTAACCCCTTTTCTTTTTTTCTTTTTTTTTTTTGAACCTTCACTGAGGAGAGGTACTGTCCTGTGAGGACTGCTGCAGAAACTCTTGCGATGGTGCATGGTAGAGCTTCATATGCTTGCCGTTGAGGGGAGAGAAAGGATTGTCCCCCTTGTGGTCAAGGACCGTATAGGTCCCTCCTTCGTAGACCTTCTGGATGACGTAAGGCCCACGCCAATTAGGCTGGAGTTTGCCACTGGATCTTCCCGTGAGAACCTCCTTTTCTTTGACCATGACAAGGTCGCCTTTCTTGAACGCCCGTTGCTTGACCAACTTATCATAGGCACGTGTCATGCGGACTTGATACACTTGTAAGTGTTTGTAGGCTTTGAGTCTTTGACCTTCAAGGTTGGACAATTCCTCGAGCCTTCTTTCAATTTCAGATTGGTCTTGGCCCGGCAATCCGACGTGCACAGCAACGCGGTAAGATGCTAGCTCGATCTCCACAGGGATCACTGCTTCAGCTCCGTAGACCAGAGAGAATGGGGAACATCCCGTAGGGGTTTTGTAAATAGTCCGGTAGGCCCATAGGGCTTCGTGGACCTTCTAACCCCAATCCCGCTTGCGGCCACCTACTATCTTAGACAGCAGCTTGCAGAGGGTTTTGTTGAAGGCCTCGGCTAACCCATTGGCCTGGGGATTGTAGACCGACGACGCTCTCCAGTCAATATGGAACTTAGCCGCCAGAGCATAAACAGTCTTGTTTTTGAATGGCGTGCCATTATCGGATATAATCCGACTGGGGGTGCCGAATCTGTATATGATATAGTGCCGCACAAAACGAGCAACTATCTCCCCTGTAACTTCCCGTAGTGGAACGGCTTCCGCCTATCTGGAGAAGTAATCGGTGGCAGCGAATATGAACTTGTGCCCCTGGGACGATGGTGGGAATGGTCCCACAATATCCATACCCCACTCTGCAAATGGCCAAGTAGGTGATGTTGGATGGAGCGGGTTAGGTGGCCGCCGAGGGACTGGGCCGAATGCTTGGCATTGATGACATGTACGAGCATATTGATTGCAATCTTCGTACATGTTGGGCCAGTAGAACCCTTTGAGCTTGATGCTATTTTTCATCTTAGCTCCTGCCTGGTGAGCTCCACACAATCCGGAGTGGACCTCGTGCATGACGGTCTTCGCTTCCTTGGACGAAAGGCACCGCAGGAGGACCGATCGGTCTTTTTCATGGATGAGCCTAAAGAGCAGACCGTCAATCAGCTGGTAGGATGTCGCCCTGCGTAGCAGTTGCACCCTCTGAGCTCGATCAGGAGGAGCCAGCCGTTTTTTATTTTTATAATTGGCTCGCGCCAATCTCTTTCTTCGGGAGCATTCTCCTCTTGAATGTTGTCGACCTCATAAACAGTGAGGCCGGATTCTTCGTCGAGCACACTTGGCATGAGCCTTCGGTGTCTGACAGTAATATTTAATTCTTCCTCAGGCGGGAGTTTTAGGGCTGCTGCCAACTTTGCAAGAGCATCAGCCTGGGAGTTGCTGCCTCTAGGGACATGGCTTATTTCAAATAGGTAAAATTTTTCTTTGAGCCTCATGACGGCTGCATAATAGGGGACGAGCTCCTTCTTCCGGACATCATAGACGCCCAATACTTGTCGGATGACGAGCTGAGAATCCCCGTACACTTTGATGCACTTGATGTCCATCTCCAGTGCCAGTTGAAGCCCAATAATCAGTGCCTCGTATTCGGCCTCATTATTGGTTAGCGACTTCATGAGAGCGCAAGAGTTGTGAAGAATGCCGCCTTGTGGAGATACAAAGACTACCCCCGCGCCTGAGACATAGTCTGTGAGGCAGCCGGCCCTTTTGATTGTCTGAGAGGCACCATCAAAGTATAACTCCCAATGTGGGAGATCAAGGGTGAGGACGCCTGGCTCCATCTGTGGTGGGACTTTTTTAGAATGCTCCCCAACGGCTTGAGAAGGCACCAACACCTCTTCATCGGGCAGCTCGAAGTTGAGTGGCGAATCTTCCGGCACAGGGTGCGCTGCTAAGAACTCTGCCATTCCTTGTCCCTTGATCGCCTTGCGTGGGATGAAGGTGATATCAAACTCCATGAGGATAAGCGCCCATTTGCCGAGTCTACCAGAGAGGACAGGCTGGCTGAGCAGAAACTTGAGTGGGTCACATTTTGAGATCAACTCCACCCGGTGGGCTAGAAGGTCTCAGCTTCTTGACAGCAAATACCAGAGCTAGGCACACCTTTTCTATAGGGGCGTACCGGTGCTCAGCCCCGATCAGCTTCTGACTGAGATAGTACAACGGCTGCTCTTTGCCCTCTTCATTGACCTGGGCTAGGAGAGCCCCCAAAGAGGCCTCCATGGCAGCAATGTATAAGATAAGGGGCTTCCCTCTGACAGGTGCCCCTAAGACAGGAGGAGTCAGTAGATACTCCTTGATTTGCTCGAAGGCCTTCTGACAGTCTTCGTCCCATATGAAGGGTGCTCCTTTCTTCATCAATTTGCCGAAAGGTAGGCATTTTCCTGAGAGGTTGGAAATAAACCGCCTAATATAGGCGAGTCTTCCTTGAAGAGATCTGAGCTCTGTCAAGTTCTTAGGCGGAGGCAGTCCTCTTATGGCTTTGATTTTATCAGGGTCGATTTCTATGCCCCGGTACCTAACAATGAAGCCAAGGAACTTGCCGCTAGAGACGCCGAAGGCGCATTTCATCGGGTTCATCTTGAGCTGATATTGCCGAAGCCTTTCAAAGACTCGACGCAAGTCAGTCAAGTGATCCTCTCGCTTCTTCGTCTTGACGACCAGATCATCAACATAGCATTCGACAAGGTCATGTAGCATCTCGTCAAAAATCTTGGTCACTGCCCTTTGGTAGGTTGCGCCGACATTCTTCAGACCGAACGGCATCCTTTTGTAGTTGAAGATCCCCTTAGGAGACCGGAAAGCCGTATGGTCTTTGCCTTTGACGGCCATGCGAATTTGATTATAGCCCGATGACCCGTCCATAAAAGACAGCTTCGTGACCAGTGGTCATATCAACCATTGTCTCAGTGATTGGGACAGGAAGTCGTCCTTTGGGCATGCCTTATTCAAATCCCTGAAGTCGATGCAGACTCGAACTTGGCCGTTCTTCTTCTTGACATGGACTATATTGGCGAGTCACACGGGATACATGCAAGGCTCTATGAAGTCCACATTGAGCATTTTGTCAACCTCAGCATTGACCTTCAGCTCCAGCTCGTGGCGCATACGCCTTTGAGCTTGCTTGACTGGCTTGACTGTTGAAAGTATTGCCAGCTCATGTTCAGCCACAGAAGGGTCGAGCCCAGGCATTTCTTTGTAAGTCCAGGTGAAACAATCCATGAACTCTTCTAAAAGCTGTCGATACGACTGCCTTTCTTCCCCACTGAGGAGGGCACTTATGAAGGTGGGACGATGGTCATTTTTGTTTCCAAGATTGATTTCAATCAACTCGTCCACAGTTGCTTGACCACCGTCTTCAAGCTCCGGTGGAGCTGGTTGGAGGTCGACGAAGTCTCCCTCATCATCAGTGTTGGCTTCATAGACATCAAATTCTTCGAAACACTCTTGCTCGTGACTTGAAGTCGAAGGACTGGCCTCCTCTTGCCGACGGTTAACAGGATGGGCTGCTCTTTCCTCTGAAGGGTGACCATTGTCGGCTCCTGATGGGCTTGAAGTCGAAGGACTGGGATAATTTCGACTGGGATACTGTAAAGGTCTTCAACTGTTCCACCTCCTGTTCTTCCCATTGGGACAAGAGTTGAAGGCACTTAGGCGGTAAGGAGATACTCCCGTCAATGACCCGGGTGATGAGGTTGGTTTCAAAGTCAACACTTCGCCTCTCTGGTTGAGTTGGCTTGGAGGCGGCACTGAGGCTCAGCCTGTGTAGCTTTACCATGTCTTGGTTGACAGTGAAGAGCTGCCCTTCCTCGACTTCGTGGCCCAGCTTTTGCTTCCCTTTGTCTTTTAAAGACTCGGGGATTGTTAAAGTAGGCTTCCCAAAATATAGTGAAGCATCGGCCAGATGGCACTCATTGGGGTGGAATGGGGCCTGGTCTGCGAAGACCGTATGTTGCTCCCCTTCCTTGGCATATTTAATGCACTGATGCAGAGTTGAAGGAACAACCCAGTTCTCATGAAGCCAGGGTCTTCCAAGCAGCATCTTGTAAGATGTGTCGGAGTTCATGATATAAAATGTCGCTTGGGTGACAAAATCACCCAAAGCTAGCTTGACTACAATCCGACCAAGCGCTTCCTCGGAACCCTGATTGAATCCCGAGATCTTGACATCAGTCACCTTTTGCAAATAAGGTGCCAAATATAGAGACTTGAAAGTCTTCAAAGGCATGATATTGACAGCTGCTCCGGCGTCAACCAAAATGCGATTCACGTCATGCCCATTAATCGTCCCCTTCATATATAAGGGGCGATTATGACACGGAGATGACAGCAACATATCTTTGTCCGTGAAGGAGATGTTGGCTGTGAGTGCTTCATATGCCTGGGCTTGCAACTCTGTAACATGGGCTCCATATGCCTCTGGATCTTGAAGTATCTTGACAAGAGCCTCTCTGAGGTCTTGCTCTAGGCAATAGCTTCCCAAATAGTGACATTTGTTGAGAACCGCTTCATATGATGAATGATTTTGCGGTCCGCAAGAGCACGGGTCTTGTCAAATGGCGGAATGATCTCCGCCAGGGTCTTCGGCGCCTGGCGAGGCTTCTCCCGCTTAGAAGGGCGCTCCTCCGCATTCTGGCCTTCCGCATCTTCTTGGAACAGCGGTGCCAAGGATTCCTCTGGAGGTGGCAAAGGCTCATCATGCTGGTCTTCGTTAGAAGGACCGGCCTGGCTCGCAGGCTCGACCCTGTTGGAGGGGCCGGCCTGCTCTGACGCTTTCTCGCATTTTGGCGATTTGGCCGGCTCCTCTTCTTCATCAGAGGATGTGATTGTAAAAGGAACACCACCCGGCTTAGCCGTTGAGGCGGGGTTTGGACCCTCTGAGGGGTTGAGGATGAAAGGGATTCCCCGAACTTGGGTTTCTGGGACAGGACCCGACTTCTCTCCTCTGAATATTATGACCCGGTCAAGGGTCAGGGGACCTTCACGTCCACGTCCTCGGCCACGACCTCGGCCGTTTCTTGCCGAGCGGCGCTGATATGTCGCCATAGGAGCCTTGCCTCCAGTGCTATCAGCCGTGGGACAGTAAATGTTGTCGGGCGGCGGAATCGCCACCATGTTGCAGGAGAGCTCTTGCAGCATTTCCTCGAGCATCTCGACAGTGAGCTCCTCATCTTTGTAGAATAAGGAGAGCTCCTCCGGGATTGGAAAGTCTTCACCTTCTTCAAGACGGTGAACCATTTCTCAGAGCCATTGCAGAAGACGGGCTTTGCGCCCAAGCTTGTCCCAGGGAATATATTCGTCTAGAGTGACGACCCTGGTAGGGCGAGGGGGAGTGTACTCCTCCAGCTCATCTATGAGCTTTTGAAGTCTTTGTAGAGGAGTTGGCTCCTTAGGAGCCTCCATAGCAGCTGCTTGCTCGGCTTGCTTCTTCAATCTCCTCTTCAAATTCTTCCTACGGTTCTTCTCCTGCTTCTTTTGGCGTGCTGCCTCTTGAGAAGAGAGAGGAGTTTGCTTCGGCAGTGGGACTCGCTTGCCCCCAGAATTTTGCTTCTTGCTCCGGGCTGGCTCCTTAGGAACCTTAATGCCACGACTTTTTCTGGGGGCAACCTTGATCCAATTAACTTCCTCCGGCTGAGCTTGGAAGGTGGCATTGATTGCCTGCGCGATTATTTCAGTAGGTAACTCCTGGAACTCTGCCAGTCCACAGTGGAGCCTCTGGGGGCTTTGTAATTCCACCGACTTTGCTTGGGCTGGTGGCTGGGCTTGCTTGAGCTGCTGAGGCCTTTCTACAATTGGCGGTTGCGCCAGCTTGACAGAAGCTTTCACTGGGGTCTCCGCGGGCTCAAGAGGTTGAGTCCTCTCCACGACTGATGGCCTTGCTGACTTGGCAGGAACTTTGGTTGAAGGCTCTGACGCCTTGGCCTTGCCTTTGTTGTCTGGCCGAGAGTTCTCTCTTATGACGATGCCAAGCTGACTCGACCTGGGACGGTCCTGGGACTCTCTCCCACGGCTTGGCATCCTGGGTTCTGGACCTTAGGCCCTTTATAGGTGGCCTTGCCTTTAGTGAGTAATGGAAATTCATCATTTTCCGTAGGCTCACTTGGTCGGGCTAATCGGGAGAAAGCTTCAGTTCCTCGCCGAGCCTGCTGGAGAGTTTCTCTGGCGGCCTCTGCAAGACGCAACCTTGTCATGGAGTTCCCCTGAGGATCGACAACCCCTCTCTGGATGAGGGCTTCAATGAAGTCCTGGACCTCTGGGCATTGCCGAGTGGGGTGAGACACCCTTGCATGATACTTGCAATAGCGGGGGTGCCTCTTGGCCGTCTCATTGTAATAAGACGGCGGGTCATGTGTCAGCACCCAGCCATCCTCCAGGAGTTTATCGAAAATCCTCTCAGTGTCTTCTTTAGGAAAAGAACACTGATGGGAAGGTCGCCACCCCGGATACCATAGTGTGGATTTGGGAGGCTGGGAACTGGCTCCCTGGGAACTGGCTCCCTCCTCCTACGGCTCCGGGAACTGGAAGGCTACCGAGGCATGTATGACGTTGACGAAGAAGTGAAGGCTCTCCCGTGCATGCGGCTGCGGTGGATCGACTAGGAATTCACCCATGTTGACCTTCCCTCGCCTGATCAAATCCTCAGCGAGGTCCTTGAACGGTTCACAGCTGTGGATTATATGGCCACTTCATGGTAGGGGCAATAGCCCTGCTGAAAAGTAGCACCCGGTGTTTGCTCATGGGTGATGGGCTTATGAGTCCAACCCGCTGGCATGCGAAGAAGATGTTTGGAGTCTTCTCGCAAGGGAATGAATATAATTTCTCTGGGAGCTCGACTTGAAGTGGAGCCTCCTCGCCTTCCAGCGAGTCCTCCTCGTCTCCAGATGAATCTGAGGACTCTTCAGAAAGCCAGCCCCTGAGCGGAGCCCGGCCGGTAGGTGATACACCTGCCTCCCGTATGTGGGCTGGAGCTAACCCCCTGGCAAATGGGCCAAAAGGAAAGGTGGACAACTGCTGATCAATGCTCTCTAGGAACTGCAGCAAGCGCCTTTGTTCCAGTTGCAATTGCCGGATTTCCCCTCGGATTTTCCGAATGGTTCTCCGCAGTGCTAGACATTCAGGGAATGAGGAAGGAGCTGCCCCCGGGCCAGTGTGGGACTGTTGATTTGAAGGCCCGGCCTCGGAGGCGTTAGAGCTTGAGACCATCGCCACCATATGAATCACATTAGCCGACCGATTCGATCGGCTCCAGGCATGAGGTTGAGGTGGGTCGACTGCATGGCCCAGCATATTTACCAAGCCCTTTTGAATGAGCTCTTCCGCTATATTCTTGAAAATATAGCAATCGCCGATGGTGTGACCCAACCTTCGGTGATACACACAATAGGTAGGATCCTCTGTCTTGTCCACCTCTGAGGGCTTCCGCGGATCTGGTAGGGTGATGAGCTGCTCTTTCATGCATAGATCAAAGAGCATTTTAGTATGCTCTTTCCTGAAGGAATACGGCGTCTTCATGTTCTCCGCCAACCGAGACGCACTTGCCTTGGCATCAGGCTTCTTGCCATTGCCTTTAGACTTTCCTTCCCCTTTATCTCCATTCGTCGGGGAGAAGTCGACGGCATTCACCTCCTTACCGCTAGTCAGACGGTCTTTGGAGGATTTGCCTTTGGCAGAAGCTTGTGTAGGGTGGTCAGCAAAGAACATCTCAATTTCCGCCACCACTGTATTCAACTGGTCAAAGCTTCTGATGTTGGAGCCCAGAAACTTTTCACTGACTTCTGCCGAGAGTCCCCTGCGACAGATGGTGATTGCATCTTCAGGCGTCGGAGGGTTATCGCAGCGCATGCAGACGTCCCTCCATCGCTTGATGAAGTCCAATGCTGTTTCACCCTTCTTCTGTCGAAGGGAACAAAACTCTGCTAGGGAGACTTTACGTTCGACCATTTGGAAACGGTCGACAAACTTCTTCTGCATATCAGCCCAATCAAATACTGAGTTGGGCTTTAACCTTGAATACCACTGGAAGACGGTGCCAGTCAAAGACGTGGCGAAATACCGTAGCAAATATGCCTCTTCCAGGGCTAATCCACCCATGGCCGTCATGCAATAGGCCAGGTGTTCATGCGGAGAGCCCTGCCCGTTAAACTTCTGGAGCTTCGGGGCTTTAGGGCAATCAGGCGGAAGCTTCTTAAATTGATGACGGAGGGGATAAGGCATGCTGTACAAATCAACGGTAGCCGCTCCCTCCCCATGTTGAGCAAACTTCGCCTCTACAATGCGTTCAATCATCTGCTTCTGCGCCATGAGGCTTTCTGCAGCAGGAGTACCAGATGACCGCGCATTTAATTCATGCGGCGGGACTTCGAAGTCCACTGCCAGTGGGAGTCTTGCAGCGGTGACAGAGGCATTGGTTGTTGCTGGAATGGGAGAAGGCGGCTGATCCGCTCCAGCCGGTGCCGCCTGAGGTGGGGCATGAACCTCCTTTTCGCTCAAGAGCGACTGTAGCAGGTTTTTGAGCTCTAGGTTCTCCCGTCGAAGCTCTTCCAATGTGGGGGCCCGTGGCTCTTCCCCCTGCTCTTCTTCGTGCCGGGAGTGACTGTCCTCATCAACACTGTGGACGTCTTCCTGGCGCTCTTCTTGCCGTGCCGGCTCAGGCTGAGCTGTACCGGCGGCCGGCGCTTGTTGTGTTTGTGCCAGGCCCCGGGACCCGGACCTTGACCTCCTCGAGTATTGAAGAGGCTGATTGAGTTCCCCCGAGGTGCCTTCGGGCTGTTTTTCGCCGGAGGTGGCGTAACAGGTGAACACTTTGACGGTGTCATCGGTCACCTGGACCACCCGCTTTTTCTTGGGCGGTTGTCGCTCCGGCTTGGGCGGCATCCCCAGTCTGTCGAAGATAGACACTCGGGATGTAGATGCTTGAGGTGAGCGAACCTCCTCCGTGTGCGTGGAACTAGCCCACGGGGAGGTCGGCCGCACCTTCTTGCTGGCTCCTCGGCGCTTTTGCCCCCGTAGGGGTTGAGATGTAAATCCCGCAGACGTCGAGGCCTCAGTGCTTGGCGGACTCCGCATTCGCTGAAGCTCCGACATGCGGAAGGGCTCCTCCGCCCTCGCGCGCCTTATGATTCGGGACTCCTCCTTGGTGACCCAGATCTTCTTCAGATGGAGCTGACGCTCCTCCACTTTGTTGCCCCCTGTCCTTGACCGGGCAGCTCGTGGCTTGGGCCGTTGCAGAGGGCCCTGGGTTGCCGCCGGTACGGCAGGCTTCTTCTTCTTCACTCCGTCCTCCTGAACTTGCCGAAGGAGCTCGAAGCGGTTGGAGGTAGGAATGGTCGGGACATGACGATCCCGTGGCACGATTGGCTCGCCTCCATCGAGCCTGATGCGGATGTCTCCAACAATTATAGTCTTGCCGGAGCGAGAGACGGCCGCTTCGGGTTTTGTACCCTTGCGGCTACGACGTCGCCCCCGTTGAGCAGGAGCGGTGCTGGTGACGCCCGCCATAGGGACAGTGTCATCTTGGCGGCGACGGCGTTGCCCCCATTGAGTAGGGGCGGCACCTCTGAGGGTGGCCGCATTGGAGTTGGGACCGTTACGGCGACGGCGTTACCCTCATTGAGCAGGAGCAGCGCTAGCAGTGATTTGATTGACCGAGAAGACTCGGCCAACAGCTAGGGCAGAAGGCCTGCCACCTTCGGCCGTTGACATGGCAGTCGAGCTGACTCGACTGGTTGTCGGGATGAAGGGCTTGACACCCTTAAAAGTTGAAGAATTGACCAGAGGGACCCGGCCAGTTGATGGAACAGGGGGTCTGACACCCTCAGAAGCTGGCTTGTTGGCCGAACGGACTCGACCAATTGTTGAAGCCGAGGGCCTGGCACCCCCGACGGCTGGCTTGTTGACCGGACGAACCCGGCCAACTGTTGCGGAGGGCTTGCCGCCCTCAATAGTTGGCTTGTGGACCGGACTGACCCGGCCAGCTGATGGGGCCGAGGGTTTGACGCCCCCGACAGTTGTCTTGTTGACCGGGCGGATCCGATCAGCTGAAGCAGAAGGCCTGACGCCCTCAGAAGTCTTCTTGGCCGAGCAAACCCGGCCAGTTAATGGAGCCGAGGGCCTGAAACCCCTTGTAGCAACCTTGTTGACCGGACTATCCCGGCCAGTGGCTAGGGCCGAGGGGCTAACACCCCCGACAGTTGTCCTCTTGACCGGGCGGACCCGGCCAGTCGCTACAGTAGAGGGCCTGACACCCTCGGCGACTGTCATCTTGACCGGGCGAACCCGGCCAGTTGAAGGGGCCGAGGGTCTGACGCCCCCGACAGTTGTTGCAGACATGGCTGAATTGGCCTCAGCCACCGGTACCGAAGAAGGGCGAACCGACGACAGGTGGGAAGTCGCCGAAGACCAATGGGGTCGCCAGGAATCCAAGCCTGGCATGATTGGCGACGATCTCGGGGCCGTAGGTAACGGCAGCCATCGTTGTTGCTGGTGTTGGTGGTGGTGGTGGTGCGTAGCACGAACGGAGTGGCGTGCATATGCACAAAGAACTCTCAAATGAACAGAGAGATGTGCCCTCCTCTTCTCGTCCTGTAAGAGGAAGAGGGGCAATCAGAACCTTGACGAAGGTTCAGAGGACTTTCTTTGACAGAAAGAAGAAAGGCAGGAAAGGTCCCACCGGGCGTGCCAGTATGTGAGACACGGAAAAAATCTAGGTCGACTTTTATCGTAGATAAAAGGTAGATTTTCGTTCATTTTGAAAAGAAACATCCCCCCCTATCTGAGTAGAGGGTGATTCCGTGTGTGCACATCGTATCAGACGATTTGGGTTCGAGTGCTGGACCTTTCCCCACTGACCGGAGTCAGTGTTGATTTACATCGGCCTAACGTCCGAACACCTTTGTTAACTGTCAAAGAGGTCCCAAAAGGCTTCTGCAGGGGTTCTGATGTTGAGGGCAAACTCTTTTGGAGGGCTCACAATGTTCACTCACCCACCACCGACCAACAAAAATAATTGAGTTAGGACTAGGTCTGAGCCAAACCCTAAGATTTAAGAATAACAACGCAAGTATGCGGAAGCCGTAGATATGTTTGAAGTAGAGGAACATTTCCTGGACTCCAAGGGTATTTTGGTAATTTTCCCAGGCTAGGGGTATTGCTGAAATTTCTGGGCTGGCATGGAAGTAGGACTGGATTCCTGACTTCCCAAGGCATTGAGGCCATTTCTGGAGGGTTTTAAGGACTCTGAGGTCATTTTTGGGTCAAAAGGGTGGTTCGGTAATTTTACCAGACCCTAGACCTAGGTTTGAGATGATACCCGAGTGCTGGACTGAGCTGACAACACTTCCGGACCGAAGAATGACAAGGGGCTTCATAGAAGGCACACATCTATCAATTTGGCCGAAGGAGGGGTATATATACAATGTTTAAAAGTCGGGGGTTTTCTTATAATTTTCCCACCCGAGGACATACATAGAACATGTTGAGTGCTTTTATAGTCCGAACGAGTACAAGGGTTGTCGGCTAGCTGTCGACTATGCAAAAGTCCGCGTTAGAGCGGGAGACAGGGACATGGTCCCAATTACAAAAGATTGCAGGGTATAACTGCAAATTACAGACTTTGGTCTTTTACGGTCCCGGGGAGGACGTTTTTGTAATTCCACCAAAGTAAGGACAGAACCATCTGACTTAGTCGTCCCGGGACGTAAAGACTTACAAAACATGGCCCGTTGAGGGGCATAATTACAAACATGGCCCGTTGAGGGGCGTAAATGTAAATATACCCCGTAGGGGCATAAATACAAGACCCGGGGACTTACCCCACACGGGTCGAAACAAACGAACAAACTCCAAATGCTGGATGCTCCGAGTGCGAAAAGTGCTTCGTACGTAGCCTCCTTGTTCTTCTCTCCTCCCATCACTTGGACCCTTAGGGTCTATTTATAGAAGGCGGGAGGGCCCATAGGGGTCAAACGAACAAATTTGCCCCGATTCTGTCAAGGTGGGGTGGCAAAAAGCCATTTTGACCCCTCTGGCCACCAAAAAAGGCCAAATGACCCCTCTAAGGGGGTAAAAAATCTTTTTTTTTTATCTTCTTTTTTTTTGGAAAGCCCGGACCCCGGAGGGGGGGCGGACCCAGGCGGGGTTGCGCGACCCCGGGTTGGGCGCGACCCCGTGGGGCCACCTTGCGGGGTCGCGTGACCCCGCTGGGTCCCAGTGGGGCCGCGGCCTCCCTTTTGACCCGGGAGGGGTCGTTCGACCCCCGGGCGTGCTTCTTGGCTCCTCTTCGCGCCGTTTCGCTCCGTTTTCGTCGTCCCGAGTCGGAGAAGAGCCGTGGTGGAGCTATATATCTCGGGGAGATCGCTCCTTCACCGCGTGGCAGCATCGCATCCGCAGAGGGAGCATTGTTTGTTTGTCTGGTCGTTCGTTGCCGCATAGGGAGGAAGCTTTGCGCCCGTCTGTGCCGTGTGATACACTTGCTCGGCTACTCTGACCGGTATACGCATGTTTCTTCCTTGTTAACCTTCTTGCCGTGACGTCGACCATGATAATATTGTCGGATCGATAGACCCTAAATCACGGAGATACTCCGTAGTTCGACAGTGTTGACGGTACGCCGTTCTTGTCGTCGAACGTTGCATAGCAACAAATTCTCAACATGGCTTGAGATAATTTCGGGTGCAACAGGGTGCAACCAGAGTTGTAAGCGAGGGGAGGGCACACCTAATGCGCTCCCATGCGGAGGTGGTCCGACAGAATGCGACTCCCATACATCTCCTGGGTGGGGGAAAGGATTGCCTAGATGTAGGCCCACTCCCGCTATTGAGAGGCCACATGGACTGGGTCCAATGTTGTCTATAGATCGCGCCGATGGAAGGGGAAGCTGATCTGTCACTCATAAGGGCCTACCTCGACGCTCGTAAGGGCTTGCCTCGACGCTCGTACAATGGATGGTCACCGATGGGAGGTGTGTCAAGTGTCCAGGGCAGTCTTCTTGGCCGTCGACTACAGAGAAACAGTGGCGGTGGAGGCAGCGCAAGAACGCTTCATGATGGCCAACAAGTGTGCTTTGAGTGCAGAGATGGTCGATGGCAAGGGGAACAACTCCTTACCCAAGAGAATGTACCATCTCTCAAGCCTTCAGGAGATTCCGTCGATTCTGTGCGACGAGGAGGGGATCTCCTCCTTAAGTCTCCAGCTTCACCGTAGTGCTGCCGGCGATCTCATCCGGCATCGAAGGGACCACGAACCGGGTGTAGGTGTTGTTCACATGCTCAGCCACAGGCGAAGATACCCTGGAGAGAGGAGATAAGAGGAGGAAGATCTGGGGCGGGGGATATGTGGCAAGCCCCAAGCCCACTGTTCAAATTTCAAATCCCCGCATCTGCACCTGGGCTGGCTAAGCCAGATCGGGCCCACAGGCCAGTATTTGCAAGCTGCTACAGACCGCGGCTTCATGCCCATTAAGCTATTAGATGCGAATGGGTTGGATCCTCGTATGGGTATTAGTCGCAAACCTAGTAACTTACCCAGATCCGACTAGCAGGATCGTGTTGGGACCTCGAGACCCGATAAGCGCCATCTTCTTCGCCCAAACACACCAGCTATTCACCTGCAGTAGTGAGAGGGAGGCGAAGGCGAGCAGCTTTGCCGACACGGACCTCCTCCGATGTCCAGGCGTATAGTACGGCGGGATCTTCCCCTCCTCCCCTTCTACAATGGCAGGGGGAGGACACCTCAAGCAGGCAGCTGATGCCGGAAGCCATAGTGGCAGCGACTCCACAGAGAGACGAGGAGGTGCTCTGCTTCTTGCCAGAGGGGTTCCCAGGATTCTAACTGGGATGCCTGCATACCTCCAACCTTCCCCAAGGCTACGGCCGGTTATCCGCATTAAAGGAGGTGTACACTTCGTAGACGGCTCTGGTGGAGGCCCTTACGTATCAACCTCTGGCACATGCTATTCAGGTCCAACCGGATGCGGAGGAGAGGAGCAATGGCAGCCAACTGCTACTAGGTGGTCGAGCAGCAACCGACATGGAAGCACAAACTTGTTCAACAGCTGTGCGTCTTAGGGGTGAGCAGAAAACCAATATCTTGACGCAGGCAATGGGGGAGGATCTTTCACCTGAGGACGAGGAGGCCGTCTTGGACACTCCTAGAGAGGCGACAGATCAAAGAGGGGTATCTCTAATGGTGAGGGAGTGGAAGACAAGGACAAGCTGGGAAGGGAGGAGGTCAGGAAGCTAATGGGGGTGGTGGAAAAGATGACGGAGGCCCATATGAGACAATTGGTGGACAAGTTGGGAGTATCTTTCGAGGGGATAGAGAGGGACATAAGGGGGTGCTCATCAAGATCCAGAAGAGGTGGCTTCTCAACATGGCTAGGAAAGCAAGGGTGAGAAAATCACAAATTGAGCAGAAAACCAATATCTTGACGCAGGCAATGGGGGAGGATCTTTCACCTGAGGACGAGGAGGCCGTCTTGGACACTCCTAGAGAGGCGACAGGGTCAAAGAGGGGTATCTCTAATGGTGAGGGAGTGGAAGACAAGGACAAGTTGGGAAGGGAGGAGGTCAGGGAGCTAATGAGGGTGGTGGAAAGATGACGGAGGCCCATATGAGACAATTGGTGGACAAGTTGGGAGTATCTTTCGAGGGGATAGAGAGGGACATAAGGGGGGTGCTCATCAAGATCCAGAAGAGGTGGCTTCTCAACATGGCTAGGGAAGCAAGGGTGAGAAAATCACAAAAAGGGCATCCAGGGGAAGAGAGGTCGGAGGAGAGAGAGGTAAGGGGTTATGAGTCGGAGGATGGAAAAAAGAACATATCCTCATCATCATGAGGATTGTCTCATAAAACATAAGGGGGATCAATGGGGGTGAGAAGAGGGGAGTGATAAAGGAGCTAGTGAGAAGATGTAAGATTGACATATTGTGTATGCAAGAGACAAAGTGTGAGGGGGACAGGGAGTCGATCATGAGTGAGATCGTGAAAGCCAGGCTTACTAAGAGGGTGGCCTCCCCAACAGCGGGAGGGCAGGAGGTATCATAATTCTATGACTCTATGGAACCAGTTCCAGCGGGAGAAGGTGGTGGAGGACAGACAGGTTAGTCGGGAGGGTATATCTATTCACTTCTGCAACATGAGAGATGGCTTCTCATGGGACTTCTCGAGATCTATGGCCCATAAACCAAGGAGGGCAAAAGGTTTTTTATGGGACGAGCTACTATTATACCATCAAAGATCGGGCCAGCCCTAATGTGTGG
Source organism: Amorphophallus konjac (assembly GCA_022559845.1). Classification (NCBI taxonomy): domain Eukaryota; kingdom Viridiplantae; phylum Streptophyta; class Magnoliopsida; order Alismatales; family Araceae; genus Amorphophallus; species Amorphophallus konjac. Next base: position 256,811 of record JAHNEJ010002299.1, read on the forward strand.
GTGGTGATTTTAATGCAATTACAGTGGCTTAGAAGAGAACGAGGGTCAACCCCTACACAGGGAAAATAAAGGACTTTTGACTTCACAGTGGAGGCGGCCCTCGTCGACATTGGCTCGGTGAATGCTCAGTTCACCTGGTCAATATAAGGGCAACATCGGCATGTTCCAGACTAGACAGGTTCCTTATTTCAGTTGATTGGCAAGACCACTTCATTCATGTGCAAGTTGTTTGTTTGGCTAGGCCAGTATCAGACCACAAACCCATACTTCTGAAGACCAGCCACAGTTAGGAGAGAAGGCAGGGTTTCAAGTTTGAGAGATTCTGGTTCAAAGAGATAGACTTCTTGAACACAGTCAGGATAGTTTGGTGTGTACAAAGGCATGATCACTCCTTTATGGCTACTCTGGTGGGTAAACTGAAGCACCTGGCCCGAGTGCTTAAAGGGTGGGGTGCTGACAAAACCCTACCTAGCAGACTGGCTAAAGAGAGGATTCTTCAACAACTAGAAAGTCTGGACTGTTTGGAGGAGGCAAGGTTGTTGGACGAATCTGACAAACTGTGCAGTGAGACACTTAGGGCAGAGTTTGAAGATATCCTCATAACATAAGAGATTTATTGGAAGCAATGGTCAAGAAACCAATGGCTCCAGGACAGAAACACTACTCACTTTCAGAAGATTATCTCAAAGAGAAGGGGAATCAACTATATAACTTCCATCAAGGTTGGTGAGCAGACTTTCACAAAGGGGAAGGACATTAGAGGGTATGCCAAGGAGTTCTATTCTAAACTTTTCACCAAAGATCATATGTGGAGACCAGACATTGCAGATGTCTTTCTTCCTCAACCAGCAAAATGCGAGGCATTGTCCAACCCCTTCACAGAGGAGGAGATTAGAAAGGTAATCTTCTCTCTTGCAGATGAGAAACCACCAAGTCTTGATGGTTTTCCTATGATTCTCTTCCAAAAGTGCTGGGATATTATCAAGGGGGACTTGATCCTTGCATTAGGAGAGTTTCAGGAGAGGAGTGCTAACTTGAGAGGTATCAATACAATCCTCTTAGTCCTCATCCCTAAAAAACAAGGTACACAGGGCTTCTAAGACTTTAGACTCATCGGTCTGCTGAATAGTACATACAAGATTATCACTAAGCTACTGGCCATGAGACTAGACAGAGTGATTGACAGAGTGGTTAGTGGCCACCAAGGGGGGTTCATCAAGGGTAGACATATATAGGATAATTTCCTAGTTGTTCATAAGTGTTTGTATGCAATGAAGACCCACAGGAAGAGAGGAGTGGTGTTGAAGTTAGATTTTGAGAAGACTTATGACAATGTTAATTGGCATTGCCTACTATAGACTTTGGCTATGATGGGTTTTGATCAGAGATCGATTGGGAGGATCTAGACGTGTATCTCCTCGACATGCTTCTCAATCTTGGTTAATGAGCAGCCTACTTCATCTCCCACAGTGACAGACGGCTCTGCCAGGGAGGCCCTATGCCCCCTCTTACTTGTCTTAGTTGCATAGATTCTAAACAAAATGTGGGTGAGGGCTAAAAGGGCAGAGTTGATCGGAGGCTTCCAAGCAGGGACCACACTGTTAGCATTAGTCATCTGCAATATGTTGATCATATTATCCTCTTCCTAGCATATGAGGAGAGCCAGTTGTATGTTTTTTTTCTAAAAGTGGGTAGTACTACTAATTGTATTAAATCAAAAAAGTGAGTGTATAAGTATAGTCAATGAGCTCCCAAAAAATTCCATACAAAGGGCCACACCATGTCAGTGTGGGACAGATTAACCCCCCAACAAGATAAAAAGTGGGGAGTTAAGAGCATTAACATTATATAGCAACTCCGCCCATTCCCTCACCCTCGCACAAATGAAAGATGCAATAGAGTCCTTCGCTCTAGCTTCCCTCCTAAAGATCCTATTATTCTTTTCACCCCACAAAAACCGAAGAGTAGCATGCAAGATTAACCACCATGCGATGTTGTCCCCTCCACTAGGCCACCTCCTGCCCAAAGACCTAATGAGTTGTTGCAATCCTCCCCAATGGCCAAGAAGAATGTGGGCTCTCATAGCTAGCTGCTCTCACACCACCCACGAGTAGGAGCATCCTACAAACAAGTAGTTCTGGGCCTCGTCCTCCTAACCACAATAAGAGTAGATCGGTTGAATGCCCGAGATAAACTGAAGAAGTCTGTCACAAGTGGCAAGCCGGTCGTGGGAGATCCTCCAAGTCAAGAGCTTCATCTTTAGCAGACTCCTCGACCTTCAAACGTGAGGGGCAAGGTTGTGACGCACCCCTCCGTCAAAGATGATGGAGTAGGCGGGCCTAACAGAGAAAGTCCCCTCCCTACTCCACCTCCAGGTCCACGCATCCTCCCTGTGGAAGTGCAGGGCGAAGTCAAGGAGGAGTACAAGATCCTAGAGCTACTCCACCTCGTTAGTCCTAAGGTCTCTCCTGAAAGTCGGTACCCAGGTGCCCCTACAAAGGTGGGGCTCAAAAGCCTAGTCAACTGCCCCCAAAAGGTCAACAGAGACCACAAAAAGACTGAGAAAGGAAGCCTCCAAGGTGAAGTCGTTGCACCTTCTGTCCTTCCAGAAAAGGCAGTGGTTGCCTTTCCCAAGACGGACCCGAACATTGGAGTTTATGAAATCCCTGCAAGTCAGAATGTCGCGCCAAATGGGAGAAGTACGAGACGGAGCTAGAGTGGCCAAATCCCACACTCTCCTCCTATCATAGTATCTCTGTCTGATAAGTTGTGCTCATAGCCCTTCATCCCCCGCCCCCAGCCTCCACAACCACTTGCACAAAAGAGCCTGATTAAAGTCCCCAACATCCTTGATTTTGATCCCCCATGTTCCTTACTAGCAGTCACCCTCCCCCACATAATGTCATGCCACCCCGTACATCTCCCCCCGCTCCCATACAAGAAGAACCTCTCCTAAATGGCCTCAATCTTCTTCACGATAGTCTTCGGAATCCAGAACACATAGAGGAAATAAATAGGTAGACTGTCCAAAACTGATCTGCAAAGAACAAGCCTGCCCCAAAAAAAAAATAGTATGGTCTTCCATCCAGCCAGTCTAGTCTCATATCTCAGAATAATAAGGAGTCAATCTGCACACCTAATAACCCTGGGGTCAAAGGGAGTCCCAACTAGGAGATGGGGAAAGCTCCAATCTAACAACCTATAATGCGCGCCACCCTCAAAAGCGTCAAGTCCTCCATGTTAACCCCAACAAGTAGGCTCTTGTTGAAGTTAACCCACAAACTTGTGGTCTCCTCCAGCTGTTCCAACAAAGCTCTAGTCACATAAAGATGCTGCTCGTCCTCTGTCAGGAACAGAATAGTGTCAACAGCATATTACAAGTGGGTGATAGAAAGACCACCTCTCCCCACCTAGAATCCCCTGATAAGATCTACAGTCTCTGCTCTCTGCCACACCCTACTAAGAACATGAGCCACAGACACGAAAAGTAGAGGAGGCATAGGATCTCCCTCCCGGAGCCCCTTACCACTGTGGAAGAAGGAAGTCAGCTTTCCGTTAACAAGAATAGCAAATGAGAAAGAAGAGATACAAACTTGGATCCATCCAATCCATGTATTCCCAAAACCCATCTTCCCCAACACATCAAACAAGCAAAGTTAGTTGACCTCATCATAAGCCTTCTCAAAATCCAACTTCAAGACTACACCCTTCTACCTAAGTGTCTTCATGGCATACAGACATTCATGGGCCACTAAGAAATTATCTTGTATGTCTCCCCCTTATGAAGGCTCCCTGGAAGCAACTCACGAACATGTCTATAACTCTCTCCGATGTCCCAGCCAACAACTTGGTGATGATCTTATAAGTGTCGTTGAACAAATTGATGGGCATGAAATCCCGAAACTTTTTCTTGGGGATGAGGACAAGGAGGGTTTTGTTAATACCACCCCAAATGAGTCATCCCCTCCTAAAACTCTCTAACTGCAGCCAGAAGGTCAAGTTTGATGATATCCCAACACTACTGGAAGAAAACCAAAGGGAATCCATCCGGACGTGGAGCTCTGTCCCCTATAAGAGAGAAGACTACCTGGCAAACCTCCTCCTTTGAGAAGCTCTGAGAGATAGCCCCCCTCTCCTCTGGAGAGAGCCGGGGAAGAAGATTATCTACAATCCTCGGCCTGAAGTGATCCTCCTCAGAGAACAACCTGGAATAATAGTCCCTCGCCAGACCACTAATCTACTCCTCGAAAGAAAAGGCAAGCTCACCAACTCTGATACAGGATATGGTATTCACTCTCCATCTCCCTGAGACAGTACGTTGGAAGTAAGCCATATCCATGCCCATCTCTTTGATCTATCTGCCCTCGATCTCTACCTCCAATAGATTTCCTCCCTAGAGAGGATCTCATCAAACTGACATCTCAAAAAAATTCCTCTGCATCCATAAGTCCTACCTCCTCCAAGCTATCAAGGCCCTTAATCTGCTAAAGAATTTGTCATTAGCTGCCCTACCCGGGAGGGTTTTGTCGACCCTTAGGACTTAAGGACTTGAGCAATATACCTAAGTTTCAAAACCAAGACAGCCATAGCAGATCTACCAACAACCTGAGAGTATCAAGCTCCCCTGACAATGTCTATGAAGTTTGCCTCCCTGAACCAGTACGTCTCAAACCTGAAGAAGAACCTCTAGTCCTACAAACGACTGATCTTCAAAAGGATAGGGTTATCGTCTAACACAGATCTAGCCAAAGGTAGCACCTGCACATGAGGAAAGTGATCCTCCCAATCAACCGAGATCAAGAATCTATCCAACCTCAAGCAAGAAGCCTCAACTCGCATGTTGGACAAAGTGAACTGCCCATGGGCCATGCCGATGTCCACCAAGGCCACCTCCTCAATGAAAGCATTGAAGTCCTCCATTTCCCATGCGTGGGCACTCTCCCCCGACCTCTCCCAAGAAGTAGCAACCGCGTTGAAATCCCTACCAACACACATGGCCTACCCAAGGAGAGTTGAAAGCAGATGAGTTCCTCCCATAAAAGCCGCTTCTCCTCCCTGCTATGTGGCTCATAGACCCTTGTGAAGCACCACGAGAAGCCATCCCTCACAGAAGTGAAGTGAAGCGAAAAGAAATGGCCCACCTACTCACCTGTCTGTCCAACACCACCTCCTCAACCTCAAAGAGATTCCAAAATATCAAAATCCCCCAGACCTATCCTCCACCGGGGATAAAACACCCCTGAAAAGTCTAGCACCTCCAAGCTCCCTTATGAGAGCCTAACCATCTCCTTTTCACTTGGTCTCTTGGATGCAAAGGATGTCGACCTTACATATCCGGATCAACCTCCAATGTCCTCCTCTTCTCCGCCCCACCTAGCCCCCTCACATTCCATGAGACAATCCTCATAAAGAGTATGTGGCATTTCTCACCTCCCCCTCGTGTGCCCTCTCCCTCACTCCTCTCTACTGGGCCCTCTCCTCCTGCATAATAGAAGCACACCACCTCGCACTAATTTTTGTGAATGCCCCTCTCACATCTTTAACTGCCCCGGCTTTCAAGGCAAAGCCTTGCATGTCAGCCAACTCCCCCACCTTCTCCTCCATCATTTCTGAAACAGCCCCCACCATATCCTTAATTTCTTCCCTGCTCCGACGGAACCGCCCTTGCTACTCTTCCCTTGCGGTGAGCAGGGCCATAAGCCCCCACAGTAGGACCGGAAGAGAATCCTCACAGTCAGAAAGGGCCAACCTCCTCTATCGCCTAGTCCTCGGACCTCTGTAGGAAACCACCTGGAGTCGGACTTAAGTCAACGGGGGTTGTCGGTAGAAGCTGTAGACAAGCCTCCACAACCGATGACTAGCCTGAAGTCCCTGGATGGGCCACCGGAAAGGACCCAACAACTCAGGCAACCTCGAACAGAGGCTCGGGCAAATGAAGAGGCGTCGTCCGATCACCTTCCTCTCGAACAAACTCGATCGCAGACGTCCAGACCTCCATTAAAGGCTCCTTCCCTTTCCCGTCACCAGCCGAAAGAGTCACCTTTGAGGGACCCCCATCCCTCTGTCGAAGATGAACAGAGGTGGAGATCCGCAATGGTGACTGAGACGACCACTAGATGACTTGGGGGGCGCCGGAGTACGAACCACCACCGACAGCTTCTGCCCAGTCCCCACTACCGGAATGGGAGGACAAACCCCGGTATCAACAGTCGAGTAGGGAAGAAGAACACCGCCGGGTCCCGCGGGCCCGAGAGCAATGGATTCAAGTAAGTCACGGGTCCAAGAGGGTCCGTACCGTAACCTGATCCTCCCAGAGCCAAACCACCGCTTGAAGACCCCTCTCCAGACCCGCTATTTGGCCCGCCAACCGCGGGTTTGAAATTCGAACGTTAGAGGTGGGATCCATACTCGTCTTCAACCTTCTGCCTTGCCTCGCATGTGCAGCTCTGTGCTGCCCACAACGGCACCCTCACCGGCATCTGATGACCTCTAACCTCCACCATAATCACCGTCGGGGCGGCCTTGCAACTGCAGACAAAAACATCTGACTCCAGGATGTTAACTGCCCCCACCAGCAACACACTCACAGAACCTGGGACGACGACTCCGAATTTTTCGGCAAGCACCGAGACGCCAAGCTCGTCACAAAGGACTAGGGGAACTCCGGGGAAGCCAAGCATCACACGCAAGCTCCTGGGGTCTGGGTTACCCACCCACCCCGAAAGAAGCCTCACCTTTCCACCTTCAGTAGGGACACATAGACAAGGATGAACCCCGCCTGCACCACCTTCTATGCAGCCTCAGTAGTGGGGGCAACTGCCAGAAGGTCACCGCGCTGCATCTTCCTGACATACCATCCTGCCTCCCCACCCCCGATCAATTGCATGACCCCTTCCTCTGACACCGCACACTCCACTGGCCTCACCCAAACGCAGGGAGCCAACCACCCTAGCTAAGCATGAAAAATGCTCTCCGAAAGAGGGGCCACTTCGATGCAACCGTGTCTTGTCTCTCCCACGCCCTTTGGGAGGGCCATCCTAAGGGCGTCGACATATGACCAAAACCTCTTCACACCCCCAGCTTGGGCCATCCGACTCCCCCCCCCCCCGCCTACTGAGGATACACCATGCGGAGATATCCTGAAGCCCCACACCGGAAACAAGGGCGAAGAGGCACCTTGTTCCCTCCGGCGGCCCCCCGCGGGGCCCCTTCTTGCTGCATCGGCCCGAACGAAGCCTCACCAAAAAAACCAAGAGCTTCTCTCTCTAGAAAAGTCTAGAGAGATTGCATTGTGTAATGCCAGGTGTATGTTGCCAGGTGGATGCTGGAGCTGTTGCAGAAAATTAGCAGGTTGAAGGTGAATTTCAACAAAAACAACATAGCTGGGGTCAACATGGAGGAAATGGCACTCATGAGAGTAGCATTTATATTGTGCTGTCAAATGGGAGATTTTCCCTTCTCCTACCTGGGCCTACCACTGTCCCCAGAGGATCTACAATTAGAGATTGACAGATGGTGGTGTAGAGATTTGAGTCTAGATTAGCAGGGTTGAAGACGAGGCTCCTCTCATATGCGAGAGATTGGTGCTATGTAAATTTGGTGCTTGACAACATTCCTATTTACTACCTTTCCATTTTCAAGATCTTCACAACTGTGGCCAAGAAGTTAGAATCCATTCAAGCTAGACTCATCTGGCAAGACAGTGGGGACAGCTGCAGGGGTTGGCACGACATCTCATAGGGAAAAGTGTGCAAAAGCAAGGAAGCAAGAGACGTGGGCATCAGGAGTTTCTGAGACTTCAGTCTAGCACTACTTTGTAAATGGATGTGGAGACTTGGAGCGGAAGACAACCGGTTTGGCTACAACTTGTCAGGCAGAGATACTATAACATGGTCAAAGATTGAGACTTGCCACCACCATCCCTGTACAAGGTCCCCCCGATTTGGAGAGGCATCTTCAAGGCGGGGATATCATCAAATCAAGTATACGGGTTTGGTTGGACAATAGACAGAGGTGTCTATTCTGGAAGAACAAGTGGTGCGGGGACTTCACACTAGAAGAATCCTTCCCGAAGCTCTTCCTTATTTCAGCTACATCCACGCCAACCGTGACGTATACCTTTGACACACAGTTGGCTAAAGGTACATGGGCACCGACCTTCAAGAGGAATCTAATGCATGAGGAGATAGATCAGCTAGAGGGCCTCCTATTCCTCCTGGACTATAGTCTGGTGGAGAGCAAGGTCGAAAGGTGGTGGTGGAGATGGGAAAAGGAGGGTGCATTCTCAGTCAGGTCTACATACTCACTCACTCATATCAGATGGGGGTTTATGTCACCGTTTAACTTTGTAAATCTAGGAACCCAAGAGCCTGCTGAAGGCGAAGTTGTTGATTTGAAGGATATGACATGGTTGGCTGCCCATTTGTGATAGAATTGCCCCATTCCTTCAAGATATACCCACCCTCTGTTGTTTATATGGAGAGGTGGAGGAGGATCTTAACCACCTCTTCATAAGATGCTCTTTCTCGAGGGAAGTCTAGCCGTCTAGGCTAAGATCAATGACAGGATCCATCATACCTTTGGCCCGTTCAAGAGTGTGTAGCATCTTCTCCTAAAATGGCAAAAGAGGTGGAACCTAAAAGGGGATAGGATTACCTGGTGGCTCATACTTTATGGAACACTTTGGACATTGTGGGGCAAAAGAAACAAGAGAATCTTCAAAAGGAGAGCAAGGATTGAGGATAGGCTTGTCTCTTTTGTTTGTGAGAGGGTGAGCAAATGGGCGAAACACTTATGTAAAGTGAAGTCTCACAACTCCTCTCTTTTCCTTTTACTAGGGGGATAGTAAGAGGTGCACTGTTTTGGTGCGAACTTTTTTATAGGGTTTTTTTATGTTGGCTGGCTATACTTGTATATCCCCTTTTCCCTTTTACAATTGATACAACTATGGTACCATCCACTTTTCAAAAAAAACATTATAAATCAGTTGACATGGGCGACATGAGATGCCCACACTTTACCATCGCTGCCACCGGAAAAAAAAAATCAGGAGTTAGAGCCAAATATTTTGGTTATTCTCGATCGTTATGGAAATGCTGTTGGATGCCCAAATACTTCTCTTTTGTTTGAATCGACCTTGAAAATTCCAATTTAGATTAAACATGTATCAAGTTCCTTGTAGTTGGGTTGAATGGGATTTTGTTAAGATGGAGAAAAAAAGTGGGGAATAAAGAACGCACTTTTCAACAGTTCATACAATAACTGAAAAGAGAAGACAAGGACACTCAAGTGCTCACAAAAAAAACTGATACAATGATATCTGTTTCTTATACATCTTGTATCTAGCTTATCAAACTAAAAGATATGAGCTAAGCAATTTCACCACTTCCAAAATACTGAGCATTTTAGTACAAAATTCTATTCAGAGGAGATCTATAAACCTGTCAAGATAATATCACCACGGAACATTAAGCTTACAATATCTTGTTCAGTAAGAGGATATCATTTGTTAACCTTATCTGACTCTGTTAACACAACAAAAAATGTTCACAAATGTCTGAAAAGCAACGGCAGTTTCTTGGACTAAAATTGTTCACTCAGTCAACGGTCTTGGGAAATCCTTATCCAAGTTTCCTAGATTCTTGGGGCTAGTTCTTTCACAATTCAACATAAGGCCTTGTAAAACACTCAGCTTACTTGCACACAACCATCTCAATATGGTAACCAGACACTTTCTTGGATATTAATCCAATCAAATTTGTAAGAATGTAACGTTCGGGAGCATCTGATTCTGGACAAGTGACTGCAAGCTAGCAGAACAAGCTGAATGAGCAGTGATTCCACAACAATATCATTTCAATATCATGGACTACTAACGAATGGAGTTTACAACAAAGGCAGATAAAATTCCAAGTGATTGGACGCTCAAAACTAATAATGCGTGCAAAAACAGACGGCTCCGCTGCCACCACTCAACTCTGATGTGCCGCCCTTTAGTAATATGTTGATAGTTCGTGCATTACTCCAAGCCCTAAAAGTGTAACCAACCATCGGATGAAGGTATTTTGGAGATTAAACGTGTCACGAACAAGGAACCACGTAAGAAACGAACCCCGATCTACACATTCGTACAGCCTCGTCATATGATACTTCCGAAACTTGCAAGCATGAAGAGACAGACGTCATTCCAACGACTACCACCATCAAAATAAAAAGACTTGAAAAAAAAGCTTAAAAAAAAGTATTTCTTACTTCTGTGGAACAATACAAAGCAAGGATCAGAGGGTTAGGGCTTACGTCGAGAAGGGGGAGTAGTTCATCCACGGAAGAGGGAGGGGCTACTAGGATCCTGTTCCCCACGTTCAGGAGCTGCTCCTGCAGCTCCTTCTTCGCGCTCCCCATCTACACTCGCCCGAGATCCCTCCCCGCAAGCCTCCGAACCCCACGCGCGATTCACGCCATGAAACACTAAAAAGACCCTAGGAAGAAGGGGTTAGGGGTGGGTTTGCCAGCATGCGGGGAAAACGGAACTCCGTGAAAGTACGACGGGAACAAAATTTTGAAGAAACCGGAATAAAGAACCAAGAAACCGGAATAAAAAACCTAGGATTTGCAGGTGGTGGTCCATTGTTCTTACCTGCTTATTCCTTCGTCCTCCTCGGAAATGGGTTTTTTTTTTTGCGTTTTTCCCCCTCTTTCTCCCACACGACACGCACGCTTAAAATGGTCAGCTCGCTCGAGCAGTACGGAAAAACACCGAAGCGAGAGATAGAGAGAGATAGAGACCGCCGGGGCGTAGAGAGAGAAAGGAAAAGAGGAGGAGGAAATATATAAATATTTATGGATTCCCGAGTTCGATTCCGCCCGGATTCTCCTCGCTTTATGTAATACGGCTCTCCATCCGCTTCAAGTCCGCGCCGGGTCTTTGAACCAGAAACGGGCAGCCAATTGGGTGGAAACGTGCTCATGAGTTGATGACGGGTCTTCGGCATCGTGGCGAGTGGAATTTCGTGAATCCAGAATCAAGATTTTGTTTGGAAATGTGACTGAAAAAAAAAGGCTAATTACTCCCACACCTCCAAATTCTTCGTAGCATACGCCCACCGTTTATCTTATTTATTATCTACATGCCTCTGAAATTGACCAGAATTCTCGTACCCCCTAATTGTTAGATTTCATGGATACATGGGTATTAATTTTTATGGTGGGTTTAGGAGCACGAAGATGTATTCTTACATATTTCAGGGGTGCATAGGAATATTAATTATTAAATAAAGTTTTCATATATATATCTCTCTCTTTAAAAAATTATGTTGTTAAATATATCCCTCATTTAATCATATTATCATAAATACTCTCTAAATATCTTAAATGATTACGGATATGTCCTCGCTGTAATTCTCGTGTATTTAACTTGAGTTAAATATGAGTTAAATAGTAAAATACTTAACTTATCCCTAGTTAATAAAATAAAAAATATGGTTATCCTCTCTCTCTCTGATTGTAACCCTAACAAGATGGGGGGAGAGGGGGAGGGGGCCATCGGTGGTGAGGGGGTGGGAGGCAGAGCAACAAGGGGAGGGGCAAGCACCGTTACTTGGGGGAGAGCAGTCGAAGGTGAGCGGGATGGGGGGGCAAGTAGTGCCATCGACATAGGTGGGAGAGAGCAACATGGCTCCGAGGTGGGGGGGGAGAGGGGGAGGGGGTTGTCGGCGGTGAGGGAGTAAGGGGCAGAGTAACATGGAGGTAGAGGGGGAGGGGGAGCCAACGGTGAGAGCTAGCGAGAGAGGGGGAGGGGGCCGTCGACGGTGAGGGGATGGGGGGCGAGTAGTGTCGCCAGCAGATGAGGGGGAGAACAGTAGGGCTGCGAGGTGGGGGGGTTGGAAATCTGGTTTTGATAATGACAACTTATGAGTCATGTACAGACTGCCGTGTTTGTCTGGTTTGCCTTGTACTGCCTTAGGTTGTCATAATACATGTTCAAATTACAGTTGCGTCGGTGCAACTCTGGTTCTGATCCACATCATAGTCATTGCATGCATTCATATAGTCGGTGCAACTCTTGTTGTTGCACACGACCAAATCGCTCGCGTTCATCAGGTGAGTAGGTGCTATCCCACTTCTGCGTATAAGGTCAGTGCATTTCCATCACATTAGTTTCGTGCATATATGTTCAAGACACACTCAGGGTCGGTGCATGTGTGTATATGCCTAGGACATTCGCAAGGTCTGTGCAATACAGGTCTGTGTAGTCTGTGCAAGTCTCGTGCATATAATAGAGTATGTGCATTTCTTATGCCTTGCACGCATGCTGTCGATATAGTCGTTGCATCTCGCACACACTCAGTCCGTGCAACACTTGATGTGTGCATAGCTTGTCTCCGTGCATACGAAATCTTATACTGAGTGAGTCGGTGCATATTACGTCTGTTGTTTTATTAACTTCGTGTAATCTCATTATTCATTGACCTGTGTTCAATTGTCATAAGGCAGACTTCGAGCTAAGTATGATTGTCAGGATGTTAGCTCGACGATACCAAAGCTGGCACGTGTCTTCTGAAGACTCAGATCCAGACTGAAATTTGAGCGGGAAAGTTGGTTGCTCCACACGCGTTTCTCTTGCTAGATATATATATATATGGGGAGATGGCTTCAAAAATCAAGTGGTGAATTGCTGAAGAATCAGGAAGAAGGGAGATCGAGCACCCTAAAAGAAAAGAGAGAGAGAGAAACAAGGCGAAGGGAAGGAAGAACGACACTCTGAAGATTATCTGTTCTTGTGTGTTATTTGGATCAGATCCGAGACACCTGGCTCCTGTGTGAGCAGTTTATTATAGATTTATTGACAGCTTTCCGTTGATGTGTTTAGTCTTTTTAGCTCTTTCTTATTTGACATTCTTATTCAAGCTGTTCGTGAGCGGTTGCAGAGGAGGATTCCTCTGGTCGGCGAAGCTGTAACGCCCAGCAATGAAGATGTGAGTCAGCGGATGGCTAAGCTGTATTTTCCAACGGAAGTAAGCTGTGATGCTCAGCAGTTGTAGGCAAGTTGTGAAGCCCAACGGTGTTTCAAGCTGTGTGTCAGCAGAAATCCACACTATGGTTGAGTGTGGGGTGGATGTAGGTCTGAAAGACCGAACCACCAAAAAATCCGTGTGTACTGTGTGGATTGCTTAGTTATGTGTTCAACGCTAGATGCATGCTTAGGATCTCGCTTCAATTTATTATCTGTTGACTCATCTCGAGAGCACAAAAGCTCCGTTCCTGCTAGAAGTGCAGGTCAAGTGTTCAACAATGTGCATCAATAGAGCATCTTGTTGTTGAGTCAATTCTTGCATCTCTTCGGGGAGTTCTGATCTGGTGTGTTTGTGTCTAAGGTTTTAAAATTGGTTAAGATTTTCACTAAGGGATTCATTCACACCCCTTGAATCAATCGCACCAGCTCTAACAGGATGAGGAGGGCGTCGATGGTGAGCGGGTGTTGCGAGCAGCGCTGGTAGCGGAGGTGGGGGAGAGAAGATGGTGGTGAGAGATGTGGGATAGAGCAGCATAGAGAGGGGAGTAGTATCACCGCCGGCAAAGGTGAGGGCGAGCAGCATGCAATGAGGGGGTGGGGGTCAGAGCAACACAAAGGGGGTGTCGTAGTGCTACTGGCGGAGGTAGCAATAGGGCTGTGAGGTGGGGGAAGAAGGGGAGGGGGGCATCAACTGTGAGGGGGTAGGGGGCAGAGTAACACGGAGGTAGAGGGGGAGGGGGAGTCAACATTGAGAGCTAGGGGTAGATGGGGAGAGGGGGAGGGGGCGTCGATGGTGAGGTGGGGGGAGAGAGGGAGCAACGAGGGCAGTAGAGAGTAGCTCTCTCTCTCTCTCTCTTTAAGTACGGATATTTTACATATTTCACTACATCTAACGGCGGTATTTGAAATATTCCACGGAACATTTGCCTCTTATCGCTAGCAGTAAACTCGAAGGGTATAACCGTAATATTCAGGACTAAATGGAGGGTATTCGTGATAACAAGTCTAAATGAGAGTATATTTGATAAAACCGATATTTAGAGGAGTATATATATGTAAAAATTCATATTAAATAAAGATAATGTTATATAGTTATTTGTAAAGATTTAGATGTATATATATATATTTTCAAAAAAATGAGATGATGTAAAAAATATTTTAAAATATAGAAATCAACTTATATTTTTAAATATGTGTTATCTTTCTATATAATTCGCAAATTGTACTGAAATTATTCTTTTGCTTTTATGTCCTCAAGCGAACCCTTCACACAATGACACCGGTCAGAATTAAAAGATGCAACTAGGGCTGTCAATGGGCCTGGCCGGCCCGACAGGCCTGCGGGCCTAGCCTGATTTCGGGCCGGGCCGCAAGGTCTTTTTCGGCCCGCGGACTTTTAATCGGGACTAAAAGCCCGGCCCGACTAGACTCGCGGGCCGGGCTCGGGCTTTGAGTTCGGCCCGCGGGCCGGCCCGACCCGATCCCTTTTTTTATTCTCACTTCAAATTTTAAAAACTATCTAGTCAAACTTACGTTATTTTACTTAATTAGAAATTTTAAATATCTATTTTTCACACAAATTATGTAATTAATATCAACACTTTTTTTTTAACTTGGAACTTATTGGTGGTTTTTGCAAGAATGTTTATGGTGAGCCCCAGGCCACGCCAGGCTCCTTGGCAGGTTGCTTGACGCCAGGGTTAGCGGTGAGGTCGGCGGGAAAACGCCTGCTGGGTTGGCACTCAGTAGCTTGCCGCCGTGCTGCATCTCTGTCTCTCTCTCTCTCTCTGTTGGTGGGGGGGTAGGCGGCGGCTTGCGTGCCTCTTCATCCTTGGGCTGGTGAAGTGCTCGGGGAACGAAGATAGTAAGATGCTCAGCTGCTGTTTCCATCTCTCCCTCCGTGTGTGTAATCTTTCTTTGATGCTACGTGTCTCTCGGTTTTCTTCAGCTTCCGCTCTTTCTTGCTTCGACTTTTCTTACGTAAAGCTTGGGTTTCTGGGTTACCATGTTGCTCGCCAATCGCGATGTGCATGCTGTTCTCTCCTCATTAGCTATGATATCTGTGGGCGCTCGTGGTGCCGTTCACCTCGTGGACGATCCGCTGCAAGCGGGTGTAGGCCTCGGTGGAGTTGGTCCGGCGTTGCTCCTTGTTGAGGTAGTCCAGGAAGCGGTGGCAACTGACGAGCTTTGGGTGGAGGAGTGCACCGCCGCAGGAGGCGATAGGGTGGTCGCAGAAGGGCCTCTCCTTGATGGGTTTCCCAAACCCTAAATGGATAGCGGCGGCACCTCGGCCAGGCTCTGCCTGGCGAGGAGGTGGAGGGCACGACGGGGTCGGATCCACCGGCGCCCGGCAGCCGCAACATCTCGGGGGTTGTAGGCCGGGGGGGGCGGGGGCGGCAGGGGGTTGCAAGACGGCGGCTGGGGGAGGGGGATGGGGCGGCAACGGGAGGGCGCTGCAGGTTGGTGGCTGGGGGAGGGGGAAGGGATCCCGCCGCCCCTTTCCTTCTTCCTCTCCCTCCCCGCACCGCGTAGCTGTTGCGGCTGCCGGGCGCCGGTGGATCCTACCCCGTCGTGCCCTCCACCTCCTCGCTAGGCAGAGCCTGGCCGAGGTGCCGCCGCCCCTTTCCTTTAATTTATTTAGTGAGATTATAAGTTTTATAGTATTAAATCTATTAATTTTTATTATTTTTATTATTTTATTTAAGTAGTCGGGCCGGGTCTTAATCGGGCTTTGAATTTTTTACATAATGTGAGGCCCGGCCCGGCTTGGCCCGACATAGGTCGGGCCCGGGCCGGGCTCGAGCCTTACTCTTGATAAGTCGGACCCGGGCCCGACCGACCTAAGTCCGGCCCGGGCTCGACCCATTGACAGCCCTAAATGCAACGTCCAACTTCGATGATAAAATTGACAGTACCCCGTGTCAATATGATGGTAAGCATTTGAATCCACAACCGGCCCAAAATCACTTTAGGCCCAGCCGGGATTAGGTCCAACCCACATATACGCCTATATGACTCAGGCCATTTTAATCTCACCTATCGATCCACGCCATACAGAGGGCCACCCCACGACTTGCACCGGCGGACTGATCGCTTGCAGACCCAGAAAACGGACTGCCCTGCAAATCCACGTGCCTCCGCCAGTACAATTTCTCCACGTCATCAACCGTCCACACGTCAAAATTCTATTCGTCGGACCCCCGTAGGCGGTCGACCCAAGCTTTCGCCGCTTACACCTTTCCAAAAGCCCCCCCCGCACAGAACACTTCGCGCAAACAGCAGTTGTTCCGAGAAGAAGAAGAAGAGGGAGGAGGACCACACTCCGCTGTCATCGCCGGCGCCCCCGATCTCCGCTCTGGAGGGCCGAGGAGGCGACGCCGTGGCTCCCCCCGGGCCGCAGGGCCTCTCCCGCAGGAAGACCGCCGGCTCCACCTTTCCCACGCCGCCTGCCCCGTCGTCCGCCTCCGCCGGGAAGGCCTTGACGGGTTCCAGGGAGACGAGGGTCCGGCCTCCTCCCGTCGATTTCCCTTTCTGGCAGCAGACCTGGTTCCTGGTGGTCCTCCTCCTTATGGCCCTCGCTTTCTTTGCGCTGGCAGTTTTTCTCTACCTCGGTCTCCAGATCGAGGAGGGCTCCCCGATTCCGTCCTTCGCCGCCCCCCCGGAAACCGAGGGCGTCGAGGTAGGTGACGATTCTTTCTCGTTCCACTCGTCGGCTCTCTGTGTTTTCTACCACCGGATCTTCCGTCGGGGAGAAATCTTTTTTATATAGTTTTTAAGTTGTTGATTTGACTTTGGCAGATTACTTATGGGTCGGTGCTCAAGTTGATGCACGAGAGGACTAAATTCCGCCTGCATTCCCACGATGTTCCCTATGGATCGGGAAGCGGGCAGCAATCGGTCACGGGCTTCCCCAACGTTGATGATTCCAATAGCTACTGGGTATATGCGTGCATTTACTCTTGCAGCTCTCTGTCCGATCTTAATCGTTTTCTCTCGCAATCCAGTTCAGCCACTGTTTCATTCAACGACCACACTAATATTGTACCAAAATGCTAACTTTGAACAAGTAGCCACGAGCATCTATCGTTCTATTTTGTTGTATTATAGGGTGTGGGAATTATGTGAATCTCATTTTTCCTTTAAAAAATTATTTTTCCATGATTGAAAAACCACATGGAACCGCAGCGTTGTCTTGGCTTTGCTTATCTGCCGTACAGCTAATGGCGGAGTTTCCTAAATTTTGGCGAAGTGAGATGATTCTCATTCCTTTTATTAAGAGGATGATCTTTTTACAAGTGGATGGTATAACCAAGAAGAAGCTAAGGTCTTTCTAATAACACGATAGTTATTTGGCTTGTTCAGATCAACTGGCTGCCGTGACCCTGTCCCCATTAACAAAAGTAGATGGGTCTCAGACAACGTCTTAGAAAACATGTTTCAAGAAAGTAGAGAGCACAATGAATTTCTAAGTACAGTTCCCAACATTTTCTCCCTATTTTTATTCCTCTCCGATCGATGGTACCAACCAAACTTTTGAAAGTTTCTTGCACATATTTGCCTGCAACCTTTTTTTCTCGGGCAATTATAATCTCAGGCCGTATTTGGTATGGGGAAGTGCCAGAAAAAAATGTTCCCACGACCATCTGTCATCATAACTGCTATTTAATAGTCCCATAATGCCCGCTAGCATAGTGGTGAACTGAGGGCCAATGTTATATCTCGTAAGCAGAAAATTGTTGAATGTCAACTTTGGTTGACCTATCATGCAAGGTCACCGTGCCCTACATTGTTGAGTTCCATTTTTAAGTATAAGATTTTGTGCTGTGATAACATATGTTTTGTTACACTTTAAAGTTTAAAGATGATTCAATTTTATTGATGGAAGAAGACCCTAGTCTCATGTAGAAGATAATGCTAAATTATTATAACTTTTTTTTCAAAATCTTCTATTTTGTGGCTGTGATATGTTGGATGCATATGTACGTACTGTTTTGTTTGAGAAATATGTATGAAGTTGTGCTTATGGTTTTTAGAAGTCCATGGTGAGATAAATGTCTATCTTCATAATACAAAAACAAGCATAAAGCCATATATCTTACCTTTGGGGATCTACCAGCTGGATCATGTTTCCATGGGAAGATTGACATCTTACTTTCCATCACAGATGATTTTTGTAATCTGTAGGTTGTCATGGTATTTTTTATGGGTTTGGAACTTGGGTGACAATATCATAAGCATGGTCTTGTGACTTGTGATTTTGGAACATGCATTTCATTTGAAATTACCACTCTTGTTACCCTTCTTTGCAGAGCATGAGCATGACTGTTACCAACTCATGATTCTGAAAATATGCTCACTTAACTGAAATCACTACATGGTTTTCCCTCCCTTTCGAAACTGATGCGGCCATCTTCCTGTATACATGCAGAAAACTGCAGTGGACTTAGATTAGAACAGTAATAAGTGGTTGAATTGCATAACAATAAAAGGGAGCATTGTCTTAACCGGAAATTTGACGACGAAATTTATATTGAAACTGTGGGTGCTGCATGTGTCATTGCCCTTCTGTATACCATGATTCACATTGCTTTCCTACCGTCTTTTGTTCATCTTATGTTGCTCAGTGTGATCAGCGATGAGTCTCAGGTTCTTTCTTAAATATCTAGACATTTCCCAACTGACCTCACTAGATTGCAAACCGTTACTCAAGGCAGCATAAGAAATCTTGTATGAAAAAAGAATTTCTTATGTTATGTGTGTCACAAGAAGAACATGATAGGACCGTATCCTAAGAATTTCTGGCTTTTTTCCGCAAACAGAATTCCATGCCTTAAGTTGATTGTTTCATCTCAGATTATCATTTAAGATTTTATTTAAGATTTTATCTGAATCTTTGACACGGGACATGCGGCCGACCCCTCATGTGTCGAATCAGACCTCCCGCTTGGGACCTGCTTGGCCTTCACGGCTGCTGGCCCCGGGCATTGTGAACCTGGCCGGAGGGAGAAAGGGAGGAGAAAAGAGAAAGAGGGGTTGGGGCCGAGGGGTGGCATGGTGCATTGCTCCCCGGTCCGCGCTGGGGGGGGGGCACTGTACCAGAGAGGGAGAGGAGGAAAGGCGCCGAAAGAGAGGAGGGTGGGACACTGACCGTTGGCAAAAGGCTGCAGCCGGTCGGCCGCATCAGAGAAGAAAGAGGAAGAACGGGGTGAAGGGACAAGAGTGGGCCGTCTATCGCGGGTCGGTGGGGACCACGGCTGGCTGCCGGAGGGGTGGTGGCCGGCTGTCCCGAAGGGGGGGGTGCTGGGCGTCATTCACCACCAGGATAGTGGGGGCGAGAGGCGGTGCGTCGTGAGTGGCGGCCGGAGGAGAGCAGATGGGGCCACTTGGACCTCCGTCTGGCGGAGGGGAGGGGAAGCGGGAGTCCGTCGGGCGGACGGCGCAGGAGGGGGGGTCCGGGGTGGTTGCAGCAGGTGCTTCCAACCCTATCGGTGTCGGGCGTGACGGCCAGCAGAGGATCCGCAGGGGCAGTTAGGGTCGGAGGCGGTGCTATAGGAGGTTGCTGGATGGCGCTCTGTTTGCGTAGGCAGAAGAAGATGAAGAAAAAAGGGGAAGGCGCAGCTCTGCACATAGAGAGGGGAAGGAAGGTGGCAGAGCAAGGGAGGTTGACTGCAGCTTGGTTTGGAGGGATAACACGGCCTTCACGACCTCCCTTTCTCAGGGCGCCCCTTCTCAGGTTTCTTCTCACAAGGCAGCTGAAGTTTCTCAACAGGGAAACATTCTTTTTTGGAAAAATTACCCTTACACCCCTAAAATCTTTCAAAATTACTCCTATGCCCCTACCTTTATCATATTTGCCGTAATACGTCTCAAATCTTTATGAATGTCGCATCATACTGTCGTTACCGATCCGTCACAAATTGTAACACAAGGTGGGTTAAGAGAAGGGAAATGACTAACCTGCCCTAGTCAAATATTTCATTCTCTCTCTCTCCCTCTAGTCAACTTTCTCTCTTTCTCTCGTCTCTCTCTCTTCCTGGGTATGGGGGTGAAGAAGGGAGGAGGTGGTGGCAGTAGCCACCGGCAGCACCACAGTGCACCACCGACGGCCCTCCAGCCGATGAAAGGGCCACTGAATCTAATGCATGCAGGGCCGGAGCAGGCAGCAGAGCATCACTAGAGGAGCTTCCCGAGGCAGCGGATCTTGGAGTCGCCGGATTTGCAAGAGGAGTTCCGACAGGGGGCAGGAGTGAGGGAGAGAGCAGAGAGGGTGTCCAGTGGGACCCCCTGCCTCCACCCCCCAACTCCCCCATCATCCCCGTCGATCACCACTGCTGTCGTCTGGTGCAGCCCTCGCCGTCATCCGGCAACACCCCACCACCCGACTGTGTGGAGAGAGAGAGAGAGAGAGAGATGTGGCCGGCCTCTTGCTCTTCCCCTTCGACGCCGGCGAGACACTGAAGAGAGAGAGAGATGTGGTCGTCCACCCCTTGCTCTTCCCCTTCGGTGCCGGCGAGACACATAAGAGAGAGAGAGAGAGAGATGTAGTCGACCACCTCTTGTTCTTCCTCTCTGGCACCGGCAAGACACAAGAGAGAGAGAGAGAGAGAGAGAGAGAGAGAGAGAGAGAGAGAGAGAGAGAGAGAGAGAGAGAGAGAGAGAGAGAGAGAGATGCATCCAGCCACCCCCTATTCTTCCCCTTCAGTGTCGGCGAGACACAAGAGAGAGAGAGATGCAGCTAGCCACCCCCTTGCTCCTTCCCTTTGGCGTCGGCGAGACACGGAAGAGAGAGAGACGAAAGAGAGAGAGATGCGGCCAGCCACCCCCTCTCGCCCCCAACCCCCTCTCCGATCCCCCTCTCCCTCCCCTCGCTGCCCACCCCCTCTCTAGGCCCCCTCCCCCCTCCACCGCAACAGCCTGCACTCCTCCAACCCCATAATGTCGTTCACCACCGCCGCCGACAGCTTCACCCCCCCACCTGCACGAACCCATCCGTTCTGCTCTCTCTCTCTCTCTCTCTGTCTCCCAGTCTCGCTGGTGCTAGAGAGGGCAGCCGCTGCCCACTCTCTCTCTCTCTCTCTATTCTTTTAATAAAAGTGGGGAGAAAATGGTAATCTCACACGAGTGAGTTACTGTCATTTACACTGGGTGTAACCCTAGGGGCATCGACTCGGGTTAAGATATTTTAGGCGTATTTATGGTTAATACGATAAAGGTGGGGGTATAGTGGTTATTTTGAAAGATTCTAGGGATATAGGGGTAATTTTATTGTTTTTATTCATTTTCATTGTCCCATCCAAGAGAAAGCGGGCTCCCTTTTCTAGGGGAAGTTACATGCGACTTGGACCATTTTGCCCTTGGGGGAAGTTACGTACAACTTGGACCATTTTGCCCTTACAAACTTAACAAAAGGCTGCATCCTAGGCTCAAACTTGTGAGGCTCATTAAACTGTGAACTTAACATAAAAGTCCAAAATAAAGATAACTGACTATTTTTTGACCCCAGAATCAAACTTAAATAAAAAATTACATAATAAAATAAAATGACTCGAGTAGCTTGCTGATTGTCTTCTGCTGTGTCGTCATCACAAAGGCCGTTGATAAAGCCCCTTTTTGATGACACTGATCTTGCTCTTGCATTAGTCTCCATTCATCAGATAATCTCTATGAACAGATATGAATTTGTGCCTCCTTGTTGGATTATATGAAGCTTTCTTATATTTAAATCTCATGTCCACCCGGTTCCTATCACCAGATGGAATAAGCTCTGTTTCTGTTAGTTTATACTCATTAAAAAATTGGGAATACTACCACAGTTTGCCATTCAGCAAAGACATTACCCTAGTGAAAATTGCTACCTTAATTTCTGTGGAAAATAAACTGTTTTCGTGAACTGCAATGGTGGAATCTTGAAGGACTGAGACGCTTGGGGTGGAGAGAGTGACATTAATGGAACATCATTATATTCTCTATTTTGTGACTGGAGGATGATGGAGCATGGCCAGAAGCTTTTGTGGCAGGTTTCATGCAAATAATCTCTATCATTTTATCTTCATGTGTGCACTACCTGTGGAACTTCAGTCATTCTAGTTTCAAAATATGTTTTCAGCATGACTAAAATTTTCTATTTGTTAGTACAACAATCTTAAGTCATACATGTGGGTTTGGCAAGCATCATCTGTTTTCCTGGATGTCCTTGTCGAGATTGGCCATGTTTCATTTATTGATCATTACTGAAAAATAAAAAGCACCAGTTTCCGTAAGTTGGTCTATTTTGTGTTGTGTGCCTTCACTACTTGTCTAACCAGCTGAGGGATGTAGTTGCTATCACACTTTTTTTGATGTTGATTGATGACTTTGACCTTATTTCCCATTTGTTATGCAAATCTGCAGATTGTGAGGCCTGTTCTGGATTCATCTGCCAAGCAGGGTGATGCCATCAAAGGTGGTACCATAATTCGGCTACAGCATATGAGAACTCGAAAATGGTTACATAGCCACTTGCATGCTTCCCCAATTTCCGGGAATCTGGAGGTATGTTCTTGTTTTTGTTTCCTGTATTAATGACAGAAGATGGTTTAATTGCCGATTCTTAACATCTGATTCGTTAAGGAATCTTCCTGTTTTCCTCTTCTTTTTTCCCCCTTTTCTTTCAAGTGGCAATTGAGCCCCAAATTCGTCAACCAAATAGAGATGGTGGGGTAGTATTGCGTCCTCCCTACAGAACTTATGCGGTGTACAGTACACTTAAAAACATGATGCACAGAAGAAAGGAGTAATACATGTTCAACCCACAAGATGTGAGGGAGGTGGTGAGGCCTGCTCTCTAACCATGTACACCCTATGATATCTGATTCAGTATCAGATATACTTCCCAATGCCTCAGGCCCTCAGCCCATGCCTTTTGTGCTCGGGCTCACTAATCCCGCTGGTATCTGGCTGCTATTTCCAACTCTGCAACTCTAGCTGATAATGTCTGAGAAAAGCACTGGATCAAGGATTGAAACAAAATTCAGATTAAGTGATCAGGTTTCATTTACGACCTTAATCCCTTACATCTCTATAATTTAATGTTTTTTTAAAACAGTTGACATTAGTCTCTAGTTTGATATTGCAATGCTTGGGAACAACTTAGTACAGATTCTCAGCGGTGAGTCAGAATCATGCTGAATCATTCTCACAGAAAAAAAAAGGCAGTAACAATTTCTGCCAAGTTGTGTGTAATCATGTCACATTGAAAAGGGAAAAGGTTCCAGATGGTGTGGTGTTTGGAACACTGCCTTAGTATGCATGTTCGTGGTAGTGACTATCATTGAGATAAAAAAAATCACAAAATTACATACGGAGCAAACCCATTTATTTAAGTGAAAATTCTTTGTGTGTCAGTCATCTTCCAGATATAGTGGTCCTAGTGGATGGAAGCATCACTGCCTCAACTAACATTGTGTCTGGTTATTGGAATGCCAAAGTGAAACACTTTCTATTTTAACTGGTAGATGTTCATTTTCTACTGTTCATTTACCTTTTCTGGCTAATAATTTTGGTGCTGCAATTTCATTTGCCACATTTTGTGTATCTACTAAGAAAAACTAGAAGCATTTTCTGAAAATGTCAGATGTAACTGTCAAGTAACGATGCTCTCGTGTTAACTGTAGGTGAGTTGCTTTGGAGGGGATGAGGAATCTGACACCGGAGATTTTTGGCAGTGAGTTCTTTTCTTATGCGAAATTAGCGACATACATGAGAATGAATGGCTTATTTTCTGCAATGGCCAATTTTCACCAGGCTTGAGATCGAGGGAAGTGGCAAGACATGGAAGCAAGACCAAAGGATAAGGTTGCACCATGTTGACACCGGTGGCTACTTACACAGTCATGACAAGAAGTACAGCCGGATAGCTGGTGGTCAGCAAGAGGTAAACAAACATCTGCACTCTGTTCAACTCTCCATGATGACAGTTTGAAGTAAAAACTGGTTTGGTCATCATGCACCTCTTTTCCAGATCTCTTTTTCTTTTTTGACGAGCAGATGTTGGAACTCCTCAAATTTAAGCACTTGTTGTATTTAGTTGCCTTGTTTTATTTGCTAAGCATGCAATATTCTGCCATCGCAGGTCTGTGGGCTGCGAGAGAAGCGGGCCGATAATGTTTGGTTAGCAGCGGAGGGGGTGTATCTTCCAGTCAACACTAGGAAGTAGTGGATTGATTTTCGTCTGGTTGCAGACACAGAGATAGGTTTTTGTACCATTCACCCGGTTGGTGGATACACCACGGCATTGTCATCTTTGTCGCCAGTAGAAAATCCGTGTCCTGTTCACACCCAAGGTTAAGCATAGTCTAAACAAATTCAGTGTACTTAATTTTTCTGTTTATACCTCCTACTAGAGCGAGGTATATTACATTAAGTTGGATGGTGTTATCCCTTAATGTTCCGCATGGCCCATGCTCATAAATTATGTGGTGGACCTTTACAGGCTATTTTAAGGCAATCAAAACAAAGCTCTCTATGTGGTACACTTCCACTTAATTCAGAACAGGGGCATGCTATATGTGTCTGTATTAGCTCACCAAGGTCTGCCCAATTTTGGATTTACTTGCTGATGGATTCTTGAGATTTTTAAGTGAATGCCCAAATGCGATCGGTGGGTTCCTGAACCCAAACCACTGCAGGCCATACCGTTAGTGAAAATGTTATACCCTTTGAACTTTGAAGGTATCCTCCTAATACATTCCCTGCATCCCATGCCAATCGATATTAACTACTAAGAGGCGGTCCATCTGAAAATCACATCCAAGCAACAAGCGCATCTCTGATAGGAGTTATGTATGATATTTTTATCACGTTCATTGAAAACCAAATTTCTCTTAGGGTGTTAACAACAAAACAGGACCTGCAACAGCATGCCAAAACACCTTCTAACACGAAGGGCTGTATCGAATGATCAAACCTACGTAGTCCAAGGCGTGATACGATCAAGGGGTCGTCGTTTGTGACGTCACAAACGACGTCTAGGCGATGTTTGAGATAAAATTTTATTAAATAAATATATATATTTTAAAAAATAAATTATATGTTAATAAATTTTTAAAAATTTTAAATTCATATATGAAGTCAATAAATTTTTTAAATTTAAACAAGAATTAACACTAATATTATCTTACAGACACCACTAAACAAGGATAACAAGTGTAATATTATAATAAAATTAAAATAAATAATTAAATAAGTCAATTACGTAATTCTATAATAAAAAAATATTTCAAATAGTCAATCTATTATCATAGTCATAAAATCTATGTGTGAGGGTGTGTGAGACAATGAGAGAGAGAGAGTAAGAGAGGAAGAGAGAGAGTGTGTGTGATAGAGTGGGAGAGGGGCGGACCTCTCTCTGTGAGTGCATGCTACAGAGAGTAAGAGAGGGAGAGGGAGACAACGAGAGAGAAATAGGGAGAGGGAGACAGAGGGAGAAAGAGTATGAGAGAGAGAGAGGGACCAAGCCCCTCTCTGTGTGCGTATGTTAGAGAGAGAAAGAGGGAAACGGAGAGAGAGATGGCGAGAGAGGGAGATGATGAGAGTAAGAGAGGGAGACAGACAGATAGAGAGGGTGACGAGAGGGAGAGAGAGAGGGAGATGGCGAGAGAGGGAGACGGAGAGAGAGAGCTACCAGAGGTCCGCCGTCGTCACTCGTCAGAGGCTGTCGCCGCCGCTCGCTTGCCCTCCGGAACCGCTAGAGGTTAGAGTTTGAGAGGATGGGGGCGAACGCTTGACAAGGTGAGAGGGCTCGAAAGATAGTTTAAAAGCCAAATTCGTTTGAAACAGCCCTGACGACCCGATACGTGTATTCGATACGCGAGTTGCGGGAACGGCTAGAAAAAAAAACATGCCGCGAGGCAGAGCGAGGCAAGGGAGGCGGGTGAGGCGAACACCGAGGCGACAATGGCCATGGCGAGGCGCGTTGCCACCGCCTCGCCCCGCCTCGGCGCCTAGGTGAGCGCCTAGGCAAGATTTTGACTACCTAGGATCAAACAAGTTTCAACAAGCATGATAAAATGAGATAAAAAGTGTGATACTGTAACACTATTCTCCCCAGAACAAGGAAAGCCAAGAGGGTACAGTGATATGCTTATCCCACACAAATGGATAATGTTCAAACAAGCTAATAAGAGAGCATATACATCATATCAACAACAAACAACGGAGAAAGTTTCGTCCTCTACTTCGTCTCAAGTTGATTCTTTCACCTATGTTGGTAAGAAGAGACAAACTGCAACAAGGAAATGTCAGAGTAACCAGGAAGCTGCAACTTCCGAAACAAAGATGTGTGCAACGGTTAAATTCCATCCCTATCAATTACTAACAACCAGTCCATCTGCAGTTGCACTCTCCAATTTTCTGACAACCAGTCGATTATGGTGGGGATGGTCTTTTACTTGCAAGGAAAGATCAGCATCCACTACTATGGAATCTTCCTCCTTGAAGTCGCCTTTTAACAATCCGAGAGCCAATTCGTTCTCCACCATCTGCTGGATCACCCTCTTGACAGGCCTAGCTCCATAATGGTGATCAAAACCCAAGGTTCCTAGAAGTTCAACCGCTTCCCTTGTGAAATGGAGATTAATTTTCTTCTGTTTAAGCCGGTCTCCAAGTCGGTTCAGCTGCATAGAAAACCAATTTTGATGTTAAAAGACATCAACAAATGCAAGTACACATTGCAAACTTTTATTAGATATGATCTTCAGCGGCTAGCCAAAATACAGTAAAAATGTAGTACAGAGAATATGCAGCAATACTCAGCCCAGGACCTTAAATTCCTCCACCATACATACAATAAATACAAGAAAATACTACGTATAAGCCAGACTTTTGTTTAATGGTATAAACTATGCAAAAAAAAATGCTGAATAACAATACCAATTCAGAGAAGAAATCTCCGACTGTAGCAACCTGGCCTAAGCTATTATCCTGGAAGGAGAAGGTTTCAGCAAGGATAAACATATCAGACATACATAACGATGACATCTTAAGTGTCCATAGATGCAGTTAGACCGATGCTCGTTCCAAGGAAAAGAATCATATTTCCGTGAGTTTGCACCTTTATGCACTAGATGGAAGCAGACTACTTGTTTGAAATGAGCTCTCTAGTATCCTAACAATAGCATGAAGAGTTTGAGAGTCATGTTGTATCACAAAGTGCAACACTACACATAAATGGAGATGATTATCACAATAAACGATGAACAAGTAGCAACAGCTTAGAAAAGGATTAAGAATGGGACCGTGAAATAACTATGGAATGAATTGCAGAAGATTCCATGGGTTACCATGGGAGAAAATTTACCTGTATCTCCACAATACGACAGACCTCTTTAGAGTCAAGGGGCTGGAAGACAATATACTCATCAATTCGATTCATGAACTCTGGACGAAATGTTTGTCTAGCTAGCTCCACAACCTGTCTTTTCATCAACTCGTATACAGCTTCCTTAGTATCATGCGTATTCTGAAGGGTTTCTAGAATATAGTGTGACCCAATGTTTGATGTCATTATGATAATGCAATTTGTAAAACTAACAGTCCGTCCTTGAGAGTCAGTTATTCTTCCATCATCCAGAAGTTGCAGCAAGATATTGAAAACGTCATGATGTGCCTTCTCAATTTCATCAAAAAGAACAACAGAATAAGGCCTCCTACGAACAGCTTCAGTCAACTGCCCACCCTCTTCATAGCCAACATAACCTGGTGGAGCTCCAACCAAGCGAGACACTGCATGCTTCTCCATGTACTCACTCATATCAATCCTAACAAGTGCATGTTCTGTGTTAAACAAGAAGCTTGCTAGGGCCTTTGCAAGTTCTGTTTTACCAACACCAGTTGGACCCATAAACATAAAACTTGCTATAGGCCGATTGGGATCCGAGAGACCTGCCCGAGATCGGCGAATAGCATCAGCCACTGATTTGACGGCCATATCCTGGCCAACAACCCTCTTGTGGAGGACCTCTTCAAGTAAAACTAACTTGTCCCTTTCTGATTGCTGAAGGTTCGAGATTGGAATACCAGTCCATTTGCTTACGATTTCTGCAATGTCAAGGTCTCTGACTTCTTCACGAAGCAGTGAGATACCAGACTTTCGGAATTCAGAAAGCTCCTTCTCAGCTTCATCCAGCTGTTTCTGAAGGGATATCAATGTCCCATACTTGAGTTCTGCAGCGCGATTCAAGTCATACTCACGTTCAGCAGCTTCCATCTCTAAGTTGACCCTATCAACCTGAAGAAATTTCATGAATAATTTTTAAACTCACAAAAGTTCTCGCGAAAGATGTACTAATATACTATATAGCAAATATCTCAACCTCTTCTTTGATTGATCGGATCCTACTCATGAGAGACTTTTCATGCTCCCAACGTTCTGAAAGTTCCTTCTGCTTTTGTTTTAGAGTAGCCAAATCAGCTTCAAGCTTGATTAGACGTCCCTTTGTTGCCTTGTCTGTATCACTTTGCAATGATAATTTTTCCATCTCTAACTTTAGCACAGCTCTATCTATCTCATCCAACTCGGTTGGCTTAGATGTGATCTCCATTTTCAGCTTTGCAGCTGCCTCATCAACAAGGTCAATGGCTGTAGGACAAAATGTTAGTAGGATATTCCATAAGTAAGAAGCTTTGGTAGGGGAGGTTGTATTAATGTGTCTACCTTTATCAGGCAAAAAACGCTCGGTAATATACCGATCTGAAAGAACTGCAGCTGAAACAAGCGCATTGTCAGATATTTTAACACCATGATGCAACTCATAACGCTCACGAAGTCCACGGAGAATGGAAATGGTGTCTTCCACGGATGGCTGACCACAGTACACCTGTTGGAATCTACGCTCTAAAGCAGGATCTTTTTCAATATATTTTCGATATTCATTTAATGTAGTTGCTCCAATGCAACGAAGCTCTCCTCTACCCAGCATTGGTTTCAATATGTTGCCAGCATCCAGTGATCCACCAGCAGCCCCTAATTACGAACAAGAAAGAATCAGATACTGCCGTTGGATAGGGATTTGGGATGATGAAGCACATGAAACTCAACCCCCCCCAACGCTTTCTATGCACACCAAAAAAGCTGGTAACAAGGTGATTTGATATGTTTCTAGAAGCATCTTCCTGGAGCTAATAACCTGAAAAGTGAGTTTGTGTCATATTTGAGTGGAATAATGGTCAACACTCCTGTTCCACCCCAATGGCACCCATTGTAAGAATTAGACAGGGATCTGATGATTCATGGCTGGCGTCTGCTCGCCAACATATGTGGACATTGGCTTGTCCTGGTTCAATATGCAGCCATGGTTATTAGAAGCTCGCCCTTACACAAAGGCATGGCCTCCTCGAGAAAGTATAAGCTGTATTGGTATCCCCTTGCAACATGTGATGGGATTCAAATCCTTTCAGAAACAACACCCACCTACACCCCAGTGAATAAAATGACTGATGATTCATTGCTAGATGCATAAACATGCAGAACCTTTTTTACTTACTAGAGTGCTAACATGCAAATTGACTGTAAAATGTAATGAAGAAATAACTTCATGGCAGACCTTTTTCTTTTGGATGTCTAAGGATAACCCCAAGTGGTTCCGCAAAAACCTCAAAGACGACAGGCCATGCATACACTTTTAACTCCTAAATTTGCAGTGAGTGTGTCCACTCCCTGAGAGGAAGGCACAATCAATATGGACTACAAAATTCTGTGTTCATGAGGTTGAGACACTGCATATTAGGGAAAAAGGTGAAAATCAGGTAAGCTAGTGAACAATTAAACAACGGGCTCTCTGAGTCAAGATATGTGTGACTAACCAATTGACGAAAGTTTCATTTCCATCATGTTTATCCTATTTAATAATAGTTGAAATACAAATAAAGTATCAGGTCAAGATTGTCAAATAAAGTCCCATCAGGTGTCTGAACCTCATGGAACAAAGATCCCCATATCTGAAGATTTTTCAGCAATGTGAATTGCTTCAGCTGTATCAATATAAAAAACATCAAACAAAGATTATTAGAATAGTCTCACATTGAATGAAGACAAGATAAAATATAAATAAAGATGTGATGCCCTTTCCAGTCTCTGCCTAAAGGTATTGGGCTATTCGGCTCCATAACCTTAACATTGTATCAAAGCTCATAGCCATGTTTTGCGGGTCACAGACTCCATGTTGGCACTGTCCTTGGAGGCAGAGCCTGAGCTAGCCTGCAAGTGAGGAGGTGCATTAGAATAGTCCCACAGAAGATGCGAATGTAATGTGTTACCTTCTTCATTCTCTATCTTGAGGTTTTCAGTTGGATGTCCCAACATCATTGACAAAGATGAAATGTGAATAGTGTATTTTCTGATGTCATAAGAATCTGGTTAACTAACAACATTAGGCAGTACCAGCATGCTGGAGATGAATCAGAACTGGAGACCAACACCATACTGCATTACTAAATGATAATAGAGAGGTTCTAGCACACTACCAAACAAGACTCCAGAATGTTAAATGGAAAGCACACTGGCACTTGCCTGCTAGCATAGTCGACCTTCATGCTGCAAAGTGCCACCAAACCCTACTATAAAGAAGCGTAGAAGGCTGAGCACCCAAAGCTTCAGTTTGAGGGGAGTATGCAATTGACCATAAAGTCCTCATGTACAAAGCAACAAATAGAATATCATACAGTGGCCCATTTATAACTAGGTACTTCTACACCCAAAAATAGACCAAACAGATAATTATCTTATCAAACATTAAACCTCAAACAGAGTACATTTGTATTCCCTGTTATCGTAACTTGATTTACCAATAAATTGTATGTTATAAAGATATGACAAGATCATCTTGATGCATGACAACCATCTTGGTTAACAAAGCAAAATACAACTCACAACGTCCTTGTAGGAAAATTCAATGAGTGTTTCTTAGTCATGATTACCTGCACCAACAACTGTGTGAATTTCATCAATGAATAGAATAATCTGACCACCGGAAGCAGTTACTTCCTTCAGAACAGCTTTCAGCCTTTCCTCGAAGTCCCCACGATATTTAGCACCAGCAACTAATGAACCCATATCTAATGCAATTAACTGTGAAAGAACAGCATGAAAGACAAATTCAAAAGTCAACACCGTATGATGCATATATCTATGATTATGAAGCAAAATTAGTCAGAACTTTAAACTTGACCTCCTTTGATAAATGGAGGACAAAAGAGAGGAAATTATTTTCACAAAGAGGGAAGCTTTTTTGAAATAGTTTCAAATGCTCAACTTGATGCATCTCATAAGTTCATTAATACATTGTCTATGTGTGACTTAGTGCTACATGGAGCACAGCCAACCCAAAAAACTACATATTGTCGTCCAAGTTTATCATGGATATGGTGATTTACAAAAAAAAAGAAAGGCCTGGAACCTAAGAATTAGCTTCTGAAAACCAAGTTTGACATGCAAAAGAGATAGCACTTAAGTGACCAAAATGATATTTGCACTGAGACAATGCCTTCAACGTAACATTGAAGCCTCCAATGCCCCTGTGTCGAAAGGATTGTGAAACTTTTTAGAAAGCAGATGATCAAGATAAGAAATGGAGGTTGATATAACATTCGTGAAACTTGTATCAAACGAATGTTTCAGTTACTATCATTTTTCATCTGCTCAACAAGCATGGGCGAATCCTGCCATGTCAAGAACAGCCAAAAAATGTACAGGGGATTCTAACTGCTCGAATGTTTTTTATTATCTTTTCTCACATTGTCTTGCATTATTTAAACATGGAAGAGAAATAGGTTATATTGTACTTCATGCACATGGCATCTCCATGATTTGTTGTTGCCAAGGGGGCATTCAACAAGACGCAGAATCTTCCCTGAGTACCAAATTGACCGAACCAGATCTGAAAAACATAGGAATTGAGATCAGCTCAGTGGATCCACCAATGCTGGACCAATTCCATCCATTTCAAGTTGAATAATATTTTTTCTATTTTCCTTTTATTTAAAGGAGGGATTGCATTCCCCCTTGAAATCAGATTGGCACTGGCTGATTCTGCAAAAAATGATCTTCCCAGCTAACAAAACTCATCAGTAAAATTTTGAGAGAAAAATCACTAAAATACACTATTTGGTGGTGGTTTTGGGGGGGGGAGGGGTTGGAGAGAGAGTATACAGTTCTGCCCACGCCAAATTTGTATCTGGTAAACAGACTGGGTCATGCAGACTTGATCTTGTGACACCCGTGAAACTGGTTTTCCACATGAGCAAGTTTTATCCTATGTTAAATGGATCCCAAATCTCCAGCAATTTGGTTTGTCATTTATATGTAACTTACTACAGTCAAGAGGGTGACAACAGTGTCCTCTATTCTCACTGTTAAAATTTATTACCCTAACCAAAGATCTTTGTAATTTGCAAGTAAGGTCTAGTTTAATGATTGAGTATTGGAATTACAACAATCAGTACCTCTAATTTGTCATCAATTCCCCACCATCCTGACATGCTTCATGGGATCTAAAATCTAACAATAGAATGTACTGTTTTCCAGTGTAGTACAATATTATTGCACCATTTATTTAAGACGATAAAACATGGTAGGACCTAGGTAAAGATCAAGTCTACTTGATTGCATAACTATTCTAAGCGACATGCTTAAAAAACAACTACCCAGTGAACAAGGAAAGAAAAGAAAACATAAAATAGCAATTAACAATTGCCCATTCATGGGGACAAAATGTAAATATTTTCCCATCTCGCATGAAGTTGGTGTTGACTGTTGAACCACCACAACATAGTTGATGATTTGGCTACAAAGAGGTGTGCTTAGAAAAGGTAGCCCAACCTTCCTATTCAATAAAGGTTCAGGAACATCCCCTCGCACAATTCGTTGTGCTAATCTGCATAAGGAACAAAAAAAAGAATAAATTTCATTTCATTAAATCCCATAAGAATAAGGGGCATGGTGAATAGAATGCAAATCAGTGCAACCATCAAGAAACAAATCCACAAAAATAATGGTCAAAGAAACTGTTGGTAGTAAAAAGATGAAAACAGTAGGTTTTCAAGTCAGTAAAAGATCCTTTGTTTTATGGCCTGGCAATCATGAATCTGCAGTTACCCTATACCTTACAAACAAAATCAAAAATCAGAGAGAGAGATTTTATGGCCTGACAATCATGAATCTGCAGTAACCTTCCACCTTACCAACAAAATCAAAAGTCAGAGAGAGAGAGAGAGAGAGAGAGATGTAATTAAACATTTATAAAGAGGGGAAATTACTTTTAAAAAAATCAAAGCACTGGTGGTCACAGCATCTTCCTTAAACATTCAAATATTACACCCTTCAACAATTGAGAGAGGGAGATATAATTAAAATTTATAAGGAAGGGAAATTACTTAAAAAAATTCAAAGAACCGGTGATCACAACATCTTCTTCAAACATTCAAATAATTACACCCTTCAGCAATCGTATTTTAGAATCACCTTGTATTAATCTTAGAGAGAAAAACAAAATGATGATGGATGATAACCATGTTTACATAGGTGAAGTTAACTTTAAAAGGTTCAAATAATTGGTACTGACAGTGTCTTCCTTGAATAGTCAAATAGTTATACCCTTCGGCAATGGCAGTTTTTCCAACACCAGGCTCGCCAATAATGACAGGGTTATTCTTTGTTCTCCTAGATAATATCTGGATACAACGCCGTATCTCATCATCGCGGCCAATGACAGGATCCAGTTTACCTTGCTTAGCAAGCTCAGTCAGGTCATTTCCATACTTCTCTAGAGTCAGATATTTGCTTTCGGGCGCTACAGTCCATGAAATAAGATACACAAGCAATAGATAAAATATAAAACTGTGAAGACATTACAGAAGTTAGAAACTACATACACATGAAGCAGATCTAAGAAAACAGATAGAATTTACAAATTGCATTAAATGTGAAACCATGAATCTCATTCTAAAAGCATGATACCTCAACTTCAACTTCTTTTATGAAAATCTGTCCCCAAAATTTTACTTGGATGATGTTCTTCGTCCACAAAATTTGTTGAAGAAAAATTTCAGCTTAAGACAACAAAAATTTATGAGCGTAGGATTATATTGTGGCATGGTGTAATTCTGAAGATTAGCTCACCTTTGACAAGGAAAGGAGAGAAATGAGCAAAATCTATGTCCATGTGAAGTAATGAATATGTGGAATCAATATCCAATAGCCATATAATCTGCACATATAATCAAGTCAAGTAACATCTACCACAATGTCCCGCAGTGTTAATATAACATGTAATATTCTGAAGCTCTAAGTTGGACAACAGATAAATTTATTCAGATAGAGTGGGCCAAACTGTCACATACCAGGTGACACAAGTTGGTATTTGGTAATACATTGTTTTCATATAATGATTGCAAGTTATATAGATCCATGTAGTTACGTAGCTGGTGGATGGGTGAGATGGAATGGTGATTTAAACTTTCAACGGGTCAGATGGAGTAAAATGTTGGGGCTTCTTATGTAACACCAATTTCAATGAAATTTGCTTACATAGTTGTTGAACCCCATAATTTCTGATAATTTCAGAAAATTACAGAAATTAAAAAGTATTATGACATGACAAGGAGCGATGCGCGGCCATCGCCATCATATACACCCTCATGGGCATTTCATCAGACACTAGAAGGGCGGCACAAAGTCTTGCACACCCGCTCTACAAGATCAAATTTTCACTCCAAAGTCTACACTTAGACATTTTATCAAACACCTGACGGGCGGCATAAAGCCACACAATTATTTAACTAAAGTTCACGTTAAGTCGAGCTTTTAGCTCTTTATGACGAGTGGACATTTTGTCAAACACCGGACATGCGGCGTGAAATTATACACCAAGGGCGTTAAATCTGCACAAGATTAAGTTTTAATGTCATTGGAATATTTCCATAGCCCTGAACAAAATTTTCATGACCCCGGAGTCAACGGGCAGCAAAGCGGAGTCCCGAGATAGACAATAAACAAACAAAAATCTCCACGCGTCGCTGTGCTAGAAGAAGAACAGAAAAGGATAAAAAAACCCCAACTTGTGGGCCCTTTTATAGCCATGCACAAGTACACAAAATGGGGGGGGGGACCGCCCTCTCCCTCTCCTCTTTCTTCTCTCTCCCTCCGGTTGGAGTCCCACTGGGGGTGAGCTCCCCCCGGTAGAAACCCACCGGGCGTGAGCTCCCCCACCCACTGGGGGTGCACCCCCGGTGACAGCCAGCGGGGGAAGCCACCCCCGGTGACTCCCACTGGGGGTGCCCCCCCCTGTGTAACACCGGGGGAGCTTCCCCCCAATGGTGTCCACCAGGGGTGCCCCCCCCCGTTACAGCAGACCGGGGGAGGCCCCCGGTCGGTTCCACCGGGGGTGCTCCCCCCCTCTCCGCCTGCACTCAAGACCATGGGAACCCCCAGTCACCTGCATCGAGGGTATCCCCCCCTTCCCCTCTTCCTGCTGCGGTTGCACCACCCGGGAGAGGGAGGTCCACCGGCGTTGGCCTCCTCCCCTCTCTCTCCCTGATGCACCACCGGGGGGAGTCCCCCTTTTGACCCATGCGCATGAAGAAGAAAAAGGAAAAGGGGGGGGGGGGGAGATGAAGAGATGGGAGGTGAAGGGACGAGAGGGCCTACCTCCACCAAGATCCACCGGGGGTGACCTATTTCTTGGCCTCTTCCACCACCTATAAAAGGAGGAGATTCCTTCCTCAAAGCCACGAAAGAAAGGAGAGGAGGATTTGCCCGAGAAAAAGACTCCAAGACTTGAAGCCCTATTTTTCTTGAGAGCCTTAAAGCCTTGCTGCAAACCTGCGTAAGAGGTGAAAGCGGGGTGGCCGCCTCCAAGGAGTTCAAACATAAGTCAAAAGAAGAATTGCACGTAAGCCCCCATGTAGGGGTATAAATGTGAAAAGATACCCTTTGAGGAAAAAATGATGTATTTGCCATGTCTGAAAACATAAATCATGAAGAAACCCAAGGAACTCTAAGGTCTGGGATTTTGGATGTGATTATGATGAAGAAAACCTTACAAAAGTCAGAAATTGCATTTCTATCCCAAAAGTTTGTCAAATTATATAAATATCCATGAAGTGTTTGAAAAATGTTGAAATACAAGAAATTCAAGAGAAGGGTTCAAAGATTGAAATTATGTCCTCCAAAATGGGACAAAAGTCCCTGCTTCATGCCAAAGTTCAGAAATTGCAAATTCACCCTGAAACTTCGAGAAATTGCACAAAAGTACGGGAAAAATACAATAAAATACAAAAAAATCAAATAACATGAGAATACCTCCAACGGTGGAAAAATTGCAGAAACACCCCAGTGATTAGAAAATTACAAAGATACCCCTCCAAAATGGGAAAATTGCATATAAACCCGTCCAAAGGGGAAATTGCACATAAGCCCTTCCAAAGGAGAAAATTGCATATAAACCCCTCTAAAGGAGAGAATTGCATATAAACCTCCAAAGGAGAAAACTGCAAATAAACGAGGTAATTGTAAATAACTCCCTCCCAAAGGGAAAACTACAAAGAACCCCCCTCTAAGAGGGAAAATTACAAATAAGCCCTCATGTAAATGGATAATTACAATGATGCCCTCTCTTAGGGCAAGTGAGTCCTCCCCCGGGGCTAAAATTTTGGCGAAGCTGATACGGTAAAGGCAAGAAGGTCTTGGGCAATTAATCAAAGGTGTTAGCACTCGTTCCGATGTAAATTAACACCGACTCTGGTCGGTGGGGAAAGGTCTAAGTACTCGAACCTTAAATCGTCTGACAAACCACGCGTGCGGAAATCAAAACGTACATGCTAATTAGCTTAAAATATGCACTTATCTATCCAATAAAACGGATATGTATGCGTGAAAATTTTCCGCGTGTGAAACAGAATGGCAGGCCCGGTGGGACCTTTCATGCCTTTCATTTTTCTACCCAGAAAGACATTTAAGCACCTTTCCAAGGATTCTCATATTTCTTATTTACCTCTGCAGGCGGGACTAGAAGAGCCTTCGGCTTCGCCACTAATCTCCAAAGAAAGCAACCTTCCTCAATGGCGGCAGTGACGTATGGACCTCTTGTCGTCGCCGCCCATGCCAGACATGGATATCTGGCAACGCCAATCGTATTTGGCGACATCCCTGCAATTGTGGATTCCCCCTTCTTCCTGGGGGTCGTCCCAGCCGCATGAAGCGAGTCAACTGCTTTGGCCGAGGTGGTTTCACCTATAGACGCCAAGACCTATGTTCCACAAGGCCGAGTTTTCTCGGTCAACACAAGTTCGTGCAACTCTGCCCTGCTAAATGGGGGCGCCGCCGGGCCCATCCGAACAAGAAGCCCGCAATGACTATCTCTTGCTCCGATAAGACGGCCCTCGTCGGGAGTATGTGAGTTCGGTTCGACGATGGCGAGCCGATACTTCCATGGGACAACCATGTCCCAACCATCCCAACCTCCAACCGGTTCGCACTCCTTCAAAAGGTGTGCGAGGACAAGCCCGACTTCAAAAGGGAGTCTAAGGTCAACTACGGGGGCAATCCAGTTAAAGAGCGCCCCCAGAAAATGAAGCAGAATTGGGTAACCAAGCAAGAGGCTCGCGCTATCAAGTGAGCCCGGGCAGCCAAGCCCGATCAAGCTCAAGAATGGCAGCAAGCTCCTTCTTCTTCTTGAGATGTCAAGCCCTTGTGCCCTCGGGGACAAAAGAGGAAAGGAGTCTATCGTAAGCCCAATTTTATTCAAACCTCGGAACCAGTCCGAGCAAAACAAGTTACCTGGGTAGAGACCCCAACAACACGTGTTTCAGTCTTCGACAGGCTGGGGGCACCAGTTCCCCCGACAATCCAGCCACCAAGAAAGAAAAGGGTGGTTCAAATGTCCGAAACTGGGGGCAATATGAAGATCTACACCTGCTATGCCTCCAGTCGGGAACTGACGGAGGCCGCTGGCATCCCAACCAATCTCAATGAGCCAACTGAGAATCCTGTGATGGATGCGATGTATCGCAACACTCGCGACGCCACCCGAAGACTCTTGCAAGCTCAGTTTAGTGGCCAGGCAGAGACTTCTAGTTAGGTTCAACATCAGGGACAAGTCCAGGAGCAAGCTCGGAACCAAGATAAGAATTTGCCTCGAGAAGAAAATGACCCTGATGAACTTAGAAGTATCCACGGTGAAGGAGTTGTTCCACCTGTCGGTAAACCCGGTGTTCGAGCCCCCTACAAGGGCTGCATTCCAAGCTGTGTCCAACAAGGATGGAAAACTCGGTTTCGGTATCGGTTTCGGCCGGGTCCGAAATCGAAACCGTTTCGGTTTCGGTCCGAAACCAATTAAAATAATATTTTTCCCTTAAAAGCCTACATTCAGTTTCGGGTGTGGGTATCGTTTCGTTTCGGTCCGAAACCGAAACGTTTCAGTTTTGGCCGAAACTGCCATCTATGGTGTCCAATGATGCTAAGTTCGAAACTATGCAGCGTTGGCATAAAGATGACTAATCTCATGCTTGAAATGAAGCGGCAGATGGATGTGAATGCCCAAAGGCCTCCAATGTCGGTGCACAACCAAAATCTCCGGCAAGACCAATGGCCGAGAAACCCCACTATGGTCAACCGACAGACGGTTACACCTTACAATGTAGCTATTGAAATAGGGACAGAGTCGATTTGTGCTCCGCCCAATGTCCAGTCTTCCTAGACTCTCGCGGCCGAAGATGTCGTTGCCCAACGACATTTGATAGAAAAGATTGTTGAAGACAAGTTTGCCCAGCATGGCAATGATATCACCACTGTTGATTTATACAGTGTGCCTTACCCCATCCATCATCAATTCAAGAAGCTTCTGCTAGACTGCCCAAAGGCACCGAAGTTGCAGAAGTTCAATGGGCAAGGGTCCCCACATGAACACTTGGCCTATTATATAACGACCATGGGCGAATTGACACTCGAGGAGTCATATCCCCTTCGTTACTTCACCACCTCTCTTACGTGCACTGTCTTTCAATGGTACTCAAGGCTGAAGCCCAACTCGGTGGCTGATTGGACCAATCTCCAAAAGAAGTTTATTGATCACTTCCAAGCAGCCGAGAGGAAAGTCTTTCTTGCAGAGTTATGCTCACTTAAGCAAAAAAAAGGGGGGAGACTGCACTCGACTTCATCAAGCACTGAGGGGACTTCAGCATGAGATGTGACAACCCTCCATCTCAAGAGGATGCAATAACAATATGCCGAAGGGGCCTATCGGCAGAAGTTAGCGAGAAGCTCCTGGGGGCAAATATCAAAGGGTTCGACCAACTAAATTCGGTCGTTGCGGAGATAGAAATGTTCTTCGTTGAGAACCCAACTTTCACCCCCTTGAAGGGTAAGCCTCCTAAGGAACGTAGCGCCGCGGGCAGGGAGGCGAATGCTATTGATTTCTCCCCCACAAATGGGTCTGATGAAGTTGCGACCCCAACTAATCCCAGCAAGAAGTCCGAGGGGAAGGCATCGGCAAGATTGTCGGAGCGTACGAAGACCCCATATTCTTTCAAGAAGGAGCATACCAGAAGGTTCTTCAATGTTTGCCTCAAGAACAAGCTGATATCCCTGCCGGATCCTAAGAAGTCGGAGGACGTCAACAAGACCGATGATCCCAATTATTGCATATATCATCGTATATTGGGACATACCATCGAAAACTACTACGTTTTCAAAGATGAGGCTGAGAAGATGATCCAAAACCGCCTCATTACCATGAGAAGCAATTTAGTGGAACCCCCACAAACCCCATGCATGGGACCGACCGACTCGTTCAGCTAATGTAGTTCACCATTCAATCAATGGGAATCATACGGCGGCAACCTTCACATTCCCCGAACCCAAAACAGAAGAAGCTGACCCCAGCTGAACCAAACCCACTATGTGGTACCCAGGTTGGAGGCCTTCTCATCAATCCTCCTTTCCGAAGGAGAATACCAAGAAAATACTCGACCGCCTACTTAAAGAAAGTTGAATCATGGTGCACGACCCATTGGCAACTTACACGGGGGCCGAGAAAAGGCATCCTCAGTATTGCAAATACCATGCCAAGGTATCTCACCCGACGAGGGAATGTAAAGAAGTTCAAGACTACATCGAAATCCTCATCCAAAGAGGGGAGATTGACGTCCATGGAGATAGCATGGTAGGGAGGAACCTTTGACAGGCTGCCGAACGAATGCTAAATCAAAGTCATGCTGCACAAATGATGCAAGAGGAAGGTTTGGTCCCCTACGACCAACAAAGGACAGTGCCTCAAGATGAGCTCTCGGTGTCCCGGGGCGAGGGTTCATCGGCATTCTCTGTTACTATCATACATGCATCAACTTCCTACACATCCTCCAAGCCGGAAGCACAAAAGGCTGGTCCCAGTTCGGGCCAACCCACAATTGGGTGCCTTGAATGGCGGCCGTGGCAAGACTTAGAACCCTTGCCCTTTCTCTTATCTATCCAATAAAACGGATATGTATGCGTGAAAATTTTCCGCGTGTAAACAATAGTCAGACACACTACTTCCTCAAAATCAACTCACCATGCTGCAACTTTTCTTTGACAGTCAAGGTTTCTTTCAAAAGGATAATAAAATAGAGAAAGCTACAAGTTCAAATGGCAAATAAGAGTTATGACACGCAGTGACACAAATAAAGGAGATTTAAAGGAATACACAGATAAGAGAAAAGAAAATAATGCAAATATTTTATACTCTGATCAGTAACTCTTTGATTTCCTCGTATTGCCAAGATGGCATCCTTTAGTGCTTTTTCAGCAAGTTGGAGGTTCTTCAGTAATTGTTGGCCAAACCTTTTATCATTTTGAAATGCCAAAATAAGATGCTCAACAGAGAGGAAATCATCCCCAAAGTCTTTCTTATGCTTATTGGCATTGTCTAAGAGAGACCTGAAACTTGAACCCAGTCTTGGCCCACCTGTATCACCAACTACCTGCCAAAATAAAAAAAACATATCATAAACAAGCCACGAAGGCAAGAAGGATTTCTGATCACCATGCATAACAGAGGCATTGCTGCTATTGCACCTTTGGTTGCTGGGAAATAAACTGATCAGTGGCTTGCAGAACTGAAGTGTTGTCAACCCCTGCCTTTGTAAAAATTCTACGAGCCAAACCATCTTTTTGCTCCAAAAGCGATTTCATTAAATGCTCAGATTCCACGATCTGTTGCTTGTTCCGCCTAGCTGCCTCAACCGCATCAATAATCCCTTCCCATGCCATTTCAGTAAAGTCCGATTGATTAATCTGGTGAAGAATTATAGTAATTTCAAAAAATTACACCTAAGCTATTAGCAGTTAAAACAAAGTATAGAATGAGTAGAAATTCCTTATAACTGTAAACAATCAATTTAGCTGAATACCATCTCAAAAAACTCTAAGTTGTTAAAACAAACAGTAGAATAAGTAACAATTTTTTATATAACAATTTTTTATATAACTGTGAACAGCCAATTTACCTGAATATCATATCAAGAAACTGTAACGTAAGGTCATATAGATTGACGTAAAACACTGAAATGTCCTAGGATCACTGGATTCCATTTGGCTTAATTCATATGAAATATTGAAATCTCTAGATTCTTTTTAGCGTCATTTGGTTTGATGTGAAACACCACAAGAATACTGAAATCTTTGGATTCCTTTTCTTTAGGTAGATGTAAATAACCGAAATCCTTTGATTCCTTTTGTTTGGATTAATGTAAAATAACAAAAATCTAAAGTCAAGATCAATCGTTTAACATCCGGGTCCCTGGTTTGCTTCTCATCGGAAATAGCCACAAATTAATATCAGCAATTTTGTTTTAGGGGTCATTTTGTATGCTGTAAGATGCTATAAAAACACAGTAAAATGCTACAAAATAATGTTTTTTTCCTCATGTTTTGAGCTTTGTAAATTGTTTATACTGTGCTGCTTTACACTTGGAGTGCTGTTAATTACTGGGTTTTAAAATCACGTGGACCATTTGGCGCTGTTTTTATTCGATTTCGTTTTTTGGTCAAAAACTATCGAAACCCATAATCAGGGATTTTGCTCTCGTTGGTTTTGAAACCGACATTTTACAGTGTTTTACATCTGTTACAATGTGGGAAATTGGAGAGCTTGCCTCTCCCAAAACATACGTGCAATATATATGTAAGTACAAGATCCTCAAAGGAGGGCAGTGTTAGAATAGTCTCGTATTGAAAACGAGTTAAAATATAATGTGCTTGTATTAGTGGAGACCTCTCCACTCAACACCTTAAGATTTTGAGTTGGATGGCCCAATCCAATAAACTTTAATATGGTATCAAAGTCCATAGTTATGATCTGGACTACGCACCCCGTGTTTGTTATGGTTCACGTGCATGCACCTGAGGGGACGCGTTAGAATAGTCTTGTATTAGAAATGGGCTAAAATATAATGTGCTTATATTAGTGGAACCCTCTCCACTCAACACCTTAAGGCTTTGAGTTGAATGACCCAATCTAATAAACTCTAATAGATAAGGCCGAAGATCTATTCCTAGTAGAATACAAACTATAGTAAGAGAGAAAGAAGAAAGAGGGAGAAAGAAGGAAAGACTATACAATGTGGAGCAATCCCAACAGGATTTGGAGGATCCTTCTCTTAACACCCCAGACCAAAATCAGGGGGCAACCCAATAGGGGAGTGTCAACTCCAGATGAAGCAAATCTGGGTCACTGAAGAGGAGGCTCGGACCATTAGGAGTGCCAGGGCAGGTCACCTTGTCTTAATACCGGACCATGGGCAAACCAAAATCCCAACTGCTCCAAAAATGCAAGTCTCTCGCCCTCAAGGGCTGAAGGAGAAAGGGGTTTATAGAAAGCCCA
Source organism: Amorphophallus konjac (assembly GCA_022559845.1). Classification (NCBI taxonomy): domain Eukaryota; kingdom Viridiplantae; phylum Streptophyta; class Magnoliopsida; order Alismatales; family Araceae; genus Amorphophallus; species Amorphophallus konjac. Next base: position 299,711 of record JAHNEJ010002299.1, read on the forward strand.
ACAAAGCTAGACAAGCCCTGGGAGCAACCCAGCAAGACAGGATTTGTAAGGTGGACACTTCGTCACCCGAGATGTTAAGTTTTGACCGACTGAGGGCATTCGGTCACCAGAGTTATCAGCTCCACAAAAGGAGGAGGGTGTTGCAGGTTGTTTCTGACTCCATAAAGGTGTTTACCTGCTACACTTCCTCTGTCAACGAGCAGCCGACCGAACTACCCGAAGAGATGATCTAAGCGGCTGAAATTCAGAGTCCTATCCAAATCCTTCACTAAACTTGTCAGAAGAAGCATCAGATGACAATCTAAGCTCAACGGAAGACAACTCGCCACCGGAAAGTGAACTTCGCAATATATCTGAAGAGTCAATTGAAACAGCGCACTCCGTCTCTGGGGACGAACCTCCAATTGAATGTGAGACCAAAATAAACTCGGACAAAGAGTGTGATCCTGGTCGAATGTCAGTCATTGACCGATTGGGAGCACCTGACTGTCCAAATGCGTATCCCCACAAGAAAAGAATGATGCAGATTCCAAAAGACACTGTAGGGGTTCACAGTGACAACTCTTCTGCAACTGATAAATCCACAATCCCGGAGGGTCTAGCTCAAATGCTCAATGGGCTCACTTGGTCAACAAGGATGGTCCCCATGACAAGCCTCAAGGCTAAGGGCCTTTTGACCCAAAAGAACCACCCTGTTGGGACATCATCTCGACAAGAGTTACCTCAACAGGATGACGAAGTGGATAACCCTCACGATATTCATAGGGAAAGCAACATGAGCCTTAGGAATGTTTCCCGAGATGATACCGAATGCATCACTCTCGAGAGTCTACAGCGAGAGAATCAAGTATTGAAGTCCCTCCTACAGGAGTGGTTGCGAGAGCGGGATACCCTGTTCATGCATCTCGCATCGTCATCAATTAACCAAACCAACTATGGGATGCCAGAAAATGTAGATTCTTCGGCGATAATGAACATGGCACCAGATGTTGAGGTCAGGCCCTTTAAGGACCGCTGTGTCAATAAGAAGAAGGCAAATGCTGTCGACTTCTCTCCTTCAAATAGCCAGTCCCTAGAAAAAGTTGCTTGAGTAAGGCCCACACAGATGCCAAGGGTAAATCACCTGCGGTACCTCTAGCGCAACGGATGAAAACACTATACTCTTTCATCAAAGAACATACCAGAGAACTGTTTGAGTTGTGCATGACAGGAGAGCTCATAGCTCTACTAGAGCCCCGAAAGTCAGCTAAGGGAGGTAGAATAAGGGGCCTAACTACTGCTTACATCACCGCATGGCAAGCCACGCCATTGAGGACTGCTGTCTTTAAGGATGAAGTCGAAGGATTAATACAATCAAGGGTGATCTAGATGAAGAGTTATCGAGTTGATCCCCTACAGCCCAATCCATGGGTCGGCCAACATCAATTCCGACCAATACACCCCAAGGGTCGGCCAACACCAACTCTAACCAACACACCCCTAAAGGTCGGCCAACATCAAATCTGGCCAACACAACCCCAAGAGTCGGCCAACATCAACTCAGGCCAATACACCCTCAAGGGTCGGCCAACATCAACCCTGACCAACACACCCCCAAAGGTCGACCAAGATCACTTCCGACCAATACACCTCCACGGTCGGCCAGCACGTCTCTGGCTAATACACCTCCACAGTCATCCAACGATAACACCTTTGGGTAACACACCTCAACGGTCAGCCGATATAACATAACCCCTAGATAATACACCGTAGCGGTCAGCTGGGACACTTCTAGCTACTACACCTCAGCAGTCAGCCAGTGACATCAACACTCGGCTAACACACCTCAGGGTTGGCTGAAAACTGCATCAACACCCCTAGCTAATACACCCCAACGGTCGGCCGGCACAACTCTGGCTAACAGACCTTAACGGTCAGCCGATACAACAACTCTGACTAACACACCTCAACGGTCAGCCGGCAAAAAACTCGGGCCACTACACCTCGACGGTCGACCAGTGACAACAGTCCAGACCAATACACCCCCAAGGGTCGGTCTACCTCAACTACGGACCAATACACCCCCATAGGTCAGTCTACCTTAACTACGGACTAATACAGCCCCACAGGTCGGTCTACATCAACCACAAACTAGTATGTCTTAGAGGTCGGTCTACAACACCTTGGACCAATACACCCCCACGGGTCGGTCTGCATCAGCCACAGACCAGTACGCCTCAAAGGCCAGTCTACAATAACTTGGACCAACACACCCCCAAGGGTCGGTCTACTACAATTCTGGCTATCACACGTCAACAGTCGGCCAGTAACATCAACGTTCGGCTAACACACCTTAGGGTCAGCCAACAGCTACGTCAACCAAATCTAGGCCAACATCAAACTTTAGACCAATAAACCTCGCAAGGGTAGGTCTACACCAAACTCCAAACCTTTGGCCATAAAACTACAAAGGTGGGTCAAATCTAAATTCTTGACTTCAAACCACAAAGGTCAACTAAAATCCAAATTCAAACCCAATTTTTAGCTATAAAATCACGAAGGTTAGTCGAGCCTAATCTCTACCCTCGACCATAAAATCACAAAGGTCAGCCGACTAAGATCTAGCTTTCTGGTTACAAACCACAAAGGTCAACCAGCTCAAATCCCCATCCTTGACTCCCAAATCATGAGAGTCAGTCAATTTTGACCATCCAATCCTTGCGGATATGTCATTTGTCCGACTGGGGCAAATACATCACTCAAACTTACAAAATCCAAAAAATTCCTAAACTCAAAATTCCTAAACTCTTAAAAAGTCTTGGCTACAAAGGCCAATCAATTCAAAACCAAATTTCAAATTTTTGGCTTCTAAACGACAAGAGGTAGCCAACTTACACTTCAAACTTTTGGCCTCCAAACCACGAAGGTCGGCATAACCCTCAACTATCAAACCACCACGATCAGTCATCACAAATTCAAAATCTTTGGCTACAAACCATCCAAGTCTACCAAACCCCACAAAGTCAAAAAAAATGGCTACAAACTACGAAAGTCAGTCAACCTCAAAATCCAACTCTCAAATCTTGTTTGACCCACCGACACAAGCGTTCAAAAAATTTAATGAAGAGTTCAACGCCTCTTACGTCCGTCCGTTTTAGGCTACACTTCGGAAGGCCACCCTGCATAACCTCAATGGAAGGAAGAGGCTCCTGATCAAGTAGGGTCTGCAAGTCGATGATAAGCAGGGCAGTTGTCCCAGATTCCACAAAGGGTCACGTCCATGCGACATTCAACCAATCAACTCCTAGGTTTGGAAAGTGTAAAGCTCTTTCGAAGCATGCACTTGATCCGACAGCTCGGGAAGTTTCATATGCTGAGCCTGTGAAGAATGTTCGTTCAACATACAAGAAAGATCAAACCTTCCAAGCAAAATTGACAAGAGAAATGTTCTAAGATGTCAGTTCTCACACCATGTCAGGCAGCCGAAGACTCACCCTATTTAAATTCTTGTCCCATGGCCTTCTCACCCAACAATAGTGGTGAACTAATCGCCTTTGTTGAACCAGAAATCATCAGTAAAGAAAAAATCACGGCCGACGTGTATGCACTAGGGACACTTCAACCTTAGGGTTAGCTTGGTGGAGCGGGTCCATACCGTTTCCCTAAAGTGACGTTCACTCTCCTGAATTCTTCCCTGGGAGAAACATTAAAAAAATTAAAAAAAAAACACTACCGAGTCCATAAGTGGTTGGTCGGCCAAAAGTGGCAGTGTAAACCAAGGGGATCAACCCAAAATTCTGATGATATATTGACGATGACATCACACGATAGTGAAAGCGCTGGGGCAATAGACAATGACTCTAAGTTCCTTCCATATTGTCATATCCCATAAGAAGTCCATCCAAGGCGCGGGGTGTCTGCAATCACTTTCGACAATACTACCTAGCATGTCACCGAGACTCGGGGATAAACATATGACGCGGCGGCGACGTGGGAATGGATCGACGACACTCCGGGACGCGAACATGACATGAACGGATAACTGCTATCTCACACAGCTCGGCCTCACGCCGGACGGTCTCACACCGGGCGACGCTCAATCCTCACAAAAGAGAAGAGAGAGAAGGGGAAGGCAAGAGGGGAGTGTTGTACTCCTGGTTTTGATGATGACAACGGTAAGATAAGTGATATAGACACTTAAGTTTTAATGAATGTTTAACAGGAACAAAAGGATGCAGGGTGCTCAATGCGTCAACGCCATCAACAAGCAACGTCGACGCAACGGCTTAAGAGATGCCAATATTCAAGGCAAGAAAGGCCTTAATGTACATGTCCGTGCGTCAACGCCACCCACTGGCAGCGTGGACGCAGCAGTTCAAGTATCTCCTTGCAACCTCTGGAGTACCTTGGCAGCGTCGACGCTGCAGCTCGTTGGGTCGACGCAGCAGCTTGATGGATCGACAAGGTGACCAGAGGGTGGACGCAGCTGCACAATGCGTCAACGCACTCCTTGACGCAAGAAGGCTGAAGCCATCCAATTTCAGCTGCTGGAACACACCAATGCGTCAACGCAGCATGATGAGAGCGTCGACGCAGCACGCCCATCTGCTGAAGACTTGATCACTGGATCATCAATGCGTCAACGCCACGGGTTGGAAGCGTCGACGCAGCAGTTAAAAAGGCTAGGCTGGTTGCTCGCTGGAATGTATCAATGCGTCAACGCAGCAGGCTGATGGAGTCAACGCAGCAGACTTAAGTCTTGCTGGTAGAATGCCCTTGAAGGCTGGGTCAACCTTTTGGAGCAAGTGAGTTGACGCCATGTTGGAACAAAAAAATGTGTGTTATTTAAGTTCTTTTGAAAAGAGTTCCTGAAATAAAGAAAATGAAGCGGGTTGTCGTTAAACGGTCTTAAAATGACAAGGGTTGCCTTCACCGTAAATCCTTTCGACAACCCGGAAAGATGTATATTGGGGATTTGTATTTTTTTATGCACATATACGTGCATTGAAAGGTCTTGATAAAAATATTTTCAGGCCTATAAACTTGCGTGGGAAGTATTCCGCAAAAAGATGAATATTTTCCGGATGTCCGGATGGTCAACCTGGATACACCGGGACCAAGAAGAAAGTTACAGCGATTTCAACGCCCACCACTCGGCCGTACGGAGGTGAAAAGGAAATTTTTTAATCCCCCAGATCCTTTTATAGCCAAGGGAGTGGGGGCCAACCCCCTCCACCCCTTTCTCTCCTTTGACGGCACGCCGAGGAAGGCCGGGAGGGACCCCCTCCGGTCCTTGTACCGGAGGGGGGTATCCCTTGCTGCTGCGGACCCGGAGGAAGACCCCCTCCGGTCCATGAACCGGAGGGGGAGGCTCCCCCATTGCTGCGAACCCGGAGGGGGGGGGGGCCGTGGCTGCCGGACCAAGAGGGAACCCCCTCCGGTCCATGTACCGGAGGGGGGGGAGTTCCCCGCCGCTGCGGACCCGGAGGGAGACCCCCTCCGGTCCATGTACCGGAGGGGGGGAGCTCCCCGCTGCTGCGGGCCCGGAGGGAGACCCCCTCCCATGTACCGGAGGGGGGGCTCCCCCGCTGCTGCTGCCGGACCCGGAGGGAACCCCCTCCGGTCCTTGTACCGGAGGGGGGGGGGGGGGGGCTCCCTGCTGCTGCGGACCCGGAGGGAGACCCCCTCCGGTCCATGTACTGGAGGGGGGGCTCCCCCCGCTGTTGCCAGAGCCGGAGGGAACCCCCTCCGGTCCTTGTACCGGAGGGGGGGGGGGGGCTTCCCCCCGACCGCGACCCACCGGAGGGACCCCCTACGGTCCCTTACCGGAGGGGGAACCCCGTCCGGTTCCCTGCATAGCAGCGGAGGGGGGGTTCTCCCCTCTCCGTCCAATCCGCAAGCCCCCGAACCAAAAAAAGGGGGAGAAGAAGAGTCATGCAGTAAAAAAAAAAACTGAAACAAGGAAGAGGAGAAGTTACCTTGGCTTTTGGTATTCCACCGGAGGAACTCCAAGAGATTTTTTACCACCCCCTCCGTCACTTGTGGATCTACTATAAAAGGGAGGCTACTCCAAGAAGCAGAGGAGAGAAGAGAAGAGGAGAGGACCAAGAGAGAAGAGAGGAAGAAAAAGACTTGGAGAGCTTCCTAAGGCCCAAGTCAAAAGAGAAAGCAAGAGGAAGGGTGCGCCCCTTTCTCTCTCACTATAACCCCATGGATTTTGTGTATTTCACATAAATACCCCTTCATGTATATTTGATGAAAATACCCTTTTCATATATAAAAGGGGCTTCATGACTTTATGTAATGAGAAACATTATGACAATGTGGTAAAGTTAAGTGAGCATGAAAACTATGATTGTCATGGTTCTTGTCAAAAATTATACAAAGATCCCTCTTGGCGTAAAATTACACCATCAGCCCGAAAGTTCTTAAAATTGCGCATATATATGTTCGCAAACCATAAAAATTTAAGAGATCAAATGGGAAAAGAATCTCCAACAATTGTTCTCATCATGGAGAAATCTCTTTGAGTTGCGATAATAAAATAAACATACAAGATCAAGCCTTACAAATTGCATCCCCTAAAGTTCTTTCATAATCACGTATATGTTCGTAAAAAACAAATTGAAAGTTGTGGAATATAATTCATCGGGATCATAAAAGTTACATGTAATTCGAAACGACATGTTCCCTTTCAAATACGAAAGGGCGAGGCCGCATAAGAAAGTAACAAAAAAGGGTCATAATCAAAATCCCGCTCCGAAGGAAACTCAAAGGGCCTTTTCTTTTCTTTTTGTCAAAGGTAACAGGAGATCTTTAGCAGTTTAATCAAGGGTATTCGGACTCGTCCGATGTAAATTAACGCCGATTTCGGTCGGTGGGGAAAAGTCTTGTACCCGAACCCTAAATCGTCTGATAAATTTAAAAAGGCGCGGAATTCATATATATGCCAAATATACGCATACCCATCCGACAAAATCGGATGTTCCAAAAAACTTTTCCGCGTGTAAACAGACTGGCACGCCCGGTGGGACTTTTCCCGCCTTTTATCTTTACTGCTAAAGCTTCTTATGCCCTTACAAAAGGACCTAATGCCACTCTTTCTTCCATGTAGGAGCGCGAGGAGCAAAGGGAGGATACACCGCCGAGACGTAAAGGCGAATTTTCGACCTTCTAAAGCTCAATGGCCGCTGTCACTTACGGTCCCTTGGTCATCGCCACCCATGCCAAGTATGGGTATCTCGCCACCCCAATTGTGTTTGGGGATTTTCCTGCTGTGGTTGGATCCCCCTTCTTTTTGGGAGTGGTCCCGGCCGCTCAGGCTTGTCCGGTCGTTTGCACCGTGACAGCCCCTATTGCCACTGGGGCCAGCCGCCCCCGACCTACTCAGGGCCGAGTCTTCTCGGTCCATGTCATTTCGGCCGACACTGTTCCCACCAAATGGGGGCAACGTCGTCGCCGCCTAAACAGGAAGCCGACTGCAGCTACTTCAAGGTCCGGTAAAACCATACTAATCGGCGACCTCCGCGTTCGTCTTGACGGCGGAGGGCCAATCACGCCACGGGTCAATCACGTCCCGACTGTATCGACTTCCAACCGCTTCTCGCTTCTTCACAAGGTACGCGAGGATGCCGCAGACTTCGAAAAGAAGCCTTCAAGTGGGGGTAAAGCAATTGAGCGACACCTCCAGAAAATGAAGCAAGTTTGGGTCACCAAGCAGGAGGCCCGTGCAATTAAACAAGCTAGGGCCGCCAGGCCTGGGCGAATGCAAGCTCAACCAACAACAACATCGTTAGATGTCAAAACCTCGCGTTCGCGGGGCCAAAAAAGGAAAGGGGGTTATCGCAAACCCAATGTTGCTCCCCAAGGCTCGGATCACATCCGAGTTCAGAAGACCTCCCGCGCTCAGGCACAGCCGACACGAGTCTCAGTCTTTGATAGACTGGCGGGAGATGCGCCACCACGACCTTCTGTCTTCGACAGGTTGGGGGCACCACCCCGCCCTACAGTTCAACCACCTAAAAAGCGTAGGGTGGTACAAATGTCAGAAGCAGGTGCCAACATGAAGATTTACACTTGCTATGCCTCAGGCAGGGAACCTATGGAATCAACTGGTATCCCTGCCAACGTAAATGAACATGGTGGCCCAAATGATCCCAATTTGGCCCTGGACGCGGTCTACCTTAACACTAGGAATGCCGCCAGAAGAAACTTCCAAGGCCAGTCTAGCGGTCAAGCGGGAACTTCTCCCCAAGGCCAACACCAGGTGCCCGTTCAAAACCAATGGCAAAATCAAGGAGAGAATGTACCCCTAGAGGGAGTAGACCATGACGAGGTAGTGAGCATCCATGAAGGGGCGGTCCTCCCCGGCAATGGTGTGAGCCTCAACCCAGCATTTGAGCCACCGACAAAGGCCGCCTTCCAAGCAATGTCTGACGATGCCAAGTTCGAAACAATGCAACGTTGGCACATAGAGATGACCAATCTCATGCTGGAAATGAAAAGGCAGATGAATATAAATGCTCAAAGGCCTCAAACACCGATGCCGAATCAAGAGCCCCGACGGGAACAACAAGCATACAATCCCGCTATTGCCAATCGACAGGGAGCTCACCCTCCCGACGCACGTGGCGACACAGGGGATGAGCAACTCAGAGGGATCCCCCATGCTCAATCCTCTCAGGTCATGGGGGTAGAGGAGACCATCGCCCAGCGTCGGATGATAGAAAAGATGATTGAGGATAAGTTCGCCCAACGTGGCGAGGGTACTGCCACTGTCGACCTATACAGTGTGCCCTATCCTTTACACCACCAATTCAAGAAACTCCCTCCGGATTGTCCGAAGGCGCCGAAATTGCAAAAGTTTAATGGGCAGGGATCGCCGCACGAGCACCTCGCCTATTATGTCACGGCCATGGGTGACCTCGCCATCGAGGAGTCTTATCTCCTCCGCTACTTTGCGACTTCACTAACTGGGAGTGCCTTTCAATGGTACTCCAGATTGAAGCCCAACTCCGTCGCCGATTGGGCTGATTTACAAAAGAAATTCATTGATCGGTTCCAATTAGTTGAAAGGAAAGTGTCCCTCGCTGAGCTCTGCTCGCTTAAGCAGAAGAGGGGAGAAACGGCTCTCGACTTCATTAAGCGTTGGAGGGACCTTAGCATGAGATGCGACAATCCCCCGGCACAGGAAGATTCCATCACCATATGCCGAAGAGGGCTTTCCCCCGAGGTCAGTGAGCGACTTCTGGGGGCAAATGTCAAAGGGTTTGACCAACTAAACTCGGCGGTCGCGGAGATCGAAATGTTCTTCGCTGAGAATCCCACCTTCATTCCTTCAAAGCATAAGACATCTAAAGAGCGACCTGCTGCGGGAAAAGAAGCAAATGCAGTAGATTTCTCCCCGACTGCTGAAGACGATCAAGCCTCGCCGGTCGACTCCAGCAAGAGATCTGAAAAAAGGGCATCGACCACAAAGTTGGCTGAGCGCATGAAGACTCCTTACTCTTTTAAGAAGGAGCACACCGGCAAACTCTTCAGCCTCTGCACGAAGAACAAATTGATAATTTTGCCAGAACCTAAAAAGCCTGAGGAAGTTGGTAAAACAGAAGATCCCAATTACTGTTTGTACCATCGTTTATTGGGGCATACTATTGAAAATTGTTATGTTTTCAAAGATGAGCTGGAGAAGATGATACAAAATCAACTCATCACAATGAAAGGGACTCGGGTCGACCCTCCTCAACCCCACACCTGGGAGCGAATGCCTCGGTCGGCTAATGTTATTAGCCATCGGCCAAACCGGAACATTTATCAAGTGGCAGCCTTTACATTTCCTGATCCGGGGGAAGAAGAAGTAGGTCCCAGTGGGACCAAGCCCACCATGTGGTACCCGGGCTGGAGGCCTTCTCATGCATGTTCCTTTCCTAAAGAAAACACTGAAAAAATATTTGAGGCCCTTCTAGACCAGGAATGCATTATGGTACATGACCCACCTCCTACTTATACTGAGGTCGAGAAGGCTCACCCAAGATATTGCAAGTTCCATGCCATAATATCGCACCCCACCAAAGAATGCGAAGAATTACAAGATTGCATCGAGACCCTCATTCAGAGGGGAGAAGTTGATATTCAAGGAGAAAGTATGGTGAGAAAAAGGCTTCATAGGCCGCCGAACGAATTTTCGATGATATCAACAGTAGGAGGCATTCGCCCTGGCCGCGTGTCCAGCAAGATGCGCACTTTTCAGTAAATGTCGTACATAAGCTCCCTGGGAAAAGTCAGGCGAGGGACCCGGCAGATGGTCTGGACACAGACCCCCCTCCTCAAGGTGCCACTTTGGGAGGGGGCTACTTCTTAATGTCCGAATGCCTCACCATTCGGAAGGCTGTCCGCAAACTCCGGCATGAAGTCAGGCGTCTACGGCATAATCAAGAGGATCTGCTACAAATAATGAGACGCATGGATGACAGGCTGATGGCCCTGTCCCCGACACCTTCAACTGGGGAGTCCGCCCGGGCTTCCTCGCATTCAGAAGCCACGGTGGAGCCCAGACGGCGACCAAGGACTGGAGGATGGCTATCCGAAGATCCAATAGGCTCGCCTGTTGCAGACCCCCAAGAGAAGTTGTATTCTTTTCCCCAGCACAGAACTCTGGAGATATTTAAGATCTGCCGGAGGGAAGGGCTAATACAGTATCCTAAACCGGACAGTGACTTGATGACCGGAATGACACATCGGCATGGCTACTGCTTATATCACCGTGCCATGGGACATGTCATTTATGATTGTCCTACCTTCAAAGACATAGCCGAGGATTTGATTACCCGACAGATTATAAAGCTAAAGGAGGGTTCTCAAGTTCCCTCGGCATCCTCTCCATGGGGACGGTCGCCGTTCTCAGTAAATGTTATACATGCATCAACTTCTCACGGGAAGTCAATGTCACAAGCACCAGAGATTGGGCCCGCCCCAGATAGTTCCGCAGACAGGAGCCTCGAGTGGCGACCTTGGCAGGACCTGGAATCCTTGCCTCTCCCGAAAGAAGAAACTAAAAAGTTGCTGGACATTTTATTTGATGGAAAGGAGGTTCTGGTGCGTGATTCACCGCACCCTGACTCTTCTCATTGGGAGCAGGACCTCCTTGTCTCAGACAAGAAAGATAATGACCGAGGTGTTCATTCTAAAGGCCGAGCCCTCCATGGGCACCGGGCCACAGGCCCGTCTAAAAATAGCACTCAGGGGAATGTTACGAGCCAGGATTACCTCCGAAGGGCCGGCCCATGTACTTCCACCAAAGGGACTATCGTCTCTCCTAGCATAAATGAAGTATTGGTCGGAAGGCAGACCTCTGGGCCGACCTTGAGGACTGGACAATATAGAACACCAGCTACCGGGGCGAGAGAGGCCAACCCTCACCCCAGGGGCTCTAATTTAGGCTCTAAGGTCATGACCCAACCCCCACTCACTGCAGTTATGAGTGGGCTATGTCAGTCCTCACCTCAGCTAAATCAGAAGGGCAAGGCACTAAAGGCTGTTGACAGGATGAGACCAGAACAGTCATACCTCGCCCAGCAACTGGAAATCATGACAAACCCTAAGCAAGCATGCCAAAGCACTTCCCAATCGCCAAATGCTGCCCTAGCAGTTGAGAGAAAACAAGACAACAAGGCTGAGTTACTGACTTACGAAGTGGGCCCCCAGCCTGATAGTCAGCAAGTGGTTGGAGGGTCTGACCTCCTTCATGATTTTGGCTCCTTTGCGGCCGAATTTCAAGAGTTGCCTCCTGAAATTGTCCAAAAAGCAATCAACGCCACCTTTCAAATTCATGAGTCAGAGGGTGACTGGGTTACCGTAACCCCAAGGAGGAATTCCCCGATAAAGTCAGTCAAGCAGAAGGCTTATGCCGAGAGTTCAAAAACCAAGGCTGCCCCCCAGGCATCTACAAGAAAAGCGGCCCTGTCCCAAGAGGCATTGGCGCGAGCAAAGAAACAGGAAAAGAACAGGAGGAAGAACTCGAAAAGAAGGTTGAAGAAGCAAGCCGAGCAGGCGACAGCCATGGAAGCACCCAAGGGGTTAAGTCCTTTACAGAAGTTACAAAAGTTGATTGAGGAATTGGAAGAGTATGTACCTTCTCTTCCAACTGGGCCCGTCCCACTAGAGAAGTACATCCCATGGGAGGAATTGGAGCGCAAAACTCGGCTTAAGAGCTGGCTCCAACAAATGCTCAAGCGAGCCAAGGAAGGCGAGGAGCTCTTTATTCCAGAGGAACTCTCTGTCTTTTACAAAGATGAAGAACTCACCGTAGAGAAGCTAGAAGAAATGCTAAAAAGCTTCTCATGTCATATGGTGTCAATCCCCCCACCAGAAAATTTGGGGGGGACTATTACTACCCCTGCCTCGGGGGACAGGATTACTATGGCCACCTATCGCCGTCGTAATGCAGAAATCCGGAACCGCGGTCGTGGCCGAGGCCGCGGGCGGGGTAGACAGTCCATATCCTCCAATGGGCACACTTCCCAGCCAACTACCTCCCAAAGAGTGATCATCTTTCGAGGAGAAGAACCCAATGAGCCCCCTGAGGTACAAGTACGGGCTGAAACTTTCATCTTCGACCCCTCAGACGAGGATGAGGGGCCCGTCGAGCCGATCTCTCAGGAGGGAGTAGGTGCTATTCCATTCGATCCAACGGATGAAGAGACTGATCCCGTTGGTTCCCTCTCCCAAGAGCAGCCTGCTGATCCAGCCCAAGCATGCCCTTCAGGCAAGGACAATGAAGAGCTTCCAGTTCCGGAAGAGGAATCTTTAGCCCCGCTGTTCCAAGAAGAAACAAATGACCAGAGAAAGTTGGAGCCGGCCCAGAAGCCCCCTCATCAGCCTAAGTCTCTGGTGGAGATGATCCCTCCACTAGATCAAGCCCGGGCTCGGGCTGATCGTAAGATCATTCAACACATGAAGCGAATGCCAACTATGGTTAGCATATGGGAGGCCATTGCCTGGAGTAAAGAGTTGAGGGAGGCTCTCATTAAAGTTCTCCAAGAGCCTGAGGTCTATGAGGCTCATGCAGCCGAAATTCAAACACAAGCACATGAGGCTTTGGCCGCAACAGTTACCTTCTCTGACAAGGACATGTTACTGTCCTCCCCATGTCATAATCGTCCATTGTATATGCAAGGAAAAATCAATGGGCGTGAGTTGAACCGGATCCTTGTCGACCCTGGCGCTTCTGTCAACATAATGCCTCTCAAGACTTTCAAGTCCATGTTTCTCATGCCTTATTTACAGAGAGTGTATGATGTAAAAATCTCGGGGTTCAATCAAAACTCCGAAGATGCACTGGGGAAAGTGGACGTGGAAGTAACAATGGACATGTTTGTCACCAAAGCTACTTTTTACATTATTAATGCTGATACCTCATATAAAGCCTTGCTTGGCAGGCCATGGCTTCATGAAAACTGGGTCGTCCCTTCGACTCTACATCAGTGTATCAAGTATGCAAGGGGCGGAGAACAACACACGGTTTTTGCCGACAGGTCTCCTTTCCGACCAAATGAATGTAACATAACTGATGCCCAGTTATATTTCGGGGAACCGACTGTCGAGCCCCCAGTTGACGTCAAAGGCAAGGGAAAACAAAAGGTGTTTGAGGAAGATGATGAGGAAGAAGAACTTTTTGTCATAAATGAAGAACTCGCCAAGATACATCGGCTGAGCTTGCAAGCCGACGTCCCCACCGCCAAGCCAACTCAACCTGAGCGACGGGAGATCAATTTCGAGGCCAACCTTATTAACCAAACGATAGACAAGAGCATTATGTTGCCCCCTGTTTGCATGCAGTTGGTTGCTCCAAGAGAAGAGTATGGAGTGGAGGCTTTAAAGACATTCATCGTTACATATCAAAGAAAAGGCAAAAAGGGAAATAATGAGCGTTGCAAGCCCATTATCTTTTATAAGGGAGATATGGTGCCTCATGCCCCCACAGATGACGACTTCGGCTGGAGCAAACCGCGTGAAAACGCTCTGGAGCCTATCCAAGAAATGCCTGATATGCCCAAATACATTAGAGAAATGTGTCACAAGCAAAAGATTCCACAAATGCAGAAAGCCTCTCGCAAAAGTTACTTTCAACAGTTGTGGTGCCCTCCGCAAGTCAGGGGGCAACCCCCCTTCTCCAAGAACGACCGAAGAGGCCTGGGCTATGACCCCGAGCCAAGCTTTCAAGTCTTTCATGCTGTAAATACAATAGGGGCGCCACCCACTTCCGATGAGTTCAACTCCACACAAGGGGATCTCCTCTGTGTAGTTGAAAAACAAGGAAACCTTAGACTGGAAGTTCCAGAGGTCGATGGCTTGAACAATGGCCTTGGAAATGAGGAGGTCATTGTCTTACAACCTGCCTGTCAATTGCCCGGGGAAGCTAAACTCAAAGCCCTGAGTCAGTTAGCCGGGCTAGACATCACAGGAGCAGAACGCCTCATACTGAATGACACTAATATTCCTGTCACTAAACAGAAAGGGGACCCTACTGATGCAATTAAGTTGTTGAGACAGGAGAACCAGGCGTTAAAAGCTTTTGTACAAGAGTTGCTACGTGAACGTGATGTTCTACTTAGACATCTCACTTTTCCTTCAAAAATCCACACTTATTCCCAGCGCCCAATAAGTGAGACTCGGTCTCAGGGGACCAGAGCAAACCAACCACCTGCGGAACCCAAAGGCACAACGCCAGTGATGAGTTTGGCGCAGCGGATGGAAACTCCATACTCATTTGTCAAGACTCATACTGAGTCGTTGTTTGACTCTTGTCTGGCTCGGGGTCTTATCCAGCTCCCTCCAGTTCGCAGGTCGTCTAGAGCCAGTGAAGCCAAGAGCTCCAACTTCTGTCGATTCCATCGAATGGCAGGACATGGTACAGAAGACTGTTATGTCCTCAAGGACCAACTTGAGGATTTAATACAACACGGGGTTATCCAGATAAAACAGCATGTTTACCCCCCACAGCCACATTCTTGGGATCAGTCTAGGCCTTCCAACAAAAAGGTCCTCATTGAAGCTGCTTCTACACTGCCCAAGTTTATTGCAAGTGAAGCCAAAAGCAACTCTCCGTCTTGGGAGCCCAGCCTTAAGATTCACTATGCTATCAACACAATTGGGTTGTTGCCTTCCCCTCAGAGTCCCCAATCTCTAAATGAGCAACAATTGCATGACCATGACGAAAGCTCTATAAGACCTCAAGTTACTGGAATCAGTGGCTCAAGTGGCTACGATATTCATGCCATCCAGGAAGAAGAGGATGAAAGCTTCATAGACCTACAACCCGCCCCACAGGAACTTGAAGATGGTGGGCAAGCGACGGTTGATGAGTTAATTGAACTTAACCTCGGGGATACCTATGAGCCCCGACCAATTTTCATTAGTGCCCTTCTCACGGAGTCAGAAAGACAAGCTTACAAACAACTCCTATTCGAGTTCAGAGATTGTTTTGCTTGGACTTACAAAGAGATGCCCGGGCTGGAGCCCTCGGTGGCTGAACATGAGCTAGCCATACTGCCTACTGCTAAGCCAGTTAAGCAAGCCCAGAGACGCATGCGCCACGAGTTGGAGTTAAAAGTGAACGCTGAAGTGGACAAACTTCTCGAAGTGGACTTTATAGAGCCCTGTCTCTACCCAGTTTGGCTCGCCAACATAGTCCCAGTAAAAAAGAAAAACGGCCAAGTCCGAGTCTGCATTGATTTCAGAGACTTGAATAAAGCATGTCCAAAAGATGATTTCCCTGTTCCAATTACAGAAACCATGGTCGACATGACCACCGGGCATGCAGCTCTGTCCTTCATGGACGGATCCTCCGGCTACAATCAAATACGTATGGCGGTCAGAGATAAAGATCATACGGCATTCCGATCCCCAAAAGGAATTTTCAACTACAAAAGAATGCCCTTTGGGCTGAAGAATGCCGGGGCCACCTACCAAAGGGCTATGACAAAGATTTTTGATGAAATGCTACACGACCTGGTCGAGTGCTATGTTGACGACCTCGTTGTAAAAACCCGCAAGCGCGAAGGTCACTTAGATGATTTGCGCCGAGTTTTTGACAGGCTCCGCCAGTACAAACTCAAGATGAATCCCATGAAATGTGCATTCGGGGTTTCAAGTGGCAAGTTCCTCGGCTTTGTTGTTAGATATCGGGGGATAGAAATCGATCCTGATAAAATCAAAGCTATCCGAGAACTTCCCCCACCTAAGAACATTAAAGAACTCCGGTCACTTCAGGGAAGGTTAGCCTACATCAGGCGTTTTATATCCAATCTCTCTGGGAGGTGTGCGCCATTTGGCAAATTGATGAAAAAGGGCGCCCCATTTATATGGGATCAGGAATGTCAGCAAGCATTTGAAAAGATCAAAGAATACCTCCTTACTCCCCCAGTGCTCGGAGCACCGGTCAAGGGAAAGCCTCTCATTCTTTATATTGCTGCCATGGATGCTTCATTGGGAGCATTGCTTGCACAATTAAATGAAGAAGGTAAAGAACAACCATTGTATTACTTGAGCAGAAAACTGGTTGGCCCCGAACATCGTTATTCTCCAATGGAGAAAGTTTGTCTGGCATTGGTATTCGCCGTTAAAAAGTCGAGGCACTACCTCTTGTCCCACCAAGTGGAGTTAATTTCAAAACAGGACCCGCTCAAGTTCCTTCTTAAGCAGCCGGTGTTGTCAGGACGACTGGGAAAATGGGCATTACTCCTTATGGAGTTCGACATAACTTTTGTTCCCCAGAAAGCAATCAAAGGGCAAGGAATGGCGGAGTTCTTGGCGGCACATCCTGTTCCGGCTGATTCTCCACTTAGCACTGAATTACCCGATGAAGAGACACTTCCATCCCAATCAGGAGTAGAAGAGCAGACCGAGGGTAGTTCAGTGCAAAAGATGGAGCAATCTCTGGTCATTGACATGCCGTGCTGGGAACTCTACTTTGATGGTGCCTCCCGGACAATTAAGAAGACAGATGGGGTAACTACCCTCGCTTCAGGAGCTGGCATTGTCTTAGTCACTCCTCAAGGAGGGATTCTTCCCAATTCATGTGCCCTCATGAAACCTTTGACAAATAATGAAGCAGAATATGAGGCGCTAATCATAGGGCTTCAGCTTGCTTTAGAAATGGAAGTCAAATGCATTAAAGCCTATGGCGACTCACAGCTCGTCATACGACAAGTATTGGGTGACTATGAAGTACGAAAGAGAGAGCTACTACCTTACCATGATATGGTAATGAGGTTGAAAGAAAAATTCTACTTGTTTGAGATACAACATGTTCCTAGAGGAAGAAATTCACAGGCCGACGCCTTGGCAAAATTAGCGTCAGCCATAAAACTCCCTCCTGAAGGCGAAATGGATATAACTGTCAGACATCGGAAACTAATGCCAAGTGTCCTAGATGAAGACATTAATTCCTCCACCCCAGAGATACATGTGATTGAGGAAAATGACCCTGCTCAAGAAGAAGAACTGGACTGGCGTCAACCGATTGTCGACACAAAGTGCGGTCGCCTCCCAGCAGATCGGGCTCAGAGGGTTCAACTGTTGCGAAGAGCGGCATCCTATCAATTGATAGGCGACCAACTTTATAGGCTTGTCCATGAAAAAGACAAGTCTGTCCTCCTTCGCTGCCTTTCGTCCAAAGAGGCCAAAATGATAATGCGTGAGGTCCATTCAGGGCTCTGCGGCGCCCATCAAGCTGGAGACAAGATGAAGATCAATATAAAATTGAAAGGCTTTTACTGGCCCACTATGTACGCGGATTGTAGTCGCTACGCCCGTACATGTCACCAATGCCAGGCCTTTGGTCCTGTACCTAGAAGGCCTCCTAACATGCTACATCCCACAGCCCCTACTTGGCCCTTTGCTGAATGGGGAATGGACGTTGTGGGACCCTTCCCACCATCTACAAAAGGTCACAAGTACATTCTGGCTGCAACAGACTACTTTTCTCGGTGGGCTGAGGCCATACCCTTGCGGGAAGTCACAGGGGAAGCTGTAGCTCAATTCGTCAAGCACCATATTATATATCGATTCGGCACTCCCTGTCGAGTCATGTCAGACAATGGCACGCCATTCAAAAATAAGACCATTTACCAATTGGCGGCAAAATTCCACATTGATTGGAGAGCCTCCACAGTTTACAATCCTCAAGCAAACGGCTTGGCCGAAGCCTTTAACAAGACCCTGTGCAAATTATTAGCCAAAATTGTTGGTAGCCGCAGGAGGGACTGGGGCGAGAAGATACATGAAGCCCTTTGGGCATACCGAACAGTTTATAAAACCCCCACCGGTTGTTCTCCATTCTCTCTCGTATACGGGGCAGAAGCCGTTGTACCGGTTGAAGTTGAGATGTCTTCCTATCGGGTAGCCCTACATAATGGGCTCCAAACCCAAGAACGAGATGAAATACAAAGAAGACTTGAAGAACTCTCTGACTTAGAAGGCAAGAGATTAGGGGCTTACAAACACTTGCAGGCCTACCAGGCTCGAATGGCTCGGGCTTATGATAAGCTTGTGAAACAGAGGGCGTTCAAGAAAGGGGACCTTGTTATGATCAAAGAAAGGGAGGTCATGGCTGGAAGATCCAGCGGCAAATTACAACCAAATTGGCGAGGGCCATATATCGTTTCCAAAGTCTATGAAGGAGGCGTTTATAAGGTCGTCGACCATAAAGGGGAGAACCCCTTTCCACCATTAAATGGAAAACACTTGAAATTATACTATGCTCCCGAACATGAATTTCAGCAACAAACTGCACAAGGTTTGCCCTCCTCTGTAGGAGGGTAAGGAAGGATGAAGCAGTTTCCCCCAAGAAAAACCCAAAAAGTCACAGGTGCTTTGAACAGTTCTCGTTCACGTCCCACCATGCAAAATCCCAAACACCAAGTTCGGCTTTCCAATTTCATTGGTCAGCCACCCAAAATCCCAAATTCAAAGTTCGGCTTTCCAATTTCATTGGTCAGCCACCCAAAATCCTAAATTCAAAGTTCGGCTTTCCAATTTCATTGGTCAGCCACCCAAAATCCTAAATTCAAAGTCCGGCTTCCCAATTCCATTAGTCAGCCACCCAAAATCCTAAATTCAAAGTCGGCTTCCAATTCCATTGGTCAGCCACCCAAAATCCTAAATTCAAAGTTCGGCTCTCCAATTCCATTGGTCAGCCACCCAAAATCCTAAATTCAAAGTCCGGCTTTCCAATTCCATTGGTCAGCCACCCAAAATCCTAAATTCAAAGTTCGGCTTTCCAATTTCATTGGTCAGCCACCCAAAATCCCAAATTTAAAGTTTGGCCTTCCAATTTCATTGGTCAGCCACCCAAAATCCCAAATTCAAAGTTCGGCTTTCCAAATGTCATTTGTCAGCCCCCCAAAATCCTAATTTCCAAAGTTCGGCTTTACAATTTCATTGGCCAGCCTCCCTGAATCCCAAAATCCAAGAGTTATGACTGACCAATCGCTTGGTCATTCCCTTAAATGCTAAAACCCCAATTGGCTCTCAAATTTCCGTGGTCACCTTTGAAGTCTGAGCTCTTCAGACTTTCAATTTCCTAAAAAAAAAAAAGGGGGCTTAAAATAGAGGTGCCCTGACAGACTTGAGTAGTCGGATTTCTGGCTGCTCAAGGGCAAAAAGGTCAAAACCCGGCTAAGAGGAAAACCCGAAAGGGCGTCTCAGGCAAAAATGGGTAACCCCTTAGCGTGAAAACCCGCAAGGGCGCGCTGGAAAAAGTTAAAGGGGGCTGGTCATGGTGAAAACCCGAAAGGGCGCTATGACTAGTAAAAAAGAAAATATTAATAAAAAAAAGAAAAAAAAAAGAAAAGAGAAAGAAAAAAGGGGTATGATGATAATGCCTCATTGAAGTCTTTGATCCTGAAGTCATATTTTTATTCATGTGCAAAATGGAGGTCCGAGACAAACCCTCGGAGTAACTACATAGGCAAAAGATCCAAAAAAGGAAAGAGTCAGAAGAAGTGCAATGGGAAAAGGTAATCTCAAACACTAGGGGGTCGTCTTTTCAGTAAGTCCTCAATGGTGTTCTGCTTCGCTGCAATTGCTTCCTGCATCGCTTGGCATTCAGACACAAGGGAGTCCTCCTCAGCCCGCAGCTGTCGAACCATCTCAGAATTCGATTCTGCTGCCGCCTCTAGCTCTTCAATCCGTTGTAAAATGCTGCTCACTGTCTCCCGAAGTGAGGTAGCCTGACTCTTGTCTTCAGCTATTGCTGCCTCAAGAGTAGTCCGACGCTCCCGGATATGTTCGGCTTGGGAATGCAACTTCTCTATCTCGCTGGATATAGTACAAGCTTCAGCTTCTAACTCTTGTATTTTAAGCCTATGAGTCTCCCACAACGAGGCCGTGTGCAGGCGCTGAAATTCTGCCCAAACATCGTCCACTGCCGCCATCCAGGGCTCTCTGGGCAATCCCAGTGCATGATAGCCCCGTGTGCCGGTACGAAGAGTGTCTCGCACAGTCTCCACGGGAGGAAGGCTCCCCCTTTGAAATAAGGCTCGAGCTCCACTCATGAGTGTCACCACCATCATGTCAGCCCCCACAAAAGCCTTAGGCTGAGGACCGTCAGGCCAATCAATCTCATGAGGTGGAAAGTCAAGTCCCAACAGCAAGTCTCCTCCATTGCTCCCGGGGAGAGGAGGAGCGTCTCCCTCTGGGGCTGCAACCAAAAAAAAAGGGAGGTGGCACATGAGTCACAATTTTATTCACAACAGAGGTGTTGGTAAATCCTTTTCTAGAAGTCAAAAGTATCGTAGCCTCACCTCGTGAAAGGGAAACCTCTGTCGTTTGGTCTGCCGGGATGTGAGCAGGCTCGTCCCTTCCTACAACGCCTCCATCAAGGGCTGAATTGGTCTGCGGATCCCTTGTTGCCAGCCTATCGATATCTGAAGCAAACACAAGGTTATGATCAGGCAAATATATGTAAATGCCTTAACAGGCATCAATGTGAAAAGGGCGCATGCAAAAGAGGGTGGGCCCCTTTAATTCTGAACTAGTTCATCATTCTTACCCGCATCAGGCGGATAAGAGGCAGACTCCTCCACCGCTGGGGCACCGCGAGACACATATACATCGACAAGTTTCTCTAAAAAAAAAAGAGAGAAAAGAAGAAAGAAGAGATTATGAAAATCAGTCCAGCACAATAGAAGCTGCTAAAAGAACAAGCAGAGAAATGTAAAGAGCATAATGACCTTGTAACCCAACGTCCTCCTCCCCATCAGAAAGCGGCATGGTAGAGCCTGAAGCTGAAGGAGAAGCGATTATGTCTCTTTCAAAACCCCTCCCCTTTGGGGATAGGACTGGGGTCTCTTCCAAAAGGCCATCACCTCTCACCTCGAGGCCTTGATTTCCATCAGCCCCAACACCAGCCTGGAAGGCGCCTTCAATTGGACCTGAGGGAGAGGAATGTCCTCTATTTTTCTCCAAAGCATCCAGGCAGCTTAAGGACAAGGGATCATTCGCTACATAAAGCAAGAAAGTGATGAGATTCATGCGATCATCTTACCAGGGCAAAATAACTCGGTGGGCTAAAACTAGAAGTACATACCAACAGCATGGATAGTTACATCCAATTCTCCGGCCTCAGGGATTGGAGTCTTTTCCCTGCGTATTTCGGCTAACAGCTCTTGAGAATATTGGGTCACCAGGCCCCGATCAGTGGTCAGGCTTATAGAAAACTCTGGCAGATCTGCATTCAGGCTGGAATCCAAGAGGGCAGTAAATTCTTGCATAGAGATCACTGAATTCTCAGCTGAGAGACCTGAAATGATCACTGCTAAGTGAAAGTTCTCCCTGTAATAAAGGGATCAGATATGGAAATTAAGAAGATTTTACTAAAAAAGGCTGGACCTGTGCTTGATCCTGGCTCCAGTACGGGAGGAATATTGGCGCATCCTTCCTCAAAATTTTCCTCTAAAAAAAAAAGAGAGAGGGGAGAAGGGGAGAACATCTTTAGCAAGGGAATAAGATTATGGCTTTATTACTCATCATAGTTGGGAGAAGCACCCTACCTATGGGTATGCGGTCGTCGAGCCCTCCGTGGGAGAAAGGGGGTGAGGCGCCCGATACGGGGTTGTAATCGTCATCCTGGAGCTCTCCATCTTCCCCGGTATCCTCTAGCGCTGGCGAAAGGAGAATATTTGTAGCCGAAATATCACCCTCCACCCTGGCACCTGAGGGGCATAGAAAATATATATATATATATATAAGTGACACATCTCCAAGGAGAGAATGAGAAACAAAAGAGGGATATTACCCGGCCTCTCCTCTGAAGCTCCTCCTTTAGAGCGGGCACGACAAGCACGAGTGTGGCCGCCCTCATCTTCACTAGGACGGGCCCGCTTCTGGGGATTTGAAGCTTTCTTCCCTTTATGTGGCATATCTCTGGCAGCTATATAGCTCTCTGTGAAACAAAAAAAAAAGGGGGGGTGAAGAAGCACGTAAGAGAGAAGTAAATGGCAGTGCACAGATAAGTAAAAAGTAAAAATGACTGAACCACATACCATTCGGGGCTAGCGAAAAGGAGGGCTGCAGCACCACTTGCTCAGGACGTAAACCTACCACCTTCCCAGCCTTGGATACGCCTTCCCAGAGATCGCCGAGGGTAATGCCATTTTCAACAAAGGTGGCATACTCAAAGGGCCCGATACGGGTGATGGACCCGATCAGGTGTCGCTCCCACTTCGGCCACAAGTCATTGGTAAAGCCTTCAGGGTGAAGAGGAGTATCCATTGGTGCAGTCTGAGGATAACCACAATCCGACAAGAAGTGTGTCCACCAAAAATACATTCGCTGATCCGCGAGGCCTCACCTTGCCCCGAAGTAGTAACTGGCGGGCGCTTCAAGGGTTTAATTGCACCCGCATATGGCCGACGGTCTACGGTAATGGCCCCGTTCTGAGCCTCCCACTGCAGGCGAAAGTCCCTCACCGCCTTTGCAATTTTTGAAAATTGGGTATGAAGCACTGAATTTTCCACAATCAATGGCGGTAGGTCGGTACTGCCCAGTCGAGCCTCTTCAGCTTCCCTTATCTTTTGTGGGAGTTGTCGGAAAACATTGCTGTACTTAAACCACCAGCGTGCATAATAGATGTCAACCCGGCCAACTCGCCTTGCCTCGGGCAGGAGACACTGCTCAGCAGCACCATCTCGGAAAAAATAATCCCACCAACTCCCTGCAACAAGGTGGGTGTCATGGCCCCTGCAAAGCCTGCAATCTATGCCAAAGTCTGCATTTGGAGGCACTGATTGGTCATAGCCAAAATTCGTGAAAAACGGTAAGGAAAGTATGGCTCTAGAATAGTCGTGCTGCCCTTCCTGAATACGAGCATGCTTGGCCTAATACAATACAGCCAGTTTTCATAAAAAGTCGAGCTGGTGGACTGATGATAAGAAAGGCCGTAAGATACCTTGTCCCGACCTTCAACAGCAAATGGTCGGAAGTCATGAGAGCCACAAGCAAACTGAAGACCCACATTCCCCTGTACAGGCACAAAGGAAAGCATCCTCCGTGCTGCTAATAAATGCTCATATTGTTGTTGATCCGGCCGGTTTCGAAAAAGAAATATCAATGGCGCCACGGGGTTTTCAATTGGCACACTCTGGCATAATGAGGGTAGCAAAAGTCCGGCCCATGCGCTCAGATAATGTGTGGCCATGTAAACACTTCTATCTCTAGGAGAACTATGTGCTGTCAAGTTCCCCAATCCATGATAAATATTTGCTAATGCAGCAGGGGCGATTGCCAATTTATGACCATCTGCAAGCAGACACGCTGGGTAAATAATCTCAGGCCGTATCAGGCCCTCCTCGCCATATGGCATAACAAAAGTAGCCAACCAGTAAACAAGATAGGCCGCAAGATAAGTTTGATCCGGCAGCCGTCGGGGATTCCACCCCTCATTTTCAGGTGCAAGCAAATATCGCCTATTTTCCTGTGAAGGCAGAATCAGCTGATGGTATTCACTTAAAGGCCTGTCATCCTCGGCAAATCGCTCATGAAAGCAAAATGGTCCATTATAGAAGAATTGAACCCAAGCATTCAAACTAACTCGCACGGCGCCGGCAGAAGCTGAAGGTGCCTTCTTTTTACCAAAACGGGCTAGATCCCGCCAAACTTTCATCAAGTACCTGAAGCTCAAAGGAAGGCCATATTCACCTGAACCTGTGGAATAATTCCTGTGGAGATCATCAAGGCACACCTCCTCATAAGGCCGTCCCGAAATGGGAAGCCCCGAAATTCTGTAAAAACTCCATAAATCCAGGGCGGTTTCACCCTCTGCTGTAGCAAAAGTGTTGAATCGACGGTTGAATCTCTCCGCCAATGCCTGTAGAAGCCCACTGTAGCAAGGATAGCGATATAAAGCGGCAGTCACAGCATGACGAATGCCCACAAGCTCCAGTAGCCGACTGTAATGATGAAGGACACCCATGAGCCATTCTGTGGCCCCCAAATGAAACCTGTGGGAAGGAATAACCGCCCATTTACCATACCAACTGGGCGCAGAACCACACATGATTTTGTCCAGAAGACAAAGCTTATCATACCCTTCTGAGGCAAACCGAGTGCCGGATGGAGCCAAGAAGAGACCTGAACAAGAATCTGATATTGCCCGGTGTTTTCCACCCAAATCCCAAGCAGCAGCTGAGAAGGCCCGATCCTGAACTGGACATCCAGTCTCAGAACTAAAAAAGCCTAACTGAGTAACGGCAGGAAACTGAACCTGGCAAACAAGGCCCATGGGGAAGCTGGGAAAAGAAGCTCCACAACAGCCAAGCAGGCTATCACGACCCACAAGAATGGCTCTCTCGAGCTGAACGCGTTCTGCGGTCAAGAAACTGTCACCATCATCCGTCCCCTCAGGAATGAAGTTCTGGATAAAGGGAAATAAAAACTCATCCAAAGGATAGTGCTTTGGGTAACCCTTGGGGCGTTCATATGTGTAGCGGACACAGCCACCATGTCTGAAAATCAAAGATGAATCAACCATGCCATCGCCTGGATCTCCCTCGGGTAAAGGGCTCGGAGCAACAATGCTCAGCCCCCTGTCAAGTGAAAATAGAGTCTCTGCTGTAACCCGCGGCGACCCCAAAGACGGCATCAATCTCGAGGAAGCAATAGTAGCAGGACGTCCGTCCTGACTCCGAGATGCACGAACTTGGCCTCTCCTAGATCGAGGCATGCTGAATAGCCTGCAAAAGAAAAGAACAAAAAAAGAGAGAAAAGAAAGGAGATAGCACAATGTTAGTTTGATATGGAAATATCAAATGGAAGTGCGAAGAAAAAAAAGAAGAAAAGAACAATACCACGATGACAGTTCGCTATGGCAATATCAAATAGAAATATGAAAAAGGAAGAAACGAAGAAAAGAAAAGAAAAAGAAGAAGAAAAAAAGAGACGGCACGGGTCGCCCGCCTCTGCCTCCGGCCTCGACGGACCACCCGTGGGGGGCATTTGTTGGAACAAAAAAATGTGTGTTATTTAAGTTCTTTTGAAAAGAGTTCCTGAAATAAAGAAAATGAAGCGGGTTGTCGTTAAACGGTCTTAAAATGACAAGGGTTGCCTTCACCGTAAATCCTTTCGACAACCCGGAAAGATGTATATTGGGGATTTGTATTTTTTTATGCACATATACGTGCATTGAAAGGTCTTGATAAAAATATTTTCAGGCCTATAAACTTGCGTGGGAAGTATTCCGCAAAAAGATGAATATTTTCCGGATGTCCGGATGGTCAACCTGGATACACCGGGACCAAGAAGAAAGTTACAGCGATTTCAACGCCCACCACTCGGCCGTACGGAGGTGAAAAGGAAATTTTTTAATCCCCCAGATCCTTTTATAGCCAAGGGAGTGGGGGCCAACCCCCTCCACCCCTTTCTCTCCTTTGACGGCACGCCGAGGAAGGCCGGGAGGGACCCCCTCCGGTCCTTGTACCGGAGGGGGGTATCCCTTGCTGCTGCGGACCCGGAGGAAGACCCCCTCCGGTCCATGAACCGGAGGGGGAGGCTCCCCCATTGCTGCGAACCCGGAGGGGGGGGGGGGGGGGGGGGGCGTGGCTGCCGGACCAAGAGGGAACCCCCTCCGGTCCATGTACCGAAGGGGGGGGAGTTCCCCACCGCTGCGGACCCGGAGGGAGACCCCCTCCGGTCCATGTACCGGAGGGGGGGAGCTCCCCGCTGCTGCGGGCCCGGAGGGAGACCCCCTCCCATGTACCGGAGGGGGGGCTCCCCCGCTGCTGCTGCCGGACCCGGAGGGAACCCCCTCCGGTCCTTGTACCGGAGGGGGGGGGGGGGGGCTCCCTGCTACTGCGGACCCGGAGGGAGACCCCCTCCGGTCCATGTACTGGAGGGGGGGCTCCCCCCGCTGCTGCCGGAGCCGGAGGGAACCCCCTCCGGTCCTTGTACCGGAGGGGGGGGGGGGCTTCCCCGCGACCGCGACCCACCGGAGGGACCCCCTCCGGTCCCTTACCGGAGGGGAACCCCCTCCGGTTCCCTGCATAGCAGCGGAGGGGGGGTTCTCCCCTCTCCGTCCAATCCGCAAGCCCCCGAACCAAAAAAAGGGGGAGAAGAAGAGTCATGCAGTAAAAAAAAAACTGAAACAAGGAAGAGGAGAAGTTACCTTGGCTTTTGGTATTCCACCGGAGGAACTCCAAGAGGTTTTTTACCACCCCCTCCGTCACTTGTGGATCTACTATAAAAGGGAGGCTACTCCAAGAAGCAGAGGAGAGAAGAGAAGAGGAGAGGACCAAGAGAGAAGAGAGGAAGAAAAAGACTTGGAGAGCTTCCTAAGGCCCAAGTCAAAAGAGAAAGCAAGAGGAAGGGTGCGCCCCTTTCTCTCTCACTATAACCCCATGGATTTTGTGTATTTCACATAAATACCCCTTCATGTATATTTGACGAAAATACCCTTTTAATATATAAAAGGGGCTTCATGACTTTATGTAATGAGAAACATTATGACAATGTGGTAAAGTTAAGTGAGCATGAAAACTATGATTGTCATGGTTCTTGTCAAAAATTATACAAAGATCCCTCTTGGCGTAAAATTACACCATCAGCCCGAAAGTTCTTAAAATTGCGCATATATATGTTCGCAAACCATAAAAATTTAAGAGATCAAATGGGAAAAGAATCTCCAACAATTGTTCTCATCATGGAGAAATCTCTTTGAGTTGCGATAATAAAATAAACATACAAGATCAAGCCTTACAAATTGCATCCCCTAAAGTTCTTTCATAATCACGTATATGTTCGTAAAAAACAAATTGAAAGTTGTGGAATATAATTCATCGGGATCATAAAAGTTACATGTAATTCGAAACGACATGTTCCCTTTCAAATACGAAAGGGCGAGGCCGCATAAGAAAGTAACAAAAAAGGGTCATAATCAAAATCCCGCTCCGAAGGAAACTCAAAGGGCCTTTTCTTTTCTTTTTGTCAAAGGTAACAGGAGATCTTTAGCAGTTTAATCAAGGGTATTCGGACTCGTCCGATGTAAATTAACGCCGATTTCGGTCGGTGGGAAAAAGTCTTGTACCCGAACCCTAAATCGTCTGATAAATTTAAAAAGGCGCGGAATTCATATATATGCCAAATATACGCATACCCATCCGACAAAATCGGATGTTCCAAAAAACTTTTCCGCATGTAAACACGCCACCCAGACTGTAGTTGCTGAACGTGCTAATGAAGGGCACGTGATCCGAGGTGACTGGCTCGTGATCCCAGGATGGACGA
Organism: Amorphophallus konjac; assembly: GCA_022559845.1. NCBI lineage: Eukaryota > Viridiplantae > Streptophyta > Magnoliopsida > Alismatales > Araceae > Amorphophallus > Amorphophallus konjac. The sequence continues at coordinate 327,467 of JAHNEJ010002299.1, forward strand.
GATACCAGGATGCTGACACGTGGACTGAGGCCTCTTGGCGGGAATCGTGGAGAGCGCATGTCGCCCTAAATGCTGCTGATATATAAGGAAGACTCCTCTGTCTGAATGAGACTGATCGTGATCGACTGAAGCAGAGGAAGAGTGAGAGCTTCCACGATCCAGAAGAAGAAAGGAAAAGAAAAGAGAGAGAAGAGAAGAAGCATAAGAGAAAGAAGAGAGAAAGAAAGAGATAGAGAGCTCGAGCAGAGTGAGAAGAGAAGCAAAGCTACTTGAATATTTGTTCCTGCTGTACCGTGGATCATATCCATCCCAGTTAGCTCTAGTTGAGAGCCACTGTTGTGCTACCATAGCTACAGTTTTCTGATTACTGTATTTTCCTTTTCTTAGTTTCGTTTACATTTCCTTGTGATTCTTCTGATTGCCCTGTTGGGGATTAGATTCCTCCTGGTGGGTCAGGAGAAGGGAGATTTGATCTCCGGTTGCAAGTAGCTGGGTGCTACGTGTGGATTCCTTCTGGTGGGTCAGGAGAAGGGAGATTTGATCTCCGGTTGAAAGTAGCTGGATGCTACTTGTGGATTCCTCCTGGTGGGTCAGGAGAAGGGAGATTTGATCTCCGGTTGCAAGTAGTTGGGTGCTGCTTGTGGGTTTCCTCCGGTTGGGAGGAAGAGGGGAGGTTGTTCCCCTGGTCAAGCTGTTTGGCAGCATTTGTTGCAGACTGAGTCTGCTGTGCTAATATTACTAGTGGAAGCCTCACTCCGGTTGGGAGTGAGGGGTGGATGTAGGTCTGGAGGACCGAACCACCTAAAAATTATTTGTGCAGTGGTTTGCCTTGCATTAGCTCCATATCTTCTACCTCCCATTCACAGGTTGTGCATGTTTGGCCTGTTGCATTATCTAGAGAGTTATTTTTGAGCATTATATTCTGCTAAGTGTGTTTGGGTTGTTTTACTCTGCATTCGTTTCTGGTTGATCAGGTGGCTGCATTGTTGCAGTCCAACTGTTTGTTCATTTGATTGCCTTATCATTTCATCTTGGAAAGCTCATTAGTTTTTATTCCGCATATCTGAGCTTTAGTTTTTTAAAATGGGCCATATTTTCTAGAGGGATACATTCACCCCCCTCTGTATCCACGCCTAGCTCCCTAACAATTGGTATCAGAGAGGTGTCTGCTTAGAAGGTCCAGCGACCTGCAGATCTGATCTTGCTGTCTTAGGTGCTAATTTGTTTCTAGTGCATCATTATTCCTGTTGCATTGAATCTACCTTCTATTTGTTTCAATGGCTCCTCCACCCGTCTTTAGTGGTTCTGATTTTAATCAGTGGCACACTGCTCTCCATGCTTATGTTAATGCTGTTAATCCTGATCTGTGGAAATTAATTTCACAAGGTCCTCACACCTTACCTACGAAAGTGTCCAAATGGACCGACAGACACAGATCAAAGGACGGAGAAAATCAGGAAGCCTTTAATCTGATGAAAGCAGCTACTGACAGAGCTTTATGGTCTTGCTTTCATGATTGCAGGTCCGCTAAAGACATCTTGGATATGCTGAAGAAAATTCACAGGGCAAATGAGGACAGCTGCATGATGGCTGACAGATATAATCAAGGCAGCAATCAAAATGAAGATGATGATGATAATGAGGTAAATCCCTTTGAAAACTATACTTCAGATGATTGGGAAAATACTTATGCTGACTTGTTGGGGCTATATGAAAAATTAAAAAAGGAACATAAGAAACTGAAAAAGGGTATTAGGTTAAATAGTGTAAATTCCTCTTCATGTCAAAATTGTTTAAAATTGAAACAAACAAATGATGATTCTATATCTGAAATTCGTGAGCTTAAGAGTCAAGTTAAATTGCTAAGGAAAAAGAATCAAGATTCTGTTAACTCAGAACTAAGCAAGCTAAAACCTGAAAATGACTCTAAAACAATCTGCTAAAGGAAATGATAAAGAATTTGAGAAACTCAAACAAGAGAATGATTTGCTGATTGAAAAAATGAATGCCATAAAATCTGTAAACATAGAATTACAGAAAGAGTGTGAAACACAACAAAGAGAAATGAAACAAATTGAAAATGGAAGAAAGTATGAAGTCAATTCAGAAGACCAGCTTCTAATAAATGAATTAGTTCAAAATGATAAGCTCAAAGAAGAAATTGAAAAATTGAAGCTGTTAAACAGTGCAATGTCTGAGAGACTTCTAACCTTAGAAAAAGGAAAAACGGTTTGTGATGAAATTCCTGAAAAATTGAGCAATCTGGAATAAGAAATTGAAAAATATAAAACTGCTAACAAGGTGTTAACTGAATGTGTGAATTGCAGTGAGCAAGAAATCGCCAGCTATGAGTTACAAATCACCTCCTTGGAAAATGAAATTCATGACTTAAAAAATTCCTGGTCCAAATTTGTTCATGGTCAAGAAAATCTAAATAAACTGATAGGTGTTAAAGTCAATTTTCAAAAAGAAGGGTTGGGCTATAATCCAACCAAGAAAAAGAATTTTGAAAATAAGATTCAAACTTCAGCTGTTCCAAATGTTACCTCTGCTAGTTCAGCCAATCCTTCAGTGTTTCAATTTGCTGCTCAAAGAATTTTGATGCCAACTGAAAAACAAAAGGGAAAGAACAAAATGGCTTCTACTACTTACATGCATCCTGTTTTTAAATCTCATGCTAACAGGAAACTCATGTCATGTCTTAATTGTCATAAAACTGGTCATCAAATGCATGAATGCAAACTGAAAGGAAAAGACGACATGAATGCCAGTGAAATGCATGTTAGGAAAACTCATGTCAGAAATCATGAGGTTCAGAAAAAGAAAATGTCATGTTATTACTGCCATAGAATTGGTCATTTGATGCATGAGTGTGAATTAAAAGAACTGGATGATTTGAATGCTGAAATAATTAATGCTGAGAAACTTCATGATAAAAAATCTTCATTCCAGAAAAAGAAAGTTGAATGTATGCACTGTGGCAAACTAGGACACAGCATTGCACAATGCTGGTTTAAAGATGGTAAGAAAATGTCTTTCTCACATCATGCTAAATCCCCTGCAAACCGTAATGATGTTGATAGGAATAAAATTGCTGCAAATAGAAAATATTCTGCATGTGTCAACTGTGGGAAGACAGGCCACAGGACCATTGAATGCTGGCATGCTCAGGGTAGAAAATTCAATTCTAAAACTAATAAATTCCCTGCCATTAGCAAAAAGTCTTTTGCATGCTATCACTGTGGGAAGCTAGGTCATAGAGTTGCTGAATGTTGGCTGGCCGGCTTCAGTAAACAAACCTTTTTCTCTGTCAATAAATTTCATGACAACAGTAATGTGCATAAAAAGAATTTGAAATCTGCTAATTCATGCCATTACTGTAGACAAATTGGTCATTCAATGAACAATTACTACTTGATGAAATCTGATGACCATGCTGCTAGAAATGTGCTGAGAAAACCTGCTAGGAGTAATACTGTCATGTCAGGACCCAAGACTTCTTGGGTGCCTATCTGTGCAAAATAGTTTGCTTACCTGCAGGTGTGCCTTGGAAGCTGAAGAATAAAGAGGGGTAATAAACCAAGGCACTCAAGAAGAAAACCCCTAGGACTGAAATTTCCAGGTAAATTCTCTGCATTTCCTATAATGAAATTCACTGCATATCTTGTTTGATGTGTTCTTGCACACTTGTCATCTATTGAACACTATGAACATTCATGTCTCTCAATGGTCATACTTAATTGTCTGTTTAGACATTGAAAAGAGAATAAACTTGCATTCTGAAAAATCTGAAAAGCTGAAAATTGATCCATGCATGCATGCTCACATTTAAAAATCTGCCTTGTTTCTCATGAGCACATGTTGAGATATCAGTGCATAATTCAGATTGAGAATTGATTGGAAATCAGAACTGCATGTTGAATTATTATGATTGACCTCTGTGGTATATTAAATGGTAAGCTACCAAAAGGCAGGGAGATCTGTCTGGAGGTTCTTACTATGTGTGAAGTGGTCTTTTAGACCAAGTGCTCCGCCTAGTACCATGGGTCACTTTACTTATTACGGCAGTCTGAATGTGCATGTATCACAATTTCATAGATTCAGTTTTCATGGCAAACATTGCATGATCTAAGGGGGAGTTAGCTTAAGATAAAATTCTTGGTGACAAATTGCTGAATAAAGTACAGAGCTGTTACTGCTGGTTGGAGGACTGAGTTAACTCAGTGTGGAAATAGAGTTAACGCACCAGACAGCTTACTCTTTGAGAACCTTGATGTGGAGTGTCTGTGGCTGGTGGAGTGAGTTGACGCTATGGTGAACCTGAGTTAACGCTGTGGGCAACTGGGTTCTGAAATTGAACAAATGGTTGTGATGTCTAGATGGATGAGTTGACGCAGTGAAGAGGGTGAGTTAACGCAGCTGTGCCTTATTGGAATCTCAGGGTTACATCTTCCTCTTTTGGAAACTTCCTTCTCACATCAACTTGCTCTGTCCATATATCTTGTCCTTTCCGTTCTTATCCCACAATAAATCTTCCTTGACATCCGTGTATGAGAAAAATCTCTAGAGCACTGAGATATGTAGATGATGTCTTAAATTCAGGGGGAGTTACAGTGATAATTCCTGTGAAATATGAGATATTTTCTGAATTGCTCTATGATATGTTAATGATAGGAGATCCATAATTCTTATGATGTTTGAATTCAAGAACTTTTGAACCCATTTATGCACTATGTATGGAGCAAAAGCTGAACAATTTAATAAAACCAGGACCTCATCATCTCTCGATCCTTATTGTTCAAAAGTAAAGAAACCAATGTGTGTAGAGGAATTTAATAATTGTATTGATGATGAACTCAGAAATTGTTTATAAACGCTAAAGATGCAATCTATTCACATGTAATATAATGCAGAGCAATGGTAGTTGTTCACTGAGAAATTAGCCCTATGCACCAAAGAAGTGCTGAAGAGCAAGGCATGAGGTGCGCTACTATCTCTGTCTTCAAGAGAAAAACAAATCATTCCAGAGCAATGGTAACTATCAACTGAGAAACTACCTTCAAGCACTTATGAAGTGCTGATAGGCATGTCATGAAGTCAGTTGCCACCTCTGGTTAGTCAATGTAGAATAGTTTGCTATGCTGAGTAATCGGGGACTCGGGTGTCTGATAAACATGTGTACCAGTGTCAAAATGCTAGCAATACTTGACTGCAAATGAAAATGTAAAAAGATGTTGAAAATGCTGAAAATGTGAAAACAATTAAAACATGTGAGTTTGGTTGATCTGATGCTCCTTATTCAACTGAGTCTATCTTCAATGCCAGTTAAATTTCTCTCTATCTGAAAGGCTTCTTAAAATTGAAAGATATAAGGGACAGAAATGAAAATGGTTCTAGTGTGAAAAGAGTTCTATTTTTTCTCCAGGCAGGTGGCTTTAGTGGTTCATGGCCTCTAATTCAATGTTTTAAGATTATTTCTTCTCTTTATCATTAAATGAATTAGAGCCTATTTACTTACATCTCTCTCATGGGAACTCGATCTGCAACACTTAAAATTCCTTGAATATAAGCCTGATTATCTCACTATCTTAGTACCTTAAGAAAATCCCTTGAACGGATGTCCCTCTGGCTACTTGTCTTGCTTCTTCTGTTCACATCAGCCTCACTGCGTAGACGCAATGTCCCTTGGCGTCCACGCCTTGTGTCTTTCTGACTACTTGTCTTGTGTTTTCTGCTCACATATGCCTCACTGCGTAGACGCAATATCCCCTTGGCGTCCACGCATTGCCTCTAATGCAACTTTCTTCAACCCGGTTCACCGACTTGAACCGGCTGAACCGTTCACTAAAAGGGTCTTCGTAGTCTCTTTAAAAGAGTAGCTTGACCGCCACTCGTCTCCACTCCGTTCGAAACCCTTGGACGGTTTACCTTCCGTGTTCTCCAAACACCCTCCCACACCATTTCTTGTCTCCGATCATCTTCGGCAAGGGTGCTCAGTCGGGAAAGCTGTTGATGGAGCAGAACTTGAGGGATTCAAGTGCGACACAGTTGACGATGGACTCACTCACAGAGGATGCGCTTGATGCTCCAGTGGCCAACCCTCCAGAAGCGACACCATCTACAGCTATTTCCAGGAAGCGCAAAGGAAAGGAGAAGGAGAGACGTCCTCGGAGCCCTAGTCTGCCGGTCAAGAGAAGAAAGTCCTCAAAATCGATATCAGCTGAACCACGCACCTCTTCTGGCATAACGGGGAAAAAGAAATCCAGGTCTTCTGTTGTCATCAATATAGAAGAACCTCTCAAGGTTCTTATCCCCAGGTACATTGTAAGTTCCGATGAAGAGCTACTGACTGTATTTCCTGAGGTACGGCCTGCATTAGAATTTCAAGGCTGGTGGAAGTTTGTGACGAAGCACACTGTTTACTATCCTACTCTCGTTAGGGAATTTTATCAGAATTTGAAATATGAACCGAAGATTCCCAAATTGTCCTCCACTGTTAGAAATGTTCATTTTGAGTTAACTAGTGCCCTGCTTGCTCGAGTTTGGAAAATACCAATGGGAGGAGCAAAGCTTCATTCGTATGAGCTAGATGAACATGAGGCGTTTGCTGTTTTGACTGGGTTAACCAAAGACCCCTCTGACGTGAAACAGACATACCTGTCCAGTCTGAAAGCTAATAGATTTATACCATCTGTCAGACTACTTCATCACATATGCACGTCTATCATCACACCTCAAAGCAGTGGTAGAGAAAGAGTCACAGATATGCAGCGATTCCTGTTGTACTGCATGCTAAAGGAAGTTAAGATTTCTTTAACTGATGTTGTAGTTCAGACAATTGGAACTTGTCTTCACCACTCTAGAACACTACCTTATGCAGCACACCTCACATCAATTTTCAAAAAGGTAGGAGTGGATTTTGGAACTGAAAAGAAACATGTTGTCCCCAAAGGAAACATATATTCCATGTCTTACGTTCAGAGATTTATGGGCTTCCAAGTCATTGATGGTAAGGCTGTTAGAATCCTTCCCAGTCAGAAATCAGCTCAATCAGAGACAGGACAGGCATAAAGAACAGTCACTGTGGATGATAGTCAAGTGAACAGGACAGAGATACCAATTCCACCTGTGGTGAGAGAAGGCAGACCAGAGGGTAGTTCAGCAAGAGGAGAGCATGAGGTTGAAGAAACATTTGTGAGATCATCAAGCCCTCAGTTGGAAACTGGGGAACCCAGTGGCTCTACACCTACAATGGAAATTGGTGTTTATAGGAGGCCTTTTCCAACTTCTGATGCAGCTCCACCACCAGCCACTGTTGAAGAGATGTTTGCTCACATGTCTATGATGCTGCAGCGTCAGGATGCAAAGATGGACAAGCTAATGGAGTTTACAAATTATCATCTCAACAAACTGACTGCTCGGGTTATACAATTTGAAGTCTCTGTCTTATCCGAGTGGCAAAAATTCTTACTCTCCAAGATGCTATCTGACCAAGCTACAAGGTCCGTCTTGAAAAACCTATCATCTCTACTTGACAAACTATCAACATTGGTGACCGACATACACAGCAATCAATCTTCATTTTGTCAATCCCTTGCCAAGATTACTGATCTTTGTTTTGATGTGAGGATTGCTGTTGAAACCATCAAGGGTCCTGTTAATGCTCTTCCCCAATGCATCAAAGCTATTTTAGGCAAGATTGACACTGTGACAGACACGCTTAACTCTCTTGGAAATCAACTGAAGAACACCAAAAATGTCCACGATGATATGTCCTCTGCTATTGCACATGTGAGGACCACACTGCAACATGACTTAGCTGCTATATCTCAAGACATTCACACGTTGCTGGGCAGAGATCAATCTACTACTCCACGATCTCACTCTACTCCAAGTCAACCACCAAGGGCTCGCGGATCTTCTTCCAGTTATGGCAGATTTTTCAATTGAGGCCTCGTACCAGATCACGTATTGCCCCCTTCATGATGATGTCAAAGGGGGAGAGCAGCATGAGTTCAAAGCATGAGTTCAAATGATAGCATATGTTTCTTTTTGTAATTAAGCATACATCACAATGTAGCTTCATGAATTACAGATACTTGAATACAATATAGCTTCGTGAATTACAAATACTTGTACTTCTGATTGACAGATAACCATGCATTTGTTTGATACCTCATCCTTAAAACAATCCAGAGTTGCCATCATCAAAAAGGGGGAGATTGTTGTACTCCTGATTTTGATGATGACAACGGTAAGATAAGTGATATAGACACTTAAGTTTTAATGAATGTTTAACATGAACAAAAGGATGCAGGGTGCTCAATGCGTCAACGCCATCAACAAGCAGCGTCGACGCAGCGGCTTAAGAGATGCCAATATTCAAGGCAAGAAAGGCCTTAATGTACATGTCCGTGCGTCAACACCACCCACTGGCAGCGTGGACGCAGCAGTTCAAGTATCTCCTTGCAACCTCTGGAGTACCTTGGCAGCGTCGACACTGCAGCTCGTTGGGTCGACGCAGCAGCTTGATGGATCGACAAGGTGACCAGAGGGTGGACGCAGCTGCACAATGCGTCAACGCACTCCTTGACGCAAGAAGGCTGAAGCCATCCAATTTCAGCTGCTGGAACACACCAATGCATCAACGCAGCATGATGAGAGCGTCGACGCAGCACGCCCATCTGCTGAAGACTTGATCACTGGATCATCAATGCGTCAACGCCACGGGTTGGAAGTGTCGACGCAGCAGTTAAAAAGGCTAGGCTGGTTGCTCGCTGGAATGTATCAATTAGGGCTGTCAATGGGCCGGGCTTAGGTCGGCCCGGCCCGGGCCCGACTTATCAAGAGTAAGGCCCGAGCCCGGCCCGGGCCCGACCTACGTCGGGCCGGGCCGGGTCGGGCCCGACATTATGTAAAAAATTCAAAGCCCGACTAAGGCCCGGCCCGGCCCGGCCCGACTACTTAAATAAAATAATAAAAATAATAATAATTAATAGATTTAATACTATAAAACTTATAATCTCACTAAATAAATTAAAAATTTGATATTAATTACATAATTTGTGTGAAAAGAGAATTTTAAAATTTCTAATTAAGTAAAATAACATAAGTTTGACTAAATAGTTTTTAAATTTTGAAGTGAGAATAAAAAAAGGGATCGGGCCGGGCCGGCCCGCGGGTCGAACTCAAAGCCCGAGCCCGGCCCGCGAGTCTAGTCGGGCCGGACTTTTAGGCCCGACTAAAAACCCGCGGGCCGAAAATGACCTTGCGGCCCGGCCCAAAATCGGGCCAAGCCCGCGGGCCTGTCGGGCCGGCCAGGCCCATTGACAACCCTAGTATCAATGCGTCAACGCAGCAGGCTGATGGAGTCAACGCAGCAGACTTAAGTCTTGCTGGTAGAATGCCCTTGAAGGCTGGGTCAACCTTTTGGAGCAAGTGAGTTGACGCCACCAGACTGTAGTTGCTGAACGTGCTAATGAAGGGCACGTGATCCGAGGTGACTGGCTCGTGATCCCAGGATGGACGAGGTACCAGGATGCTGACACGTGGACTGAGGCCTCTTGGCGGGAATCATGGAGAGCGCATGTCGCCCTAAATGCTGCTGATATATAAGGAAGACTCCTCTGTCTGAATGAGACTGATCGTGATCGACTGAAGCAGAGGAAGAGTGAGAGCTTCCACGATCCAGAAGAAGAAAGGAAAAGAAAAGAGAGAGAAGAGAAGAAGCATAAGAGAAAGAAGAGAGAAAGAAAGAGATAGAGAGCTCGAGCAGAGTGAGAAGAGAAGCAAAGCTACTTGAATATTTGTTCCTGCTGTACCGTGGATCATATCCATCCCAGTTAGCTCTAGTTGAGAGCCACTGTTGTGCTACCATAGCTACAGTTTTCTGATTACTGTATTTTTCTTTTCTTAGTTTCGTTTACATTTCCTTGTGATTCTTCCGATTGCCCTGCTGGGGATTGGATTCCTCCCGGTGGGTCAAGAGAAGGGAGATTTGATCTCCGGTTGCAAGTAGCTGGGTGCTACTTGTGGATTCCTTCTGGTGGGTCAGGTGAAGGGAGATTTGATCTCCGGTTGAAAGTAGCTGGATGCTACTTGTGGATTCCTCCTGGTGGGTCAGGAGAAGGAAGATTTGATCTCCGGTTGCAAGTAGCTGGGTGCTGCTTGTGGGTTCCCTCCGGTTGGGAGGAAGAGGGGAGGTTGTTCCCCTGGTCAAGCTGTTTGGCAGCATTTGTTGCAGACTGAGTCTGCTGTGCTAGTGTTACTAGTGGAAGCCTCACTCCGGTTGGGAGTGAGGGGTGGATGTAGGTCTGGAGGACCGAACCACCTAAAAATTATTTGTGCAGTGGTTTGCCTTGCATTAGCTCCATATCTTCTACCTCCCATTCACAGGTTGTGCATGTTTGGCCTGTTGCATTATCTAGAGAGTTATTTTTGAGCATTATATTCTGCTAAGTGTGTTTGGGTTGTTTTACTCTGCATTCGTTTCTGGTTGATCAGGTGGCTGCATTGTTGCAGTCCAACTGTTTGTTCATTTGATTGCCTTATCATTTCATCTTGGAAAGCTCGTTAGTTTTTATTCCGCATATCTGAGCTTTAGTTTTTTAAAATGGGCCATATTTTCTAGAGGGATACATTCACCCCCCTCTGTATCCAGGCCTAGCTCCCTAACAGGGAAATCTCTTACACAAAACATCAACTCATTCATTCTTTCATTCATACAACATATCATACGTAACACACCTTAGCCTCCTTATATAGGGAAGAAAGCTATAACAACAAGACCCTCTAACTTCTACTAATTATATTCATACCCTTAGCCTAACAAGACAAACCCACCAACCAATATTTGACTTGTGGGTTTTAATCAAATAAAATATAAAAATTACACACATGTTATTTTGACTTAGACTAGCCTAATAAAACGAAAGAAAAAAATACATGTAGGGATACATGTATACATACACACAAATACATATACTCAATACGTAATATACGACGTAGGCCGAGTCTTCAGGAAGGATCTCCGAGCCATAAGCTCAGTGTCGGGGCAGTGCGGCGTCGACTCCGAGTAGTGGGCCCAGTAGTGGACCCGGTGTCCCCACCAACCCTCCCGGGGCGGCTAGAACTCGACTCCATCGAGTAAGGGGGGACACTGCTGTGGTAGTGCTCCAGCAGATCTGGATCGAGGCGCTGGAGATCTTCCCGACTGATCCAGGAATCATCAGAAGGTGGACGGTCCCGCCAGCGGACAAGGTAGCGCTGGTACACCCTGCTCCGTATAGTGGTCACCTGCTCATCCAGTATCCTCTCAATGTGCTCGCGCGGTACTCTCGAGGCTGTGGGACGCATAGGGGTGGGCTCACTCTCAATGGGAGGAGAAGGCTCGAAAGGGTCACTAGGAATCGCTGTGGGTTCCTTGTAGGCCACTAGATCTGCCACATTAAAAGTCGAGCTAATCCCATATTCGGGAGGTAAGTCCACAACATAAGCATTGGAGCCAATCTTCCGCAGAATTGGGAAGGGTCCATCACTACGGGCTTGCAACTTCTTAATGGCTCCCAAAGGGACCCGTTCGGGTCGAACCCGTACCATAACCATGTCAAATTCTTGGAATTCATGGTGACTGTTGACTCTCCATCCTATGACCGCTCCTTGACCATTCTCTATGTGGGCCTTTGACGTTGTCGGCCCGCTCGGTGATCCTAATTCCCAGATCAAACAGAAATCCTTTATCCTTACCGCCACTGAGTACTTCACCAAGTGGGCTGAAGCCGAGGCGTACGCAGAGATCAAAGCTACAACGGTGTGCCGCTTTATTATGAAGAATATCATCTCACGGTTCGGAGTGCCAAGCAGCATCATCACCGACAACGGACCCCAGTTCGTTTCCCAAGAGCTCAAGGACCTATGTAAGAAGTTCAATATTGCATTGCATCATTCATCTCCATATTATCCTCAAGGCAACGGCCAAGCCGAGGCCACTAATAAAACCCTTCTTAAAATCAAGAAAACATGTGAAGCTCATAAATTTTCTGATTGGCCAGAAAGATTAGTGGAAGCTCTGTGGGCTTACCGCACCTCCGTCCGTACCCCTACGGGACAAACTCCCTATTCTCTTACCTACGGGATGGAGGCGGTGCTCCCATATGAGATCCTGATCCCTTCCCTTAGAGTGCAGCTTGATAAGGAACTTAATCTCGATGAACGTCGAGAGGCGTTGCTGGTTCAGTTGGAACTCTTAGATGAGAAGAGGATGAATGCGGCCGATCATGTATCCGTTTATCAGAAGAGGGTTTCACGTTATTTTCAAAAGAAGGTGATCGAACGTAAGTTTCAAAAGGGTGATATGGTTTTAAAGCGAAAATTCATTCGGTCTGCAGGTCCTAGGTCTAAATTACAACCTAATTGGGAAGGGCCATTTGTCGTAAAAGAAGCTTATCCGGGAAATGCTTATCGTTTAGTAAACGCGGAAGGTGAGGAGCTCTCTCACCCGTGGAATGGGTTGTATCTTAAGCGTTTCTTTCCTTAGAGTCTAACCGTGTGCTACCCCGACAGCAAGATGTTCCTCCTTTCACTAAAGGAGTCCCGAGTGAGGCAACCACACACTACACAACGTCCCTGGTCAGGTTTTTCCACGTTGAGAAAGGACAATGTTTCTCCTTGGCCATGCTTTGGGGGAAAGTCAAGGTCCCTGTCCGTTTCTTCCTTCAGCTAAAACCAGGGGCAAGAGGTGAATAAAGAGGCGATAACCGATCCAAACACCCTCACAAGAGGAGGTCTCAAATAGGGGCAGTCCGTTATGACCTGACGCCACAAGAAACAAAAGAGACAGCGAAGGGGCAATCTCTATGACAAAATCAAAAGCATCACCTCAAAGTAGATATAGTATGAATTATGAATTCCAAAGCTCCAGAAAGACAAAGCAAGAAAAGCTAGGCATGACAAGAGTGGCAGTACAGTTCCCCGCGGGACGTTATGAGCCCGGTCGCATGCATGCCTAGGGTGGATTAAGGTTCGAGGACGGACTCAAAGCCCCGGCACAACAGACCAAATCTCTAATGGGTTGTAGGGAAAGGAAATTAAGTCTTAAAAACTTCTATATCTGGCCTAAAGCTTACCCCCCGTATTCTGTTTTTCTTTTAGGACCGAGATTAGTACCCTGGGTATGGCCCTAGCAGAAACACCGTCATGACAATTGGACCTTGTCCAGGGGTTGTCATCTTCTCTCACACCCACCCCCGGACTCGATATCAACAAGGAAGGGCTCACGCTGCTGGGGAAGCACTGGTTTTCCAAAATCCAAAAAAAAAATTGAATATTTTTCAAAATCCAAACAAAATCAAATATTTTCTAAAAATCAAAAAAAAAAAATCGAAATATTTCCAAAATCCAAAAACTCAAATATTTTCAAAACCCAAACAAATCAAATATTTTCAAAAGTCTCACAAAAATCAGATATTCTCCAAAAACCCCGAAAAACACCATCATATGCATTGCATGCATTGCACTATTTTTATTATGTTTTCCGCCTATTTAAAAAGGCTCCACCCCTTGACCAAATATTAAGAAACGGTCATTATCTAACTTGCTTCAAGGCAAAGGGTTGAGTCTAAGAACAGATCTAACTTGTTTCATGTTTGAAGTGTGCGCAGAACACAGGATCAAGATCAAAGCGAGAAGCTCACAATTATGCAGATTCAAGGCTGAAACGCGTCATCACCAGACCGCTACAGTCATCTAACGGTCATATCCTTACCGTCACTCCTCTTCTTGCATAAGCTTTCTTTCTTTCAGCAGCCATCATTCTAACGGCCGGGGTTATGACCGTTACTTACTCTAACGGCCTGAGTCTTGACCGTTACATCCCTCAGAGAACAGGGTTCTTCGCGCTTCCATTCTGACGGCCTATCGTCAGACCGTCGTTTCTTTGTAGCAGCCCAGTGCACATCCGTTACATACTCCAGAGGCTCTGCCTGTTCACACCATTCCAGACAATCAAGCCACAAAACTCTTGCTCATTCAACTGAGACAATCTCATCTCATTCAATCAGGCTCAATGAAAAATGAATTCACAAAATTCCAACTTTTTGTCATACAACCAACGTCTCTCATAAATAAAAAATCAAGCTACATTAAGTTTTTTATCTGCAAGAGGGCGGATCTTCCTCAACTCTTTCACGTAGCCTCGGCGTGCTTCATCGTTCTCTTCAACTTCTTCTTGCCACGGGCGCACTTTGCTAATCCCCCACATGGTCAGCGCGTTCCGGATCGCTCTTTCATCCTCCTCGGTCCCCATCTTCCTAGATAGAAGGGGAGGGTAGTGTGATAGTGCAGGAGCTTGGGTTCTTGGAAGTCCGATCTGAAGATGACACCGGTGCGGGTTGTAGATCGCCATTGTAGTGTTCCCCACTAGCTGGAGGTCCAGGCCTTGACGCCGCGGTATTTTAAGAAGAGTGCTTCGAAGGATTCTTGGTCGCATATTGAACTTGTCCGTTGGCAAGGTGTTGAAGAAGAGGCGCCATTCATCCCGAGTTTTCTTATCCGCCGTCTTGCATTCAACCTGTGAAGAGTATCCAAATGCCCCTCCAATGAAGAAGAGAGGGTGGCTCCCGAAGATTCGGCTGGCCGAAGTTATATCTTCCTTTGGTTGGAATTTGACTCTCACTCCCATCCAACACTCAAGAAGTATCATGGAGCCGAACAAAGGTCCTAGGCAAGCTGAACTTAGCCCTTCATAGAGGTATGAGAGGATCGCTTGAGGGATGGACGTTCCCCGCCACAACCCACTAATAATGCTGAGATTTTTTATGTCTAAAAGGTGGTCGGTTGTGGTGAAAAGGAAGACTCTGCATAAGCACACCGCCACCGCCTTGGCTATTGCTTCGTGTCTCTCCCACTTGTTCTTGCAATGGGACACTATCCATTGTGCCAAGGGTATCAAATGAATGTGGTATGGGCTGATCATGGTCCTCACGTCCTTCGGATTATGGATAAAATCACTCAAGATCAAGGACGGGTCAATAGGCTCAACCGTGTAGCAAACCCGGTCTTCATCCCCCACCTTAGTCTTAGGAAGGGCTAGATAGGTCTCTACCTCTTCTAATAGGACTGTCGCTTCAAAGGAAGGGAAGATGAAGGTATGAGTTTGCGGATGCCATAGTTCTACAAGGGCTGAAATACTTGGCCAATCTAAAGATAATTTCTGGAAGTTTTTGCCTAAGACCAAGAGAGGTTGAAGGTGCCATGCTTTAAGGATTGATGTGACTTCTATAGGGAGTGCCTTTACCATGGGAGCCACCCACTTCAAATTTGAATAGCATCTTGGGCCAGGAAGGGGCTTAAGAAGGAGAAGAAGGAGCCATGAAAGGAATTGAAGTGCAGAAAATTATGAACTTGGTTGGGTTATTGGGACTTACCACCCTTTGAGCATTAGAGCTTAGGTGCTTGGGAATCGAGGTTAGCCGTTGAAGCTCTCCGTGTTCCTTTCTTGCAGCCTTAGGTCCGATGTAGACCTTCTCCTCCATAGCCATCACCTCAAAGCTTCTCTTCATCTTGATTTCTGCCTTTAGGAGTGGTCTTTCAGCCCTAGAGCAGAGGTTTCAGCAAAGCTACGATTTTTGGTTGAGTTTCCAAGTTTTAAAGGCTTGATTTTGGGTTTAAAAGGATAAGACTTGAGTTAGGAGGCCTTATCTTCAATCGAGATAAGTTCTAGTGGGAGATTAAGTGGATAAATCTCGGGTTTAGGCTCTCACGGCTCAATCCGTCTCGAAACACAACTCAGGCTCCAACAGTCCATCGTGGGACCGTCATTTGCCTCTGACGCGCCAGAGTGGGGCCGTCGCATTTCCTGTAGGTTCAAAGTTCGCCCGTTCCTGTTCTGTGAAGTCTGACGGTCCAGCGTTTGACCGTCGTTCTTTCGTAACGCGTAAACCCTGAGCCGTTACACCCTCAGCCGTTCAGCTCCTTGACTTCTGGGCTAAACACTTCCCGACGGTCTTGGTCAGAACCGTTGCTTCACCCCGACGCGTCTCCTTTGGGCCGTCGCATTTCCCGTTGATTGCCCTGCAAACCATCGCTCTGCCATGATTAGGGTTGTCAATGGGCCTGGCCGGCCCGACAGGCCCGCAGGCTTGGCCCGATTTCGGGCCGGGCCGCAAGGTCTTTTTCGGCCCGCGGGTTTTTAGTCGGGCCTAAAAGCCCGGTCCGACTAGACTCGCGGGCCGGGCTCGGGCTTTGAGTTCGGCCCGCGGGCCGGCCCGGCCCGATCCCTTTTTTTATTCTCACTTCAAATTTTAAAAACTATTTAGTCAAACTTATGTTATTTTACTTAATTAAAAATTTTAAAATTCTATTTTCACACAAATTATGTAATTAATATCAAAATTTTAATTTATTTAGTGAGATTATAAATTTTATAGTATTAAATCTATTAATTTTTATTATTTTATTGAAGTAGTCGGGCCGGGCCGGGCCGGGCCTTAGTCGGGCTTTGAATTTTTTACATAATGTCGGGCCCGACCCGGCCCAACCCGACATAGGTCGGGCCCGGGCCGGGCTCGGGCCTTACTCTTGATAAGTCGGGCCCGGGCCGGGCCGACCTAAGCCCGGCCCGGGCCCGACCCATTGACAGCCCTAGCCATGACCAACGGTCTAGCATTAGACCGTTATTTGTCTTTGACGCGCCTTCTGTTGACCGTCACTTTTCCTGTAGCCCCAGCTACAATTTGACCACTGTCATGGTTAACGGCCTTTATCCGGCGCGTTATTTGATTATGACGGTCTGAACCTGGACCGTTACATTCTCTGCTGCTGAATTGAGGCCATTTTCTTCCTGCCCTTGCCTAGACTCGGCGGTCTTTCACATTTTACACCTCCTTCTCCGCACATTCTCATGCACAACTGTTTTCATTTATCACATACATGCGTTCCTACACATGCATTCATACACACATCTCACGCATTCATCATCACATACAATCCTTCATTTGTTTTTGGCATTTCACAAACACACATTCCTGCACAAAATAACAAAAGACCAAAAAGAAATTTCATTTTTCACTCCATTTTTCTATATAAGTCATGTACAAGTGATAACAAAAGGTAAAGAAAAATATATATATCACTCGGCCGGCTTATCTCCCGGGCCGCCATCACTATCTCCGGTACCCTCGGGCTGCCTGGCTATTGGTCCCATGGCGCTGTGCTCACCCTCTGGCTGTCGTCTCTGGTCCGCCTCCTCGTTCCTCCGATGGCCGGAAGAACTGGTAAAATACCCGCGAACTCCGCTGATAGGGGCCACACTCTGGCTCCGGCTGCTCGTCCCCGACCTCTTCCCTAGAAGACGGAGTGCATCCTTCAAGGCCCCAATCGCACCCTTCATCTCGAAGGTCTGCACTCGGAACTGATCTCGCTCGCCTCTTACACGTGCGATGTCAGCCCTGAGCCGCTCCATCTCTCCGTCGTCCGGGCGTCGCGGGGTCTCCGCTCGCAATCTGGCCATCTCCGCCCGCACAAGCTCTGTTTCTGCTCGGGCTCTCTCCGTCTCGGCCCGGCTCCTCTCTATCTCCGCCTGGAGACGCTCTGCCTCCGACCGAGCCTGCCTCGGCCACTGCTGCGGCTACCTCTCTCGCCTGTAGATTGCATTTCATATAGTTAATCATAAGACGTTTAATTGGCATCATCATGAGCATAAGCATTTTTAGCATCTTACCCGCTCTGCGAGGGTGGCCTCCGCCTCCTCGGCCCGGGCAACTGCCCGAGCGAACTCGGCATCCTGCTCTGCCCTGCCTCCCGCAGGCTGAGAGGAAGACGATGGGGCATCCGGTCCAGCTCGTTGGACTCCCTCGGCCCGCTGCATTGTCATGATTAATCACATTAAGCAGTTCATAAGCATAATCATTTAGGTTTAAGTTTAGAGTCTCACCAGGAGCTCCAGGGCGGTCCGGTACTCGTCCCGCTGCTGGATGGTGGAGTGAAATAATCCCTCCAGCTCGGCTATCCGTCCCTCAGGGTCTAGCTGCATTTAGAAAACATGTGAGTCATTTACATATAGCATTGCATTTTTTGCATATAAAGAGGTTTAAGGTTTAGAGTTGCATACCGGTCATCGGGTACCTCGGTACACCCGGTCACCGTAGAGTCAAGCGAAGGCCTTTAGATATGCCTCGTCACTCTCATCTCGCTCCTTCACCGCTCGGCCCCGCTTGTTCCAGTCGTGGACGTACTTCGCCTTCCGGGCGCACCAATCCACGTTGCCACTGATGCCCCTTGCCGACTTGCCTGGGTGGTCATCACTGTGGCGTGGAAAGGTCACCTCGGGCTGGTGTAGTCCCCGAGTCCGCAGGATCAGCCTGTAATGCAGAGGCTCGATGATGTGGATACAATGCAGCCATATGTCTCGCCCCATGTACGACAAGGCCACCTCTACCCATGGCTGTCCCGTGTAACCCTCGCCGCGGTACGGGGTCCATCTCACCTAGAAACATTAAGTCCATTCATCAGCATATAAGTTCATCATGTAGAAGCATTTAAAGGCGTATAGAAGCATTTAAAAGCATGTAGAAATCATTTCGAGTTCTGGACTTACCGACGTGTGTGGGTAGGAGTCCAGGTCATCCTGGATCGTCCGGGTCAGTCTGATGACCGACCCTGTGTCCCTCGCTACCGTCCATCGCCTCGCGATCGGGATGCGGCCGGGGTGGGGTAGTGTGCCTCTCCTGATGCCCGGGAGATACATGTAGCTCCAGATCTGCATTTTAGAAATTAAGTCAGTCAAATTGCATAATCATGGCATAAACGTTTTTTGCATAAATAATATAGAAAGCATTTAAATTGCACTCACCTGCAGAAAAGGCGAGAAGCCGCCCAGCATCGTCTGTCGATCCGTCGTGCTGAGGGACTCGAACAGGAACGCGAGCACTGCTGCTCCCCATGCATATCTCCCGACTCTATGCAAGTTCTCTATCATCGGGAGCAGTCTGCAGCTGATGACGTCCGCTCGAGTCACGAAGAGGAGCTTCCCGAATAGCAGCATCAGGAAGCGTCGCAGTACTTTATCTCCCTCAGGTCCTGCCTCCGCCGCCACGTGAGGGCGCACTTGGTCTATCACTCTGCCCAGATGCTCCTCGGATAGCTCTCCTACGGCGATCGCTGCTCCTCTCAACCCCAAGCTCTCCTGCAGTACTGATCTCGAGAGTTGAGAAGAGGACTGTCCTGGCCTGATCAGATCGAGTCCGAGCAGCTGCTGTGCCATGTCCCGGTAGTCGCCGTATGTCCATCCTGTCACTGCAGCTCCGTGGACTCTCAATCCCGTAATCCTCGCTATGTCTTCTAGTGTGGGGATCATGTGGCCCCACGGGAAGATGAAGGCTCTGCTGACTGGGTCCCACCTCTCGTGCAACGCGTACAGCAAGGGTGTGTCCATCCGGATCACCTCGATGCTGAGCACCTCGGCGAATCCCATCCCGACCAGTCTCTCCCTCTGGTAATCGGGCAATGCCTGGTACACTGCCCGGGTCTGCAGCCAGGAGATCCGCGTTCTTCTCTTTCCCTGCATTCATGTAGATCATTGGTTAGTTGATTGCATCATAAAATCATTGCATAAACATTTATAAAATGAAAACAAAACAAAAAATTCAGAAATTGGAAAACCCTAGAAACGGTGTGGATCTCTGGTAGATGTAACGGCCCTGGGGTGGGGCGTTACTTGGCTCTGACGCACTCATGGTGGCGCGTCAGGCGTGTGACGGTCGCTGGCAGGACCGTCACATTGTCTGCCTGTGGTTTTTTTCCCTTTGCATCCCCGTGATCTCTCACCTTGGCAAAATGGCCTACAATCATTCCTAATGGGTTCGTGGACCCATTTCTACCCCTCAACCCCGCATGCATACATAATAAAAATTCAAAAAAAAATCAAAAATTAAAATTAGGGCGAGAGGACCTACCTCATGGTCCATGCCCCTTCTCCTCTTCTTGACTGGTTCTTTGGGTTCCTCTTCGCCCAAGGGGGCTTCTTCTTGGTCCTCTGCAGCCGTGGGAGCTTCCTCTTCCTCCCTTAGATCTCTTCTCGCCGTTTGCTCTTCTTCCACCGACGGGATGGCCTCCCGTTCAAGCCGGCGGTGGAACCGCCGTATTGCCTTCCTCTTTCCTCTCTCCCTCTTCTGTGGAGGCAGCTGGGATGGCTCGTCGCCGGCCATTGGAGCGGTGGGGTTGGTGATCGTCGGAGGTTTCTCGGTTGAGGGCTTTGGGATGTTGAATGTTGAATGAATGGGGCCATGACCGTTCGGGTTTTATTTTTTGAACGCTCAGGAAATGTGACGGTCTATCGACCGGCCGTCACATCCTTCTGACGCGTTTGTCTTCGACCGTTACATGTGTTGGCCCTGTTTTATTGAAGAATGTGAACCGCCTGGTTTATGACAGCCCAGGGCTGGTCCGTTATTTCGTGTGACGCCCTTACACTCGACCGTTAAAAACTTGCAAGTTTCTTGATGAATTAAATGGTCTAATTAATATTAAAATGGTTCCATTTTCTTCCATGTTGTTCATTATTGATATCTCTCACACGTACAAATGGTTAGGCCTTGATTCATGCTCATATTCATATTTGTTATTGGCTAACCTCTTTCCATGAAGGAAGTCATGATCAAAGTCACGCTCTGCCGTTCGTCAGGCAGGTAAGTCAGGTATTGTATCTCTTTCCCTTATCCTTTAATGCGTTACTATATGTTATCTATGATATATTATCTCGAGAACCGGCTGGTCATTCATGTGTTCCAGGATCTGATGTTCCCCTTAAACAAAAATGATGACGATCTAAGTTCACATGTTTAATCGTTGGATAGGCCGTTAGGTTGGAAAAATTCGGGGACGATGGTTCTGTCTTGCACGCCGTGGTTGCAGATGGTGTCCTGACCCTGGTTTCTCCAACTTAGCAATATTATTCTCGAGTATCTTGATATTTCATCTTTCTTTGCATTCGTTTTAAAGATTTCTTTTTCTTTAGCCCAGCATGCATCATACATCTTTTGAGCATTCATGTGCTTCATCTGTTCAAGGTAGATCGATGATGGTGAGTAGTTGTGTTCTTGAGCTCGAATGAGGAGAATTATTCCACTCTGAATTAGAAGGTTTCCTTCGATCTCTCGCTTGATTTGGTTGGCTGAGGATTCCTGTCTGGAGTTTAGTCAATTCTCTTTCCTTTCCGTTGCCTCCGGCGGCTAGCCGTGTTTTCTTTCCTTAGTTGTTAGTTCCTCCAGACATGCGTCCTTTGGTTGGCTATTTCCTTGTGATCAGTTCGAAGTTTTCCAGAAAATTCCTATCGCTTGTTGGTAAAGAACGGGTGTCGTTTTACCTTAACGCCCTCTTTTTGATACACTCCACTCCACTTCCGCTTCATCTCCATGTTCCATTTCATTTCCGCTTCACCTCCGCTCGCTCCCCTGCAAAGAGGACGTTAAGGAGGGGCATCTGTTGACACCCGTTTTATGACCAATAAGTCGGGTCATCTCTTTGTTCATTATATATGATGCTCCGAGTTGTTCACTCTTCATCGAGTCTCTTTGTTTAGTTGAAGATCACTTCTTAGGTCTTGACTCCTTGATCGGATGTGGTTCTTTGTGGCGTTTCATTTTGATTAAAGCTTAGCAAAACCTTCATTCCTTCTTTTTGAACTCCATTGATAATAACGGTCTGTCCCAGGCGCGTTTCTTCCTTCTAACGGATGGATCCTGGGCCGTTACTCCTTGAAGAGTCCTGAAGTTTGAGGTCTTATTCCAAAGCTTATCCTTTGGCCTATATGTTGAATATAACGGTCTGTCGTGCAGCCGTTGTTTCATTCTGACGCCCCATGCCTTGGCCGTTGCTTTCTTTACAGAGTTCTATTGTTTTGATCTTCTTCCTGTTGATCTTATCTCTTTGGGATAAGGTTGAAAGTAACGGATGTTCCTTGATGCGTTATTTCACTGTGGCGGTCTGTCGTGCAGCCGTTACTTCCTTCGGAGAGTCCTGGCAGTTCAGGCCTTTTCTCTGCTACTCCGTGGTCGAGATAAGAACTTGGATTGACGATATCTCTTCCAAATCTGATCCTCAGGACCTTCTGTTTGATTCTATGGACTCTTGGTGATATTATCTTCAAGGATTTGTTAAGAGTTATCTCTTTATCTTGTTGGATTTTCCTCTGCTCGACTTGAGGGTTTGAGGGTCTATAAATAGAACCCTTGACTTCATGGCCCGAAGGAGGAAATTCTGGAGTTTGCGTCAAAGTGCTGCCGCATTTTAGAGCCACGTTTTGATTAAAGGAGAAGTGCTTCTCACGTTCGTTTGCTGCCTGGTGAAGGGAGTATCTGTTCCTCCTGGTTCCAAAGTTCATATTTACATATTGAATTCCTTTTCCATCTCCCTTTCATCATAAGCATTCTCCCACTTCCTTTCTCCATGTTTTTCATTGATTTTCATCATACAAACTTCCTCCCAATCTTTTAAAATGCCCAGAGGGGTTAAAAAACCAAAATCTCCCGGTATTTCCCTTTCCTTTTGATGATATTGTGTTTGTTGAAGAATTGATGCTATATTGTCTAAAGGGTTAATTTGGGTTGTTTTCTCTTGCTTTCCACGTCTTTGGCAGGTTTACAGGTCCACCAGTACGAGGCCCAAGTCTTCTAGCCGGCTGGAAGAGTTGGAGTTAAAAGGATTCACGCTTTGCTACTGCAGGTTATTTGACGGTCTTGTGCAGGCGCGTCAGATTCTTCCAGCGGTCTATCGAGCGATCGTCACTTCCAAGTGAGGCACAGGGTTCTGGCCGTTACTTTCAGCTGACCTGCAGGTTTCTTTGATCTTTTCTCTCCCGTGGGCGGGTGCTTCATCCACCTATTTCCAAGGTATTTTCAGGTCTTTGGCTTGTTTTTACTTTGGTGGCGATCACATCTTTCTTAAGTATTGGGCATTAGCTTTCTCTTTCGCATCTTACATCTTTTGTTTCCATGCTTGTTCCACCCCTCGCGGTGTGTTTCTATTTACTCCTTGCTCCACGCCCCAGCGTGTGTTCTTCCTTTATTCCTTAGCTTAGTTTGGTTGAGATAGCATGCCCATGCTACAGCTTGCTTTGGTTGCCTAGGTTCATGATCACATGTTCATAGGTTGAGTGCAGATCTTTGATTATTTGCTTGTCATCTTGCTACATATCATCATTAAGACCCCAAGGAAAAGAAGATAGAGAAGCAAAATAAAATCAACAGATAATTTTTTGGCGATCACGGTGGGACAACTTGTGCCAATCGTGCTTTTGATTCCTGTTAAACCTGCCATCATCTCTTGTGCTGTTCCCCTC
This sequence comes from Amorphophallus konjac, assembly GCA_022559845.1. Lineage (NCBI taxonomy): Eukaryota > Viridiplantae > Streptophyta > Magnoliopsida > Alismatales > Araceae > Amorphophallus > Amorphophallus konjac. Next base: position 350,799 of record JAHNEJ010002299.1, read on the forward strand.
CCGTTTTCCTCTTGTTTCCTGTTGATCCTGGTTTTCTGAGCGTTCTGACGGCCCTGTGTCCCTGCGTTGGAGCCCTCTGACGCAGGGTCATTAGACCGCCACATCTGTTCTGCGGCGAGAGTTTTCACGGTTTTCTCCTGTTACTTCTGGTTGATTTTGGCTCTCTGGCTCATTTGACGGTCCTACCTCCCTGCGTTATATTACTTCTAGCGGTCTGGTCTTCGACCGTTATTTTATTCTGACGCAGGGTTCCTTGACCGTTCTACTCCAGACAGGTACGCATCCGAGGTACAT